>CM063459.1:28205000-28590000 GCA_032191425.1 Lymantria dispar
ACTACGGATTTTATCGCGTTTGTATTTGATTTTTGATTGCTCGACGTTGGTAGGTCCGGTGGTAGTATACTAGATTGTTAGTTAGGTTTTTAAACGTAATTACTATTAATTTTAATGTTAAATAATTACTAACTATAAACAATATAATTTTTTCATACAGAATCTTTTTCCTCTTACACTGGCAATAAATTTTGTATCAAAATGTGGGTCAATATTTAATAACAAATTTCTGTATCGGGTAGATAATTATAAATATTGGACAGTAACGATAACTTGATGGACGTGAGACATCTTAGTCCACCCGTGATCATGAACGCTGCAAAGTGTTCGAAACGTCGGGTAAACAAAAATCAAATACAAACGCGATAAAATCCGTAAAGTAGTTTTATTTAAAATGTACTCGCGTAAACATCAGAAATCATTGAGTATAAGTATCATAGAGTATAAATGTGACTGTTCTCTTAAAATTAAGTTGAAAAGGTTAAAAGGTTTGTTATTTTTTAACTCTTATATCTGCTCCTCTTATACTACTGTGTGATGACGTATTAAGAATACAATACATCACCCCATCTTGCCGTCACCACACGAAATCTACGTTAATACATATTAATTACATGTTAGTACATCATTTTTTTTTTTATTGCAACCAGTGGCAAACGAGCAAACAGTACACCTGATGGTAAGTGTTGCTGCCGCTCATGGACGTTTACAAGGCCGCTGCCTACCGCGAGGAAAGTGAAGGGAGTGTGAATGCGTGCATTGAGGCTCAGTGATACCAAACGCACCACCATAACCCTCCACACGCAAACACCCTCAGAAAGTTGGACTGCGGGCTCTCTTGCTCACCGAACGAAGCGCAGTAACAAATTGCTACTACTCAGACGTTATTATTATTCACTTCATTATATTCCTTATTCATTATTATCATTATTCAAATCGTATACGTCCTACTGTTGAGCTTAAGCCTCCTCCACAATAGAAGGGAAATTGACCATTAGGTCAATTTCCCTTCTATTGTGGAGGAGGCTTAACCGAGGTATTAACCTCGCTGGTCAGACGAGTTGGTTTTATTTAGGGTTTTCCTTCTCGTATATAGGTGATATCTATACATATATACATATGTATTCATATGGTGCATATATACGGGTCATGGGAGGACCTGTCGCAGTCCGCCCGTAAACATGAAAGCTGAAAAGTGTTCGAAACGTCAGGCAATCAAAAATCAAATACAAATGCGATGAAATCCGTAACTTTATTTACAGAAGTCACCTAAGTTTTGGTAATACCTAAATTTTTCAGTTCCCTCCGTATGGTGACAGAATACAATTCACCATACCTTTTCTTGCTGGTGGATGTCGTAAAATCATCTAATATATATATAATATGCAAATAACAACAGTAAAACTCGAAATAAACACGTCTGACCAGTGTAGTATAGTAGGTCAATTACCCTCCTATTATGAGACGTCTAAAAGTCTAAATAATAAAATAACCTCAACAGATGCACACAGTTCTGCATTCAATTTATATTACTAGAACGATATGAATATTCTTGTTATAAATATATCCACAGCGGGCAAATTTAATTCAGTTTATAAAGCCAACGGAACGAACACTAGTCCTTGCCCTTAACACTACAATAATTTGCTAAATTCAAACATAATTCCGTTAAAACAATTCTCACTTCTGTAGGGTTGTCGAATGTTATTTCTGATGAACTATACGAATGACGTCACTAACGAACGAAAATCATTATACGTCAGGGAATTGTAATCATTTCCTGTACGTGTTCAGTATTTATTTGAGCATTTTTTTTTCTTCTTTTTGTCGACATTTATACGTCATACTGCTGACTCTTATATATGAGAGAAAATTGGTTAACTAAACGCTGGTAAAATGATTTAGTTTTATGTTACAATTTCTTTTCCTTGCAGTGATGGTAAGTAGGTACTTACATATAAAAATAAATCTGATGATTACGCGAGTAGTACACATTAAAAAAAAATTACGGATTTTATCGTGTTGGTATCCGTAAATTAGTTTTATTTAAAATGAGTAATACTCGCGTAATGTGGTCCATTTGGCCCGATGATCGGCAAATATTGGGTTGAAAATTTCTTAAAGCGAAATCCAAGATTTAAGTTCCAAAAACATCTGCCACCAAAAGGAAAAAGTAAGACGTGGCAAAACAGCAATAATTACTTCTTCGCTATATCGAAAGAAACTTGAAGTACAATGTAAACGAAGTGAAGAAAATGTAAAAGAATCTTAGCCTGATAACTGAAAAAAGGAAGAATAAAGAGAATAATACGAAAGGTACGTTTTAAGAGTGGTAGGACCACACTGTCGACAGTTATCTGCCTACAGCCGCGGGCCGGTCCGTCCGGGGCAGTACCACACTCTCGCAGAAAATCGACGTCTGAGTAGTAGCGATTTGTTACTGCGCTTCGTTCGGTGAGCGAGAGAGCCGGCAGCCCAACTTTCTGAGGGTGTTTGCGTGTGGAGGGTTTTGGTGGTGCCCTTGATATCACCGAGCCTCAATGCACGCATTCACACTCCCTTCACTTTCTTCACGGTAGGCAACGGCCTTGTAAAGGTCCATGAGCGGCAGCAACACTTACCATCAGGTGTACTGTTTGCTCGTTTGCTACCGTATGCAATAAAAAAAAAAGGTACAACACAAAAGAAGAGAAAAAGAAATACGAGGGACTTAATATCTGATGAAGAGAAAGACACGGAGTACTTTTACTGCTCTCATCTTTATTCGGAATGAAATGAAGGTTGGATGCAACGTCCGATTTATCTCCTCTGGATACGCTGTAGTTGTGCTGCCGTACGATAAAAACACAACATTCGTATGTGAAATAATGAATGACCATCATAGTCTAATTTAATCACTGGGTCCATTATGCCCTTTCACGTGGTCCAATTTACCTTCACGTGCAGGCAAAATAGACTAAAATGGGGATTTCGGTTATCATCGAATATCTTCGTATTCTATGATTTGAATAAAAAAATGAATTAAGTATTGTAGACTGATTATTAATAAATACATTTTATGCAAAGTTTCTATTATTTTGTTGACTACGACTAGTTTTCCCTTAAATATACCATTTTACCTTCAGTTCCCCTAGATCTTCGCTTTTTCAGCACCAGTTTTTAAATAAAAGCTTGGTCTTGCTTGCGACTCAGAATGGCAATTCCTGAGACGATGATTAACTCAAATTACAAATCTGGGTTATTAATTTAAAATTCTTTTTCTACTTTCATAATTTTATTTGTTTTCCTCTTGATTAATTCTAGTCTCGTGACTAGTACTTCTACGGCGTGTTTAGTGTGTCTTCGCTTTTTATTACGTATTTCTGTAACAATGTTGTGACTTATACTTTCTTATATTTTAATATTTTACGTGCACTTTGAATACTACACCATATAACTGTTTTTTATTCCAAATAAGATAAATAATTTATTACTCTTAAAATATCCCATCCGTGTAGTGACGGAGTAAGAATACAATTCACCACCCTCTCTGTTATGGATGGGTGTCGTAAAGGACGACTAAGGGATATAATATCCATATAACATCTATGCAATAGAAGGAAACTCAAAACAAAACGCGTGGTATAGTAGGTCAATTTCCCTTCCAAAGTGGAGGAGGCCCGAACCCAACAGATACGGGCTGAGATGATGATGATGATGATGTAAATATCTCTTCTACAATTTTAGTAAGTATTCTTATTTCATCACCACATGAAAGATGAAATGTCGAAATATAAAAAGTAAAGCTGACAGCCCTAATCGGAGACGTTGTCTACGCCAGACGTAGCGGGTGCTACGAAAACGCTACGATATAATTAATGCATTTTCACAAAACGGGTTAAAAGCTGTGCCGTACACAAATGTGCTGAACCTTGTTATGTACAATTGTTGTATAATTTCCGCTTGGCGCTCAGCTCACTGCTAGATTTAATCGCACTGTTATTTTTTGTTATTTTATTTATTTATTTTATATACTTACTAACTTTTGTCTGCAACTTTAAGCTGTGTTATGGAGCGGGCTGTGCTTGGGATTTCTTGATAGAATTTGAAATATAAAAACCCGTAGAAAAACAGGTGTAACCAATTTAGCACGAAAAATTAGTACGCTGAAGTGACAATGGGCAGGACACATCGCTTGACGAACCACTAAGGATGAGCTATCGGAGCCGAACTATCGAACAACACAGTGTAGGAGGGCCTAAGACCAGCAGTGGAAGGCGATGATGATGATATATTTACGGATGCAACAATTTATGAATCAAATAAAATACTGTCATACAGGAATCGAACCCGCGAAACTGATCTATATCAACATTTTAATCAGTACGTCATCTGTGCAATCTTTATACTTACCACATAGATAACTTCCTACGACCAAGTTCATTAAGTTTTCTTGTATAACTATATTCAAACAAACCCCTCCACATAATGAATATCCACTTCCGTATGAATTCACAAAGTCCCCCATATAATTAGTGCACATCATTACGACTTACGTTTCGCACCCACTTGTGCACACAAGGCCACACGAGCCCTTAGTGTGACGTCACACTAGATCCAACTTAATAGGAACTACACACAAAAGCGCAGCTATTTCTTTTGTCTCAACTAACGATGGCGAGAGAGAAGTCTTGTAAAAAATATATATTTATGTAATGATTTCTCTTGTTTATGCGAATTTAATTTGAAGTTAATATATTTTTTAGGATTTTGTCTCATTTGATTTTTGATTTACCGACGTTTTGAACACTTTCCGTTACTGGCATCTTCCTGTAACCATGAACGATATTTTCTACACCTTTAGTTGTACATGTATTTTAAGAAAAACTTGAGAGGTGTCAAGGGACATCCGGATGGAACGAAGTTATATTAAAAAAAAAATTGAGGTGTTATTATTTAATATTAGTGGATTAGAAAATATAATAAATCGTTTTATTAAAATTTTTTTATAATAAACTAGCAATCCGCCCTCGCTTCGCTTCGGTTATAGGTTATAGTCGTTTTACCCGCGTAGTTCCCGTTCCCGTGGGAATACCGGGATAAAATATAGCCTAGTTTACGCCCTGATATTATAGCTTTCCATTGGTGAAAGAATTTTTGAAATCGGTCCAGCCGTTTTGAAGATTACCCGGAACAAACAGACAGACAGACAGACAAAAATTTTTTAATTGCTATTTTAGGCATAGGTGTCGTGCAAATAACCGTGTGAGCATGAAAAAAGCCTATTATTTTGACATTACAAACAGACACTCCAATTTTATTTATTGGTATAGATAAATTAAATTATTTATTTATTAATATTAATAATTTATTATTTTATTAATATAAATCTTAAAAATCAATATAATTAAATTACATTATTAACACGCGCACGACGCACGGCTTACAACTATAGCAAAAAGTGTTGTTACAACTTTTGGTCTTAATTTTTTCTGTCTAGCCCCCTTTCGCAACGTGCGATAAGGAACTTCGTTACAATATATTTATCATTTGATATTACATATTTGCACATAATATATATGCAACAGAAGCAAAATCTAAACAAAACCCTATACAAACACATCTGACCAGCGTGGTAAAGTAGGTCAATTTCACTTCTATTGCTGAAGGGGATCGCCACAATAGGACGGAAATTGGCCTTACTATACCATGCTGGTCAGATAGGTTGGTATTTTTTTTTTATGGGTGGGCTATGGTATGCTCACGCGCGGTCCAGTGCTTCCGGGGCGATGAAAGGACGGCGCGCGGGCCCATAACCCGTACCCACGTCACCTCGTTGTTGGGCCGACCATCGGAGCAGATGTGACTTGTCTTCAGAGTCAGACAGGTTGGTATAGGGTTTTCTTTCGAGTTGTCTATCTCTTGCATAGATGTTATACGCGTATTATATCCCTTAGTCGTCTTTTACGACATCCACGGGCAAGATAGAAGGTGGTTTGTATTTTTACTCCGTCACCACACGAAATTCCTTCTTTGGTGCCTTTAAATTACAAAATTTAAAAGAAGCTGTACATTTTAGATTGTGATAGAACCACAATCTAAAACTCGTTTTCGTCATGAACCGCCATAATTAGCTTTAAAATGAGAGGTAAATATTTATGTGGTGGGACCATATTGTTGACAGTCTCCTGTCTACAGCCGCTGGCAAGTCCGTCCGGAGTAGTACCACGCTGAGTAAAAATACATGTCTGAGGAGTAGCAAATTGTTACTGCACTTCGTTCGGTGAGCGAGAAAAAATAAATAAATAATAAGTGACTTTCAATAAATACTTCAGAAAGCAAACGGTAAAGATGATCTGGAATATAACCCAACTTTGAGGTAGTTAAGTATATTCACCATACAGACTTTCCTCGATGTTTACGACAGCTGTATCTCAGAGGGTTAAGCCTTTGGTCGAGAACAACAAAGATTCTATACGTCTTCGAAAACTTTTCCTAACATAACTTCTGAATATGCGAGTTTTCTTCATCGTTAAAGCAAGCGCATAATTAATGATTTAAGATTGATTGCGAACATAATCAAAAGTACCGCGCGAGCTTGAACTAATTATTCCAACAAAGAATAATTCCAAAATACTTGGTAAAATATACATAAATTAGTATTTAAGAACATTATATAACGTACATTATACGACTTACATTATATATACATATATACATTCACGCCTCTTTCCCATAGGGGTAGGCAGAGACCACTTCCCTCAACTTGCTATGACCTTGACATACCGCTTTCGCCTCCTCCACATTCATTAATCTCCTCATACATATTCTTCAATTTAGGCTACATATAACCTAGCTTTTCTTAAGAAGGTCCCCGATTTGATCGTGGAGTATCTGCCTTTATCTTCCTTTTCCAACACTTTCGTTTACATTTGCCCTATAAATTCAACTCGTTAGATTCTTTTCATTAAATTTTTTTACATACCCAAACCAATTTAACGTACTTTTCTCAATCCTTATCAGTATATCCACATTCATTCTACAACGTTCTCTAATCACTCTGTCTTTAATTCTAAAAAAAAATAAAGAACTTTCCTATCAAAAATCTGAACAAATGAAGGTAAGTTGAGCATGCCATTAAATTCACACAAACATACACACGGTTTACTTTAATACAAAAGGAGGTTAAAATATCTACAAAGCATCAAATACCACCGGGCGACTTAAGTACTCAACTTGCAATACACAGTTCACCAAATAGTTAATTGTAATCGCTTTGTTCCGGGTGTCAAGGGTCAAGGCACCGTGCGGGGGCTGAGTTACTGCTTTGAGGTGAACCCCTAGGGAATGGCATTGTACAAGTGTTTCAATTGTGATCGTTGTACTGAATTGAAACTTCAGGAATGTCGAACGATGTCTCACGAAATTATTTGACAAAGCTTCTAATTGTTGTAAACAATCTCTGTCTATGACAGTTTCAATGTTTTACAAAGATGGAGTTACATAGTTTTTAGCATATCTATTTTTTAATTATTGACGAATTAAGAATACAATTCACCACCCTCTATCTTCCTTGTGAGTGTCGTAATAGACGACTAATGGATATGATATGCGGCGCAGCAAAGGACGACCCCCCATTAGGTGGTCTAACGACATTCTCAAAGTCGCAGGGAACCGTTGGATGCAAGTGGCGCAGGACCGCTCCGAGTGGCATTCTCGTGAGGAGGCCTATGTCCAGCAGTGGACGTCTGTAGGCTGATGGATGGATGGATATGATATGCATATAAGATCAATACGGGAGATGGCAAGCTCGAAATAAAACCCTATGCCAATGCGTTTGAACAACGTAGTATAGTAAGTCAATTTCTCTCCCATCCATTACTAACCATAAACAATATAATTTTTTTAAATAGAATCATTTTCTTCTTACACTGGCAATAAATTTGTATCAAAATGTGGGTCAATATTTAATAACTAATTTCTGTATAGGGTAGATAATTATAAATTTTCTGCAGTAACGATGACTTGTTGGACGTGAGACATCTTAGTCCGCCCGTGACCATGAACGCTGCAAAGTGTTTCAAACGTCGTGTAATCAAAAAGTAGTTTTGTTTAAAATGTGTAATACTCGCGTAAACATCGGAAATCATTACACATATTTAATTTCATATAAAATCCCCCATTGGCTTCCTCCAAAAAGGGAGGTAAAGTAACCTACTATAGCGATCAGACGTGTTGAAATAAAGTTTTATTTCAAATTTTTCTTTCCTTCTTCGTTCCTTGGATAGATGTTATCTGCAAATAATACTTTAGTCGTGTTTTAAGACATTGTATTCTTACACCGTCACTACACGGCAAATGTATATCTTCTTATACCACAAAGAGTATTTCCTTATTGTATATAATATACGCGGTTATCGCACGGTTAGGTCGGCGGCACGGTGTGCTTTCCTTCTAACTGGTGCATGTATTGACGGGGCACGGTTGCTTCGCCAAATAGCTGCACAAGGTCGTAAGAAGGGTGAGCACATCGTGCTGCCACCACTGCGATTACGACGTCACCGCGGCACAGCACACGCTCGAGGTGCGTGCCGCGTGGGCAGAGCAGCGCCGTAAAATCGTCGCAATCATCGGTGCCGACCTGTCGCTGCCGATCATCGCTATGGAGATACTTGACAGTGTTGTACTTGACAGGAACTGGGACGCGGTGGCTGCCTTCTATGAGGTAATCATCTTACGGAAGGAGGCGGTGGAACATGTGCGTAAGGAACTCCTCTATGGTGGCAAGATGCGCCTGTGCCTGAAGCCGCCCTAGCCGAGGCCGCGGGTGACTTAATTGGGGAATATGTAATCCTTCACGCACAGAGAGGCTGACCGAGTGAGGGCAACCGATGTTCTGGAGAGGTGTTAAAGAGGGAGGGTACCGGAGAGGTACCCGCTGGTAGGGCCACGGAACGCGGTCGGAATAGCGAAGGGGAGAAAATACAGTGGGTTATGGGGCCATGGGAATGCCGCCACAAAATATAGCCTAATTTACTCCTTATATAGACAGCTACCTGGTAGTAAAATATTATCAAAATAAGTCCAGCCGTTTTGATGATTACCCAAAACAAACAGACAGACAGATAAAAAAAATTTAAACTAGTTTTTAGGCTTTGGTATCGTACAAATAACCATGTGAGCATGAAAAAACCAAGTATTTTGACTTTAGTATTTATTTATTTGTATAGATACTAATGTCACTCAATTGTTTTGCCTTTCCGGAACCTCCCCACTAACATTCGAACTTTATGGTATGGTATTAAAGTTTAAATTGACCTTAAGAATTATTACGAATCGTTTGTATGGGAGTATAGAAAAGTGCTGTTTTCAGATCTAATTAGGCAATTTTTGAATTTTTTCTCTGCGCAAGAACCATCCTCGTATTTCAAGGAATATTCCAAAAAAAGAATTAGCGAAATCGGTTTAGCTGTTCTCAACATTTGCGCTTAGCAACACATTCAGCGATTCATTTTTATATTATAAAAGATACTAAGCAAGTATGTTACGGCTGATACTAAGAAAAATAAATTTATTTGTCTTATTATTTTAAGGTTATCTTAACACGCTTTTTAACAAGTTTCAACTAATCAATACAAAAAGTCTTGAAAAGTAAATAATTGAATTTGTCTGGGTAATAGAGAATACAAAGTCCCAGACAAAATTCTTGAACTAAGAGGGTCACATTAAAACTGCGAATTCAGATTTTAACTATGAACTTGGACAAGGCATTTGTAGGACTTCACATTTAAATAATAGGTTTTATATACATAGGTTGAGCACTTTCCGATAACGATTGGGGGATTTAATTTGCATATTAACTATGCAAGAGAAACAAAACTCGAAATATGTACTAACCCGCCTAATCGGAGCCCACATACATCCCACTGTTGGGCTCGGGCTTCCTCCACAATGGGAGGGTATTTGACTCACTATGCCTACGATACTGGTCAGACATGTTTCATTTCAAGTTTTCCTTCTCTTGCACAGATGTTGTGTGCATATTATATCCCATAGTCGTTATAAACATCATCGCATCATCGCAGCCCACATACATCTCACTATTGGGCTCGGATCTCATCCACAATGGGATAGAATTTGACCTACTGTACTACGCTGGTCAAACGTGTTAGCGTGAAGTCATATAATTTCATTTCGAGTTTTCTTGTTTTGCATAGATGTTATATGTTTTTTATATTCCTTAGTCGTCTTTTACGACATCCTCGGGCAAGATAAGAAGTGGTGAATTGTATTCTTATTCCATCACCACACAGAAAGCTACTAACCCGCCTACCAGCGTGAGTAAGTGAATTTCCCTCCAATTGTGAGGGAGGCTCGAGCCCAACAGTGGGACGTGTATGGACTGTAATGATGATGATATATACTTTCTTGTGGTAGAATATATCATATTTAATATATTCCTATATATATTTTTTTTTTTTTATAAGACAACACCCTGCACTAAGGAAATAATCCTTGTATTGCGGGGGACTTTACAAACATATAATTAACGGACACAAATTACATCCAGACTCAGAACAACAATTTGTGGATCGCACAAAGTGTTGTCCCGCGTGGGATTCGAACCCCCGACACTGGCAATGTAGGTCGCTATCTTAACCACTACGCCATCTGTGCAGTCGAATTAAACTGCAATTTTAAGAATAATACCAAAATTCAAGAATTTCTTCGTACTAATTTTGCGTATTCGCGAAAGAACTGACAAAAATTGTATAAAGCTATTCATAAGAAATATCAGTGATTTTAATACATACACTACATACATTTTCTATCTCTTAAATATATTCACTACATATATTTTATCAAATTATTATTAAGTAAAAACTGATATTCATCTATACCAATAAATAAAATTGGAGTGTCTGTTTGTAATGTCAAAATAATAGGCTTTTTTCATGCTCACACAGTTATTTGCACGACACCTATGCCTAAAATAGCAATTAAAACATTTTTGTCTGTCTGTCTGTCTGTTTGTTCCGGGTAATCTTCAAAACGGCTGGACCGATTTTAAAAATTCTTCCACCAATGGAAAGCTATAATATCAGGGCGTAAACTAGGCTATATTTTATCCCGGTATTCCCACGGGAACGGGAACTACGCGGGTAAAACGACTATAACCTATAACCGAAGCGAAGCGAGGGCAGGTTGCTAGTAAAAAATAAATGTGGTAAATACATAAAATAGTAAATTCAGTAATAATAATAAATAAATAAAAAAAAAACTAATTTCGTAACGCCTCGAAATTATTAGTACGGATCTTCTAGTAAATACATATAAATAAAATTGAAGTATCTGTTTATAATTATCCGTGTGGTGACGGAGTAAGTATACAAATCACCACTTGCCCGGGGATGTCGTAAAAGATGACTAAGGAATATAAAAAGCATATAACATCTCTGCAAAACCAGAAAACTCGAAATGAAATTATATTACTTCACGCCAACAAGTCTGACCAGTGTAGTATAATAGGTCAAATTCTCTCCCACTGTGGAGGAGACCCGAGCCCAATAGTGGGACGTATGTGGGCTGCGATGATGCGATGATGTTTATAATATCCAAATAGTTCTTTTTTTTCATGCTCACACTGTTATTTACACTATAACTATACCTAAAACCACTTTAAAAAAATTATCGGGTTGTCTGTTTGTCTGTTGGTTCCGGGTAATCATCCAAACAGCTGGATCGATTTTAATGATATTGTATCGGTACTTTAAATAAGGAGTAACTTAGGCTATTTTTCCTCTCAAGAAACCCCATATAAAATTTTGCCCGATCGTGGAATCGAACCCGACGCCTTATGGACTGCAGTCGCGTATATTTTAGAAATTATTGGAGATTTAAAATACAAAGCGACTCAAACCAAAGTTCAAAGGTAGTAATAAATATATTTTTATAACCAAATGAAAGGCGAAATAACTTTACCTAAATAAACATCACTTGTAATACAGAGTCTGGTCCATTATTGCTTAGCTTATATGAAACTCGCTTGTAGTTTAAATACTCGAGGGATTTATACCACAGCTGTGAAGTAACTTCAATATATTTTGAAATATTTTTAAAGCACTAAGTTTTTTTATGGTGACGAAGTAAGAATAAGAAGACTAAGGAATATAATACGAATATAACATCTTTGCAAGAGAAGGAAAACTCAAAATAAAACCCTATACCAACCTGTCTGACGAGTATGGTATAGGAAAGACAATGTCCCTCCTATTGTGGAGTAGGCTTGAGCCCAGTAGTGAGACGTATATGAGCCGAGATGATGATGATGGCAAAGTAAAAAGCTGTGTTTTTAATTACCACACTGCCTTCCCTCCAATGTGGTTGAGGGGAGTGATGGCTGCTCTAGTAGTTAACTCGTGATCGGGTGCTGCTTGTGGGATCTGGTCCAGCCATATTTTCCTGTCTCTTTTTATTTTAACTAAATTAAAAAAAGATAGTTATACCTTATCTCGAAGGGCACACGGAGCTAAGACTATAAGTTGTATATTATGTGTAAATTTTATTCAAAAGATGGTAAAAAAATGACAGCCCACTGAGTTTCTTGCCGGATTTTCTCAGCTTGTGGCCGCATTCCGATCCGGTGGTAGATATTGTATTGTGTTCAAACGATGTATGAATTTGACAATATGTACGTGCCCTTAAGGGGCCAAGGCAGAATAAATGATTTGATTTAACACGTGGAAATATATCACGAAATCAACTGTATAGTACATTTTTATTTGTTGAATATATTAAAATTTGATTGTACCGCGCCATTGTCGAATAGTTTTTGATGGATTCCGTTGGAACCAATGACTTTATTGCTGTACGATTGAATTTATTCACGTAAACGAAACCAATTCACCGATTTCTATTGGCGGTAACGTTTTATTGCTATCATTTGGAACTTTTATGGTTCGTTGATTTTTAAACTTGATTGATATTTGATTGTTTATTAACGTAAACGTTTTATAAATAAATTCTGCTGTTTCTTAACAATTTTTGTTACTGTGCGGTACAATTACCACCCCTTCTCTTGCCCATGGGTGTCGTAAAAGACAGTTAAGGGATATAATATTCATATAACATCTATGCAAGAGAAGGAAAACTCGACATAAAAGCCTATATCAACACATCAGACAAGTGTGTTGTAGTAGATCAATTTTCCTCCTATTGTGGAGGAGGTCCGAGCCCAATAGTGGGACGTGTATAGGCCTAGAGAAAATGATAAAAATTCACGCTTTAAAATCTGTAAATACAGTTTTTTTTTTAATATTCTTAAAATACGAAACATAATTTACATAACAATAATTTCAGTCACATTGACATTAATGCGAGTAGCAAAATTTTTTATAAAAAAATGTTGTTCAAGAAATTGCTTGAAGATATAAAATTTAATTAATTTATCTGTTGAATCTGTGGTAAACGGTGTTGGTATCACTATTATTAACATTGTATAGCTTCACACTATTTTATTTAAACCGTATTGTGATATTGTTTGCTTACCCAATAAAGTGAGAAAAAAATAAACGACAGAGTAATATTATATACGATCTTATTGTTAATAAACAACAATAGAATAAACAATGAATATCCAGTATTTAATTAAACATACACTCACATAGAAAACCTCTGACATTTTGGTATAAAAGGGGTTTAACATCCTGATGTTTTAATTGTGCTGTTAATTATTTATACTTGTAGACAGTGATTAATTGAATTAATTTAAGTGTGTGGTTTTTAAAGGTTTGGGGAAGGGTTTATTTGTAAATGTATTGTGTTTTAAATAAATGTTTTTCGTAGAAACTGACTTCAATTATTAGAGGAGACATTTTTTCTATAAAGTCGGGGAAAAGGTTTCTTTGTATTCTATATGATAATTCTAGACATTTTTTTTTTCAAAGTTTATTTAATATTTCATTACAATATATACGCGCCATTTTGTTCCATGACTATCTGCCATCTTGTAAATAATGACATGATCTCGTTGCTTTTTCATTATTCCTTCATTTCGGCTCATACACATCTCATTGTTGGGCTCGAGCCTCCTCCACAATAGGAAGGAAATTGACCTACTATACCATGCTAGTCAGATGGGTTGGTATAGGGCTTATATTTTGAGCTTTCTTTCTCTTGCATAGTTGTTATATGCGTATGATATACCTTAGTCGTCTTTTACGACATCCACGGTTAAGAAAGGGAGTGATGAATTGTATTCTTAGTCCGTCACCACACGGAAAGTTGCTTTTTAACGTAATATAAAGTTAATAAGTTAATATAATAATTAAATGTTTATACCTATAGACTATATTAAAAAAGACTTTTCCACATATTATATACCGTGTGTAGTGCTACACAAACCGCGTAGTAGTTAAGATACCGACCTACAGAGTCAGTGTCACCTGTTCGAATCCCACAACAACACTGAGCGATCCACAAATAGTTGTTCCAAGTCTGAATGTAATTTATGTCCTTTATGTTTGTAAAGTCTCCCTCAATACAAGGAGTATTTCCTTAGTGCTGGTGTGATATGTTTAAAAAAAATTAACCGTGTTAGCAAGAATAAAAACTATTATTTTGACATTACAGACACTTTAATTTTTTTTTTTTTTTTTTGTAATAGATTGTACAGATTTAGATCATAACATATAACTTCGGCTGAATTATAGGTAGTAAAGTTATACCAAAAGGGTATAACGTAATGTGTAAGAGGTACAAGTTGTCTGGCGTGATCCGAGCACCATTACAGTAATTGAATTGCCAACAATTTGTTTCCCGGCAAGAAATTGTTTATCTACACAAATCTATATGCTGCCGATACATATACTATGCAATCCTTATTACATAAGCCATACAGACCAATATTGAATGCAATTAACTTTTCATAATGTAATTGAATATTGTTTATTGAAGATAGGAAGTATTTCGATTTTGATTTATACCCGATAACAGAATTCGCTTATGCCCATGAATGGTTAAAGTGAAGAATGCTAGGCTGTCGAATTTATGTGGTTTATTCCCACTTTATTTAAGTACTGTAGGAAATAAATGGTTATGGATAAATGTTACTATTTATAATAAATAAATTATGACATACCACTGTTTTGTGGTTTTGTGGGTTTGTATTTACATTTCACAAAATGATAAAACCACAAAACAGTTTTTTAAAATTATTTGTAGTCTATATCTATTCTATACTAATAAATAAAATTGGAGTGTCTGTTTGTAATGTGAAAATAATAGGCTTTTTTCATGCTCACACTGTTATTTGCACGACACCTATGCCTAAAACACAGATTAAAAAATTTTTGTCTGTCTGTTTGTTCCGGGTAATCTTCAAAACGGCTGGACCGATTTCAAAAATTCTTTCACCAATGGAAAGCAATAATATCAGGGAGTAACCTAGGCTACATTTTATCCCGATATTCCCACGAGAACGGGAACTACGCTGGTAAAAGAACTAAAACCGAAGCGAGTTGCTAGTATTTAAATATAATCATCATCATCATTTCACCCTATCGCCGTCCACTGCTGGACGTAGGCCTCTCTCATGTTACGCCACAGAGTGCGGTCTTATGCCGCCTGCATCCAACGACGCCCAGTAACTTTCACCAGGTCGTCGGTCCACCTAGTGGGTGGGCATCCTACACCGCAACGTCCGATACGTGGTCGCCACTCGAGAACCTTTCTTCCCTAGCAGTTGTTGGTTTGCTGAGTGATGTGGCCTGCCCATTGCCACTTCAGCGTGTTAATTCTTGGTGCTATGTCGGTTACACCCGTTCCTCTGCAGATTTCCGTACTTCTGATTCTATCTCACAGAGAAATCCCGAGCATAGCCCGCTCCATAGCATGCTGAGCGACTTTGAGCCTCGTTATGAGGCCTACATTTAAATATAATAATAAATTTTGTATTATGACTACACAAATGGTGTACTGGTTAAGATACCGTCCTGCCGTGCCAGTGTCACGGGTTTGAAACCCACGCAGGGCAATACTTTATCCCTAGCCGAGGCCATGGGTAACGTGACAGGGGAATTAGTCCGTCACCCGCCGAGAGGCCGACCGCGTGAGGAAAGACCGACGTCCTCCCCGAGGGAGGGACGTCGGTCGATGGGAGGGCACCCCAAATAGGAGGTATTCCGTCGGGCCGACGACTGACGTCAAGTCACCCTGCACCGGTGGTCGGCCTAACGACGAAGGTGACGTGCATCGCAGGTGGGTTGCAGGTGTGCGTGCTTACACCCCTCTATCGCCCCGGACGGAGTGGTGCGAGGAGCGCGACGACCGCAACTAGCCCCCCAAAAAAAAAATAGTGTAATACTTTATGTGATACAGATTGTTGTTCTGAGTCTGGATTTAATTTGTGGCCGTTTGTAAAGTCTCACCGCAATACAAGAATTATTTCCTTAGTGCAAGATGTTGTTTTAAATAAAAAAAAAAATATTAAAAAAAAAACTATACGTGTCATTAACATCATCCAGCGCTTATTCTATTTACGTTGGGTCGATGGAATGTACATTTACTCCATCATCCATATTACAAAAAAGCATAATATGCTAGGCCGACTAATCGACAGATCACGGTTTCGGTGATATTCAAAAGTTTACATGTCGGTTTGTTTACCTACAGCTGATTCGCGCACAAAGCACCTTGTCTCCATGGACGTCAAGAATTCGGTACTGGTGGTCGGCTCAATGAAGATGGGCAAAGAATACAGAAGGTTATTGGGCTGTAATGTTACTACTGTTCATTAAAGTGATAGAGCTTAATCATAATTTAATCGTGTCAGAAAAAAGTTTGGTATATGATTTGTTTTTTTGACCAATTGGACCGTGACGTCTACTGTACGTTTCCAGCGATCATTTCTTCTACGTACGTGCAGGCTCTGGGATGAACTACCTGCTGTTGTGTTTCCCGAGCGCTATGACATGTCTTTCTTTAAACGAGGTTTAAGAAAAGTATTTTCTTCACGGTAGGCAACAGCCTGGCTGTGCCCCTGGTATTGCAAAGGTCCATGTGCGGCAGCATCACTTAACATCAGATGTGCTGCCTGCTCGTTTGCCACCATCGGCAATAAAAAAAAAATGATAATTTCTCGTGGTGGTTAGGAAAAAACAGCAAATACTACATGTATGAACAACCATAATTCAAATTCAAATCATTTATTATGTATAAACCCCGCGGGGGCACTTAGATATTGTTATTTTTTTTACAATTTTCTTAAAGTGTAATTATACCGCCGGATCGGAACGCGACCGCACTGAGAAGATCCGGCAAGAAACTCAGCGGGATTGTCTATTTTTTATTTTTTTTTTTTAATTTGTTTTAAATAAAATTACATCTTACAACATGCTTATTAATAGTTCCAGTGTAATGCCATTCGAAATATTATATAATACAATTCACAAATATAATAATAATCACAAATATAATAAAAAAATTATGGTTGGACCAGATCCCGCAAGCGGCACCCGATCACGAGTTAACTACTAGAGCAGCCATCACTCTCCTCAACCATAATGGAGGGAAGGGAGTGACCCGCTCCTAATAGCTACCGCTAGCAGACCCTTCAGTGAGCATGACCATTTGCCACAAACATTAAACACAGATCCAATAAAAAAATCGTTTGGCAAAACACGCTACACTTTACAATTATAGTAGCAACAATAAAAAAAAATAATAATAAACATGTGCGTAATTTCTATCATTGTAATAATGAGGAAATTCCTGTATGAGGAGCTGCTCATTGCCAGTCCGAGTTATCATCAAGATAATCTGAGATTTTATAATAACCTTTTTGATAAAATCTACTCTTGATTGCTTTTTTGAACTTATTCACTGGCATATCTCGGATATTATTCGGTAATTTGTTGTAAAAGCGTATACTTTGCCCCATGAAAGACCTGTTAACTCGCTGAAGACGAGTACTATGTACAACTAATTTGTGCTTATTCCTAGTATTTACATGATGAATGTCACTATATTTTTCAAATTTACCTATATTTTATTTTACATATAAAACATTTTCGTATATATATTGGGATATAACAGTCAGAATATTTACTTCTTTAAATTTCTCTTTTAGTGATACTCTTGGGCCTAAATTATAAATCACGCGGACAGCCCTTTTTTGTAAAACAAAGATTCTATTCAATTCTACGGAGCAACCCCACAGTAATATGCCGTATGACATAAGACTATGAAAGTAAGCGAAATAAACTATTCTGGCTGTTTCAATATCGGTTAACAAGCGAATTTTTTTTACCGCATAAGCTGCAGAGCTGAGCCTACCTGACAGTTTCTCAATTTGAGGTCCCCATTGGAGTTTAGCATCTATAGTGACGCCTAAAAATGTGGTTGATTCCACAAGGTCCAGAGCCACACCATTCGTTACAACATTAGTACCCACTTGTCTCACATTGGGTGTGTGTTAAGAACTAAATTGTTAGAATTAAACCAATGAACAACTTTAGACAGTGCATTGTTCACATCGTCATAATTAAGCATTAGTCTTTTAATTTTAAATAGTAAAGAAGTATCATCTGCGAACAATACAATGTTTTGATTGTCCCCTACGTAATAGGGTAAGTCATTAATGTATACAAGGAACAGAAATGGCCCCAGTATTGACCCTTGTGGAACGCCCATTTTGATAACAGAACCAGATGATCGTGCACCATTAACATCGACTCTCTGAATTCTGTTACTTAGATAGGAAATTATAAGTTCCAGAGCGTTCTTCCTGATCCCATAGTGCTGTAGTTTTTTGATAAGAGTTTCGTGATTAACACAATCAAATGCCTTAGATAAATCGCAAAAGATGCCCAAAGCCTCGTGCGATTCCTCCCAGGCCGAGAAGATGTTTTTTAATAGTTCTACACCCGCATCAATAGTAGAGCAATTCCTAGTAAAACCAAATTGATTTTTGTGGAACATACCATGTTTTTTAAAATAACTCAACATCTGTTCAAATATAATTTTCTCAAATACTTTACTAAGTGTTGGTAGTATAGATATCGGTCGAAAATTTTTCACATCTGACATACTAACTGATTTAAACAAAGGAATCACTCTACTAATTTTCATGAGATCAAGAAACACACCTCGAGCAACACAACCATTAAACACAGACGTCTGGTGAGGGGCAATAATATTAATTATATAATTAACAGTCTTTACTTTATCAGCCCCACAAATCTACTGTTTTTTTAATATTAAGAGATTTAAAAGAGCGCAAAATATCTTTCACACTGACATATGAAAATTCAAAGGTCACTTTTACCAATACATTTCTTAAGAAGCGATTCAGCTAAAGTAGGAGTTGACACTAGTGATTTTGTAATTAGCACTGGCACATTTGTGAAGTGGTTTTCAAATGCCGTTGCCACTTCTTCAGCTGCTGTCACGTTTTTATCACCTATCTTTAAATTAAAGTCTTTATTCCGTACAGTATTCCTACCAGTTTCGCTATTTATCACTTTACAAGTCATTTTAATTATATCACCTGATTGTTTAATTCTACTTCGCAGATGGAAAGACTTTGCACAGGAACAGGCATGTTTAAATATTTTGGAATTGTTCTTAATATATTTTAAAAACAGCGGATGATGGTTATAAGACTTTTCATGATAAAGATCATATAACCTTTGTCTACTTTTGTAGATACCGGGTGTAGCCCATTCACTAAAACCAGCAGGCACTCCAAAATTCAATGTTTTTGGTTTAAATATTTTATTAAATTCAGTATTTATTAAGTGAGATAGGGATGTATATAACTCATTTGGGTTGTCATGAATAGGCAACAGCGGCACCCTCAAGCTCAGATTGTCTCTAAAGTTTTCTAAGCGGCTGACATTCATAGGAATAAAGGTAACACTTTCTCGTTGAATCCCATTAGTTCGAGGTAGTACAACAAGTTGTCCGCAATGATCTGAATCCAGTGTGTTTAAAATGTATTTACTAATAAGTTTAGCATTTATAAAAATATTATCTATACAAGTTGCACTCCCAGCGGTTATCCTAGTGGGTTCCAAGAAAGCATTATACAAATTATAAGATTTCAACAGTGTTAAAAATTTTTGTGTCATATTATTATTTTCTAAAAAATTTATATTAAAATCACCACAAATCATAAGAGTTTTATTATTAGCAGATAGATATATATATATATATATATATTATAAGTATAATTATATATATATTATATATATATATATGTATACACGTATATATATACGTATATACGTGTATATATACGTATATACGTGTATATACACACACGTGTATATACACGTATATACGTGTGTTTGTCACTGAACTCCTCCTAAACAGCTGGAACGATGTTGATGAAATTTTTTGTATATCTTTCGGGGCTTCGAGAATGGTTTAGATTTACAATTAGACCCGGTAGGTGGCGCTGCTATCGATTTAAAGGATAATTCCTTTAATATTATTTGAACTGAACAACGTCTCTTGGGTCGGAGAGTTTTATATATTTTATTCGACTTATATATATTTTATTGAAAAATATATACCAAGTAATAAACCAGATAGTCGGCGCTCTTTGCTGAGTAGTCACCGACTAATCGCCGACTACGATAGTAGATGCATAGTCGGTTTTACCGACTAGTCGGCACATCTTTAATATTAAGCTCGAGTTTTAGTGGCCATTGGTACCGGTAGTAAGTCCAATGGCAATGGGAAAGTGATAGGGTGTGTGGAAGGGTTGCACGCCACCCTACCGTCACTCCGAATGAATCGGACAAGGTTCATCAAGATCAGATTTCTTTTTCTTTATTGCACAGCCTACAATAAAGAAAAAGAAGATTGGGAAGATTTTCACTATTTTTAAATATTTGACCTTCAAAAACTGACCAGTTGGTCCAGGAAAAAATATGAAGTTTTCTCGCAGACAAAAAAGTTTTATCAATTTGCTACTGCATTTCCTTTCGTGTGGTGACCCTTTCTTGCTCGAAGATATCGTAAAAGACGATTGAGGAATATAATGTACAGATAGCATCTAGGCAAGAGAAGATAAACTTGAAACTTTTGTTACCAACCTACCGTTTTCAGTGCGGTGACGGAGTAAGTATTCACCAGCTCTTCTTTAATTGATTTAAAAAAAATGAGTCCCTAAATATATTTAATAATGATATCTGATGTTTCCGCGAGCAGTGTAGTGCAAGCATTGTAAATAAAACTACTTTTACGGATTATATCACGTTTGTATTTGATTTATGATTGCCCGATGTTTCGAACACTTTGCAGCATTAATATTTGATACTATTCTAAAAACTATATAATAAGTAACGTTATAAGAACGAAACTATTAACAAGTTCATTTAGTTTCGTTCATAAGATACAGTTGGTTGCGTCACGCGCTGACCACAAATATACAGTCAGTTACAGCTTAGCCGTGTCTCAACAAACTTCACTGTACCGACCTCACTAGACACTCACTTAGCACTTGCTTACTAACTATTACGAACTAAAAATTAGTTTTTTTCCGTGTGGTGACGGATTAAGAATACTATTCACGACTCTATTTCTTGCCTGTGTGTATCATAAAAGATGAAAGATTATAATACGTAGACCCTTTTGAAGTGAAAACTTCTTTAGCTGTATTGGGCACTTTTTGGTAGGTGAAAATCTTATGGGTTCGCGTCACCGACATGCTTATAACAGTATATCTGTAGCTATATAGCTGGCGTATACTGTGTATATCTTATAAGTGAAATTGAATAGTATTAGTAAAAAGTTTAACGTGTGTATACTTTTTTTTTGTTTTTTGGGGTGGGCTATGGTCAGCGCACATGTTTTCCAGCTCCATCCGAGGCGACGAAGGGGCGCAGCGCGGCCCCATACTCACCGTATCTTCTCTTCTTCGCCGTTGGGCCGACCACCAGTACCAGATTCCTTGTCCCCCGTTGCCGGCGTGTTGGGATACCCTAAGGGGTACCCTCCCCTTCCAACGTCCCTTTCCTGGGACGTTGATCGCCGTCGCGTGGTCAGCCTCTCTGCGGGTGACAGACCAATCCCCGGTCCGGTCACCCGCGGCCGCGGCTAAGAATGTGTGTATTTATTTGAATCGTTTAATTGAAGAATCATTGTGCAGTACAATAGTGAGTACTAAGTAAATCTACTAATATTTTTAAGATCAAAATAAATACAAGAATATTATTTTAAATTCTCGTCGTTTTGGTGTTTGAAAATTTTATATTATTTAAAGTTATTTTAAATCTTCGTATTTATTATCAAATAATGTTAATAATCAAGTACATTGAAATTTAAGTAAATACAAATACTATTCATAAATAATATGAGTGTATATTAATTGTTATTTCAATTGAATTGTATTTTATTTTGTCATAATTTTGTACAGCCCGTAATACATTTGAATAGAAAAAAAACCATATAAACACGCAAATAATTGTTGCTCAGTGTGTCAATAGATCTGAAAACCAAATTGATGTGGATAATTTTAATTCAAACATAATTTCAAATTTAAATACTAAAAGTTATGTTACGCCATTATTTGGAATCCCAATAGATTACAATTAACTCTAAAAGTCGAGAGAATACAAAAAATGTTTATTCGTTACTTATACAAAAGGACTTATTTTTATTACCCCCTATCTCTATCCCACATTATATGTAATAGGTATTACCATACCTATTACATCATTGCTGGCGACGCGTCGTAATATAGCATTAATTAAATATTTCTTCAGACTGATACGTGGATCTGTATACAATCCGTTACTACTAGCACAAATTAACTTCAATGTACCTCGCCAGGTCGTAGGAAAGTTGCGCGAGCGACAGAGACCTCTACTGACATCACACACACGGCGCGCACTAGCTTAGGCCAATTCGCACCGCTCACTCGCGCGTTACAGTTTATAAATGAGATCGTAGCCTCTGAGCCTTCACTCGACTTGTTTTCATATACAGAGAGTAATTTCATGTGTATAGCTGAGAGATATGTAGAGTCACTGACCATTGGCAGCAGTATTTGTTGATCTAAACTTGTTATATTACTAATAATCTTTTTTTTTTATATTTAATCTTGATGTTTATGTCTAATTAATATATCTGTAATATTTTTTTGACTAATCCTTATTTTGTATTACTACTTCTATTATTGCGTATGGTACGCTGATAGCAATAAGAAATCAATTTAATTAAATAAATAAATTATAAGTTTTCACTTTTATCGGCAGTCTCTATAATGATAATTTTTACTTTTTTCTATTATAATTATTAGTGTATTTTTTTATAAACGTAGGAAACGCGAAGGATAATTTTTCTATAAAGATTTTTATCCTATTATGCCAAAGAAGAAAGAAAGTTTCTCGAGTGTCGACCACATATCGGACGACGCAGTGTAGGACGAACAAGATGGACCGATGACCTGGTGAAAGTCGCTGGGTGTCGTTGGATGCAAGCGGCACAGGACCGCACTTTGTGGCGTAATGTGAAGGAGGCCTTCGTCCATCAGTGGACGGCGATAGGCTGAAATGATGACGATGATGCCAAAGAAGTATAATTTCAAGAGGAAGGCGAATAAGAATCAGAGGTTTCACTAGTAGTTTTAGTAAGTGTCCTTCAGATTATTATACTTAGCCAGACCTAAATACTGCTACCAAATTCAATAGCGAACTTTTCAGATCAATAGAAAAACTTCCCTGTGTGGTGACAGAATAAGAATACGATTCCCCACCCCCCTACAATTATATACAATTCATCCTGACCGTGAGAGTCGTAAAAGACGGTTATAAAATGCATATAACATTTATATAAGAGACGAAAATCTCATGCCCGTGGGTGTCATAAAAGACGATTAAGGGATATATTACGCAATTAATTACCTGCTGCTGTGTTTCCCGAACGCTATGACAGAGAGTATTTTCTTCACGGTAGGCAACGCGCTAGCTGTGCCACTGGTGTTGCAATGGTCTATGTGCGACAGTATTACTTACTGTCAGGTATGCTGCCTGCTCGTTTGCCACCTTTGGCAAAAAAAAATATGGCAAGAAATGAAAACTTGATATAAAATCCAATGCCAGCACGTGTGACTATTGTGGTAGGTTAATTTCCCTCATATAGGGAAGGAAGCCCAGGAGTGACACGTCTCTGGGTTTTTTTTTTTTTTTTTTTTTTTTATTGCAAACGGTGGCAAACGAGCAAACAGTACACCTGATGGTAAGTGTTGCTGCCGCTCATGGACCTTTACAAGGCCGTTGCCTACCGCGAAGAAAGCGAAGGGAGTGTGAATGCGTGCATTGAGACTCGGTGATACCAAGGGCACCACCAAAACCCTCTACACGCAATCACCCTAAGAAAGTTGGGCTTCCGGCTCTCTCGCTCACCGAACGAAGCGCAGTAACAAATTGCTACTACTCAGACGTCGATTTTCTGCGAAAGCATGGTACTGCCCCGGACGGACCGGCCCGCGGCTGTAGACAGATAACTGTCGACAGTATGGTCCTACCACTCCTGGGTTGATGTGATATATGAGAAAAACTCGTCGATCCAAAAATCTACAAGCAAAATATTTCAGTTAAAATGCGACTCGTTTTCCGAAGCATAGTTAATCGTTCGAACGGACGCCGCAAGCGACATGTGTCAAATCGCAAACGTTCGTTTAATCGTTGAATACGAAACATATCGGTGCTAGGTAAACAAGTGATCCATCATGGAAGCCGAATGGAAACCGATTTTGTTCGAATTTCGTGATATGACAACAGAATACTTTAAATACATAGACAGTCAAATGATCAGTGGAATTTAAAGGGATTTTAAAAGAGCTCCATGTGTTGATGAAATAATAATACCATTCACCACTCTTTATCTCGCTCGTGGGTGCCGTAAGAGACGATTTAGGGATATATTATGCATACAACATCTATGCAAGAGAAGGAAAACTTGAAATAAAACCTTATACTAACACGTCTGACCAGCGCGGCGTATACGGTCAATTTCCGTCCCATTATCCATAATGCCCCATTGTTGAGGTCACAGCAGTTCTAATTCATCAAATGGAATACACCAATAGTTTGATATCAAAATACCGCTGTATTAATCCTCGCCACTAATCCATAACCTGTATACTTGTGTATACAAATCGTAACATTAATCTCACAAACCCAGAATATTTTCCTTACTAGATAATCCAACCAGTAACATACATTCCCGCACGACGTCGACTCCCGTAACATATTTCCCATTGATCGGTGTGGTGAGCGCCTCTCTCACTTACCTCACGAATGCGATATTAATCTCCTTTACCGTAGCTTTAGTGTGACAGGCGATTAGTGGCGAGGCCATCGAGTTAGCGACACGCTACAGATAATATCGTAACAGGATGATATTAGAAACACATCTCTCTGATCTTTAAATTATTTAAAATAAAAATACAACTGTCGCG
This sequence comes from Lymantria dispar, assembly GCA_032191425.1. Classification (NCBI taxonomy): domain Eukaryota; kingdom Metazoa; phylum Arthropoda; class Insecta; order Lepidoptera; family Erebidae; genus Lymantria; species Lymantria dispar. The sequence continues at coordinate 28,230,451 of CM063459.1, forward strand.
ATTGCACGGATGGCGTAGTGGTTAAGATCTACAGTGCCAGTGTCACAGGTTCGAATTTCACGTATTATAACTTTTTGTGTGATCCAAAAATTGTTGTTCCGAGCTGAGAGTTGTGGATATGATCCACTATATATGTTCCACTGTTGGGCTCAGGCCCACGCTGGTCGACGTATTGGAATAGAGTTTTATTTCGGATTTTTCTTCTCTTGCACAAATGTCATATGCTTACTATATCCCTTTGTCGTCTTTTACGACATCCACGGACGAGATAGGAAGTGGTGAATTGTATTCCTACTCCGTCACCACACGGATGTAGGCTGATTAAATGTTTGAAAAATCCCCCGCAATACAAAGGTTAATTCCTTAGTACAGGGTGCTGTCTTTTAAAAGAAAATTTAAACAAAAAAAGAAACAAATATTGTACTTACCGGTGGGTATCGTGAAAATCGGTTAAGGGCTTCACCAGGAGAGTTGATGTCTGCCTCTGTCGTGTTTCATGGAGAAGGTAAAACCCCTTACCAATCATAGCAATCAATGCACCATCTTATCATTTGTTAGAGAAATCTACGTCCAATAGTGGACTGTGAAAAGCTGAATCATAATTCCATTACATTCCTACAACACAAATTTTTTACAACTATGTAAAAATAACATTTTTATAATGATTTCTGATATTTACGCAAGTATTACCTACACATTATAAATTAAACGATTTTTACGGATTTCATCGCGTTTGTATTTGATTTCCGAACTCGGTTTATCCGTGACCATGAACGCTGAAAGATGTTTGAAACGTTGGAAAATCAAAAATCAAGTATAAAGATATAAATACCGTAAAAATAGTTTTATTTATAATATATTTTTCTTAGTTCGACTCTCCTCGTATTTCCTAGCCCCCATTTAATCTTTGTTAATAATTTGTACAACAAGGGCTAACAGTCTAGGGTCTAAGTAACACTCAGACTAAATGGTTTGAAAGAAATTAGGCCCAAGGATAATTAGACAAGCGTATAAATTTATAATAAGAATTGACGAAAAGTAAGCTGAAAAAGTTAGTCCTAAAACATAAAACACTTTGGCCAATTTAGGTTGGTCAATAGAAACAAATTTGAAATTAAAAGAGATATTAAGAGAAACTCTTCTTAAAACCATGTCATCGATTTCACTGAAAAGAAAAACTGCATTAATACATATATTTAAATAAAATATTAATTAAAGAAAATTAAAAACAAGCTTTTATTTAAATGCTCTAAAACGAAGAAAAAGTGCTTGTCAAGACTATTGAAACGAGTCCAAACTCGACGATTTTATCTTGTTTAGTTTAGAAGTTCTTATGGCCACCTTGCGACGTCATCTTGAGACCAGCTTCATGGTACCATATTATTGCAGGGTCACTGAAGTTACGTAAGTAAACCAAATTTCAACCTAATCTAACGACAGGAAGTGGTTCTAATTTAACTCGCAAGATTTGTCCCATACTAACATACTGACAGGGCAAGTTAAATAAAAGCTTTTAAAAAAAGAAACTTGCACTCTATACGGAAATCGAACTCGATCGTATTGAAGAATGAAACTTATATTTTTCTATTTGGATATCGAGTAATATATCGATAAATAAATTGAATATCGAATAAATAATTGAAAATAATAGACAAGCTCGCAAAGTTTCTTGTCGGATCTCCTCAGCAGCGCTCGCGTTCCAATCCGGTGGTGGTTTATTTTTTTTTTGATAATTTAATTTTATTTTGCCAACTTGACAATATGTACCTAAGTGCCTTCCCAGGGATTATGCATAAAAAATTATTTGAATTTGATTGCGTAGATCATAAGCAGTAAATAATACTATAAAACAGTAAATAATAAGCAGCAAATAATATTATAATAATATAATTGTAGTCGCTGGAGCAGCGGAGAGACTTTGGGTCACTCTGTGTACTCTACCGACTCTTTCACGGGGAGTGCTCCGAGGTACTGTTTGACTTGGTACCACCGTCACCATTCTACCAACGTACCATAGCAGGTTTCATCCATTTCACCTGGAAACGTTATAGTCTTCAACTGTACGTTTCCAGCGATCATCCCTCCCACGTACGCGCAAGCTCTGGAATGAACTACTTGCTGATGTGTTGCCCGAGCACTATGACATGTCCTTCTTTAAACGAGGTTTAAGAAGAGTATTTACTTCACGGTTGGCAACGGCCTGGCTGTGCTCCTGGTATTGGCGGAGGGCTGGGCTCCTGGTCCATTGACGGCAGTATCACTTACTATGAGATGTACTGCTTGCTCGTCTGCCACCATTACAAAGAAACAAAATAGATATTACGGTATCTACGTAGAACAGGTCTCTTTCTTCACTCTAAGGTGGTTGAGGTGAGTGAGAACTGTTTAAAATAAAAATCAAATAAAAAATGGTATGTGTATTTACGTACGCACGTAAGAAGTTATACTTTTTTGGTGCAACTAGGTAAAAACCTGTCTTAATTCTTTCTAAAAAAATTATCCTTCGCGTTATTCTACGTTAGTAGAAAAAATGACACTAAGTAATAATAGAAAATAAGTTATTTAATACATTGAAAGTTTTATTATAACGCATTGTCTAATGATATCTGATGTTTACGCGAGCACTACACATTGTTAATAAAACTACTTTTACGGATTATATCGCGTTTTTATTTGATTTATGATTGCCCGACGTTTCGAACACTTTGCAGCATTCATGGTCACGGGAGTCCGCCTGTGACCATGAATGCTGCAAAGTGTTCGAAACGTCGGGCAATCATAAATCAAATACAAACGCGATATAATACGCATTATCTAGTTAACATTTGTAATAGTGTGCGCACGCGCATCGTAAAATATGTTGACTAGCTAACTTCAGTGTGTCGGTTGTTCGTGACGGTGTGCGTGTGCATCGTAAAAAATTACTCTCATCATTCGTCCCTAATGCGCCAAAAAAAGTAGAACTTCAAAAACGTGATAAAAGTTGTAAACATTATGTTATCTTAATTACGTATCACGTTGTTTGTCCGCGATGTACTCCTAAACTACTTAACCGATTTTAATCAAATTTGCACACCGTGTGCAATTTGATCCAACTTGAAAGATAGGATAGCTTACATCTTAATTTATAGTCGCAATATTATTTTATTGCAAATTATTTGTCTATTATTTGACATTCACAATTATCTGTTAACTCCAAACGATTTTAACAGATGGCGATATCTGTTGACTGGATTGAGTAAGTAATTAATAGATGGCGCTGCTATGTCAAACCTACAAACGTGTCATATAAGCTACAATTCAATAGCATAAATAGTTTACTAAAATTTAATATAACAAAAACCTTAGCCACAGCAACGCGTGACCGGGTCTGCTGTTTAATATTGTGTATATACTTAAATTTAGTATCTGCCGATATCTTGCTACGTTACAAGGTGTTATTTAAATTTTAAAACCTAAAACCAAATAGGTTGTAAATTTGTAATATTGATAACTTAATCTTTCAGTCTAAAACTTATCATTCGCACCGAAAATTAATACTTGTATAGATTTAATGCATAAGTAATTAGTTGTGTTCGACCACAGTATACATAATTACAAGCAGTACAACAAGATAAATATATTTATAATTATATAGGTACAGATTCTTAGGCGAATGTTATACATAAAATAAAACTATTTTCACGGCTTTTATCGCGTATGTATTTGATTTTTACTTTACTGATGTTTTGAACAAATTTTAATTCATAGACACGGTACAAAATGGTTTAAAAATAGTAATAGAATAAATATACGCTATGCCTTTTAGTCCCCATGTTACGTCTTTCACGTAGGCAGCATAAAATTAGATTACGGAGTTTAAGGAGAATAACTATACTAATTTTGTGACATACAGTGCCAGTGTCGGGAGTTTGAATCCAATGCAAGTACACCACTTTGTGCGATCCACAAATGTTGTTTTGAGTCTGGATATAATTTGTGTCCATTAATTTTATGTTTGTAAAATCCCCGCAATATAAGGATTATTCCTCAGTGTAGGATGTTGTCTTTTTTAAAAATAAAAAAAAACTGGCTAAGTGCGAGTCGAAGTCGCGTACGAAGGGTTCCATACCATTATCTATAAAAAAATCAAGTTTGTTGTATGGGAGCCCCCCTTAAATATTTATTTTGTTTTTAGTATTTGTTGTTATAGTGGCAATAGAAATACATCATCTGTGAAAATTTCAACTGTCTAGCTATCACCGTTCTTGAGATACAGCCTGGTGACAGACGGACGGACGGACAGCGAAGTCTCAGTAATAAGGTCCCGTTTTTACCCTTACGGCAAAAGAATGTGAAAAGGGATAAAAATTCCTTCGCGTCCTCCATTTCAAAATTTAAATAAATTACAAAATTTAATTAAATAACTTAATTCAATCAATAAGACCGTGTGGCGACGGTTTGAGAATACATGTGTCGCCACCCGTGGGAGTCGTAAAAATCGGCTGAGGGTTCACCAGGAGAGTGGGCAGCAGCTCTCTCCTGGGAAACGTAAAACATCCATACTGCGATCGCCAACCCGCCTGCCAAGCGTGGCGATTACGGCAATATCCCCTTTTTAAAAATGGCCCCCAGTCACAGCGGCTCCGGTACCCTACGGGCTCATTTTGGTGGCGGGCCCAGTAGTGGTGGAGCAAGGGGTGCGAGGAATCTCCGGCAGCGATCCGGCTACCAACAAAAACGACCCTTGGCCCTGGTAACACACAACATTCGGACACTCAGGACTGACGAGAGGGCCATCGAGCTGGAAGAGGAATTGAGCAAAATCCGCTAGGACATTGTAGGATTATCAGAAGTGCGAAGAGAGGGCGAGGGCACGATAATCCTCCAGTCTGGAAACTTGCTCTTCTACCGGGAGGGCGATCACCCGTCCCAAGGTGGTATAGGGTTTATCGTTCGTAAGTCTCTCATAGACAACGTGGAGAGGATCGAGAGTGTCGACAAGGGTAGCGTACCTTAAACTCAGAATTACCAAGAGGTATTCGCTGAAGGTTATACAGGTATACGCACCGACCTCGACATACTCCGACGACGAGGTGGAGGCATTTTACGAGGACATCTCGAAAGCCACACACGCGTCCAAAACCCACTTCACGGTGGTTATGGGAGACTTTAACGCGAAACTAGGCAAAGGGAGTGATGATGAGTTGAGAGTGGGGAAACATGGATATGGACAGAGAAACCAGAGGGGCCAGAAACTGGCTGATTTTCTGGAGAAGGAAAGCCTCTTTATGATGAATTCCTTCTTCAGGAAGCAGCCACAAAGGAAATGGACCTGGATTAGCCCCGATGGTTCAACAAAAAACGAGATAGAATTCATCTTGTCAGACAAACGACAGATATTCAATGATGTCTCAGTGATCAGCAGAATTAAAACTGGGAGCGATCACCGGATGGTACGAGGCACATTGAATATCCATACAAAAGTCGAGCGGTCACGCTTGATGAAGTCTACACTCCGACCTACATCTGTCCAATACCAGAACCTCGAAAACTTTCAACTCGAACTACATAATCGCTTCCAATGTCTGGACGAGTGCGAATCTCCGAACGATATGAACAACAGGTTCGTGGAAACTGTCCACGCGGTTGGGTCGAAATTTTTCAAGGCTCACTGCGTTAATAGACCTAAAAAACTTTCTGACCAGACTCTCGAGCTCATGGAGAGGAGAAAAGAGATGACGGTGCAGTCTGCAGCCGATTGGTCCAAACATAGGCAGCTAAATAGACAGATCTCCAGGTCTGTGCGTCGCGATATTCGTCGATTTAATACGTTCCGTATTAAAGAAGCGATAGAGCGGAATCGTGGCTCGAAAGTGTTCGCACAAGATCTGTCTATTGGGAAAAGCCAAATGACTAAGCTGAAGACCGATGACGGCACTGTCATTTCATCCCAAAGTGAGATCTTGGGAGAGATCGAAAGGTTCTATGGACAGTTATACAAATCATCCCGAAATCCTGTTATCGGCTTGGTCCAAGATCCCAGATCCAAGCTAACTCGGCACTATACCGAACAAATCCCGGACATCAGCTTGTACGAGATCAGAATGGCTCTCAAACAACTACGTAACGGTAAGGCACCGGGAGATGACGGAATTACGGCAGAGCTCTTGAAGGCGGGCGGCAAGCCGGTATTAATAGCCCTTCAGAAGCTATTTAATTCCGTTATCCTCGGGGGCGACTTTCCAGAGTCGTGGACCAGGAGTGTGGTGGTGCTGTTCTTCAAGAAGGGTGACAAAGCTCTTTTAAAGAACTACAGACCCATCTCACTCCTGAGCCATGTTTATAAGTTGTTTTCGAGGGTCATTACCAATCGACTCACGCGCAAGCTCGATGACTTCCAGCCGCCCGAACAAGCCGGCTTCCGAAAAGGCTATAGCACCATAGACCATATCCTCACGCTTCGGCAGATTATACAAAAGACCGAGGAGTATAATCGGCCCCTGTGCTTAGCGTTTGTGGACTATGAGAAAGCCTTTGATTCAGTCGAAACTTGGGCGGTGCTGCAGTCCCTTCAGCGGTGCCAAATCGACCATCGCTATATCGAAGTGCTGAAGTGTTTGTATAGGAACGCTACAATGTCAGTCCGTATCCGGGATAAGAGTACGAAACCGATCCAGTTGCAGAAAGGCGTGAGCCAGGGAGATGTCATCTCTCCGAAACTGTTCACCACTGCACTGGAAGATGTCTTCAAGCTCTTAGACTGGACTGGACTTGGCATCAACATTAACGGCGAATACATCACTCACCTTCGATTCGCAGACGATATCGTCGTTATGGCAGAATCCATGGAGGACCTTGGCACTATGCTCAATGATCTCAGCAGGGTATCCCAACTAGTGGGTCTACGAATGAACATGGACAAGACGAAAGTCATGTCAAATACCCATGTCATTCCTGTACCGGTCCTAGTTGGCAATGCGATTCTCGAAGTTGTCAATCACTATGTTTACCTAGGACAAACAGTCCAGTTAGGTAGATCCAATTTCGAGAAAGAGATCAGCCGACGAATCCAACTCGGTTGGGCAGCGTTCGGGAAACTTAAGAGGATCTTCTCGTCCAACATACCTCAGTGTCTGAAAACACAGGTCTACGACCAGTGTGTGTTACCAGTGATGACTTACGGCACGGAAACATGGTCCCTAAATGTAGGCCTCATATCAAGGCTCAAAGTCGCTCAGCGTGCTATGGAACGGGCTATGCTCGGGATTTCTCTGCGAGATAGAATCCGGAATACAGAAATCCGCAGAAGAACGGGTGTAACCGACATAGCACGAAGAATTAGCACGCTGAAGTGGCAATGGGCAGGCCACATCGCTCGACGAACCGACAACCGCTGGGGAAGAAAGGTTCTCGAGTGGCGACCACGCATCGGACGACGCAGTGTAGGATGCCCCCCCACTAGGTGGACCGACGACCAAGTGAAAGTTGCTGGGCGTCGTTGGATGCAGGCGGCACAGGACCGCACATTGTGGCGCAATATGAGGGAGGCCTACGTCCAGCAGTGGACGGCAATAGGCTGAAATGATGATGATGAAATCAATAAGATGTAAAATCCAGTTCAGAGTCACCAAAAAGCTGAGTAGCAACAATCTCATGACTAATTTTATAATATCTAGTTCTATTGTATCCATCAACCAGAGTGATTTTAACATTAACTATGCTCTCTCTCTCTCTTAAGAAAGCCCTTATTCAACAGTAGAAATAAATAGTGTTAGTAGTTATCATCGTGATTGTTTGAGTTCATACATATCCCATTGCTGAGCTCAAACTAACTCTACAATGGGTGGACAATTGACATACTACACCATATTAGCAAAGGTTGGTATAGAATTTTACTTCGAATTTTCCTTCTCTAGCGTAGATTTTATATTCATATAATATCTCTTAGTTGTATTTTACGACAACTATGGGCAAAGAAAAAGTCGTAAATTGTATTTTTACACACACATTACACACCACAAGGAATAATTAATTTCATTCTTCTTCTTCTAATCATTCATTTTGGCCATTAATTACAGTAGTTACAAAAGTTTTAACAATAATTATGACCAAATGGTTGGCGTCAGACAGCAACATAATTGTTAACTAAACGACATCAGATGGGTTTGGTCCAAGTCAATTTTAAGAGTTTGTTGTTGGTAGTATTTGAAGCCGCCAGCAAACAACAGTTTAGTCATTACTTCAATGCTAATATAATAATTTATTTTATTCGTCTCCCATTATAATTAATTGTGTTACTGTATATTGTTACACTGTGTCAATGGCAATGCGGCACGATGCGACAAACGATGATTAACGATCGAGTGGAGGCGTGCGAACACTTTGAACACGGTGAGCTCGCTTTAGCGTTATCCTCAGGATAATATGACGCGACGTCGTCTCTACGCATTATTTATTCACTCCATAACAACGTCTAGTTGCGATCAAAACTCTGATATACTTCTACTAGATGATACATTCTTTTTTATGACAATGTTTATGGTGTTTTTTTTTATGCGTTATCCATTTTCTTCTACTTAGTTTACACCGACCTTCTATACGAAAACTTTTTCGCTGACGGCCTCTTGATATTAATCTAGCGGATGCTCTGATTGGATTTATAAAGTGTAAACTTCTTTAGCTGCGTTGAGCCCTTTTTGGTAGGGGAAAATCTTATGGATTCGCGTCATCGAAATGCCCATGACTGCCGCACGCGCAGTGTGCTGTGCGCTATAGACACTTTTTGTATAGGTGAAATTTCGTACGTTCGCTTCACCGACATGCTTAAACAGTATATATTATGTAGCTATACAGCTGAACGGATTTAGTGAAAAGTTCAAAGTGTGTCACTGTGCATTTTTGAAGCAGTGTTTTGTTTGATTATTATTTAATGCGAGAATCATTGTGCAGTATAATAGTGAGTACTGAATAAATGTACTAGTATTTTTAAAATAAAAAAATTAATAACAGATAATTATTTAAAATGCTCGTATTTATTTTAGCGTTTGAAAATATTATATTATTTAAAATTATTTTAAATCTTCGCATTTAATCTGGTGTTTGTTAAATTTTGTATTATTTATTAACTAAAATTAAACCTCTTTTTTTTTGGAGGTGGGCTACGGTCAACGCACCTGCCGCCCGGCTCCGCCCGGAGCGACAGAGGAGCGGCGCGCGACCCCGTAACCCACCCGTAACACGTCGCCTTCGTCGTTGAGCCGACCACCGGTGCAGAGTGACTTGTCGTCAGTGGTCAGCCCGATGGAATACCTCCGAGGAGTACCCTCTCCTCGACCGACGTCCCCCCGCTGTTCGGGGACGTCGGTCGTCGTTGCGCGGTCGGCCTCTCGGTGAGTGACTGACTAACTCCCCGGTCCAGTCACCCGCGGCCTCTGCTAGGGCGGCATCAGGCGCAGGTAATCGCGCCTGCACCGCCCCAGTCGCCAGCGGCGGTTCGCGTCGTCGTAGAGTCGTTCCTCCCGTGCACCTCCTTCCGCGAGACTACTGCCTCGCAGAAGGCTATGACCGCATTCCAGTTCCTGATGCTGCCGCCGCTGGCTGCTCTGCCTGGGAATATTTAACCTCTACAATGCATCACGCAATCTGAATTAGTATTTCATAGAGGCTTCGACGTTTTCTTACTACCGTGCTAAAACAGACTTCTAGACATTATAACATTTCAAATTTTAATACTAAAAGCTCTAAGTTTTGACTTCTATCGGTAATCTCTATAAATGTGTTTCTTTTTTATTTCCTTTTTATTATTGCTGTTTGTGGTAAATGATCAAACAGTGCACCTGATGGTAAACGATATACCGCTCATGGTCCTTTGCTAGGCCACTGTCTACCGTGACTAAAGTGAAGGATGTAAATGCGTACAATGAGGTTCGGTAACACTAAAGGTCATCATCAAAACTCATCATAGGCAAACTCCCGAAAGTTGACCTGTCGTCTTTCTCACTCAGCGAACGAAGTGCAGTAACAAATTGCAACTCGATTTCTGCGAGTGTGTTGTAGTATTCCGCAAAGCCCGCAGCTGTAGAAAAACGACTACTCGACTATTGATACTGCGGTCCTATCGCAAAAAAAATGGATGAACTGGAGATTAGTGCTACATTCACGGGGATGGCGTCCGTGAGAAAGAGACTTTGACGCTGACAAGGATTATTACCTGAAAGGTCATCTCGCCATGCAAGCCAATGAGGTTTAGAAATCAATTCAGTTGGCCCAGCTCATTCAATTATAAAGGAAATTACAACAGACTATAGGATAATTATAAATGTCTGTAATAACGATGACTTGTTGGACGTGAAACTATAGGATTATACACCGCCCTCTCTTTGCCAAGGATGATTTGGCAGTAATGTACATGTAGTAGGTCATATTAAAAATGAAAGGTGATGAGCGTGTGTATACGTGTGCCAACTCATGCGCCCCATGTTTTACGATGTCAATCTTAAAATAAGATTATTAACTTAAAATAATAACGTATAGAAGGAAGTCCACGCACAAAAAATGAAGCATTTAAATTGGAGCCAAGTATGAATTTTCGGGATCATTTAGAAAATGTTAAAATTTTTAATGATTAGAGAAATTATATTTTTTAGAACGTTATAAAATATAGTTTATATACATTGTTTATATTTTATGATTAATTTTGCCTTTTTAGGGCTACGTAACTAAAATTATGGTATTGAATTTAAATACTTTGATGACGTTTGAAATTTATGGTATATATATATACGTATATGCTATATCTTCTTAATATATATAAATTACGTGTCACGTTGTTTGTCCGCGATGGACTCCTAAACTACTTAACCGATTTCAATCATATTTGCACACCGTGTGCAGTTTGATCCAACTTGAAAGTTAAGATAGCTTACATCTTAATTTATAGTCGCAATATTATTTTATTGCAAATTATTTGTCTATTATTTGACATTCACAATTATCTGTTAACTCCAAACGATTTTAACAGATGGCAATATCTGTTGACTGGATTGAGTAAGTAATTAATAGATGGCGCTGCTATGTCAGACCTACAAACGTGTCATATACGATTTTAACTTGCTTTTTTACATAGATGCCATTTGTAAAAGAATATGACGAACTGCATGACAGGTGTTCTCCTACAGTTCCACTTAAATAGTTTAATAAAATGTAATATAACAAAAACATTAGCCACAGCAACACGTGGCCGGGTCTGCTAGTACCGAGATATACCATACACTTTAGATTTATTGCAGTCTTTTTAACCGACTTCAAAAAAGGAGCGTTCAACTATTACTCGAGGACGCTTGAACTGACTTGAAAAAAATCTTTTTTGTTCTATAGTAGGTATATATTTTCCAGGTGGTGCCACGATCATTAGGTCGAAATCTGATGATGAGATCTATCACTAAAAAGCAATAAAGCTGTTAACATAACTTTTTAAATAAAAATAGGGAGTCTCGCTCAGGACGCCCGGCAGATATGAAACATCAAAATTATTTTGTACAACTATACATGCATAAAAGAACAAATTAAGACAGGAACTAATATGGCGTAAAGTATTAATAAAATATTATGATTTTTTTTTCAGAAAATGATAATTTTTATTCAGTAAACATTTATTTTCATTAGTGTACACTATAAGTATATGTTATGATTAATAATTTATTTTGAGTTCACCAGATGGCGTTGTACAAAATTCTAAAACAGGTCATGGTTTCGTTACACTAATGTACATATCCAGGCGTGGCGTTAATGCCACGCCAACGATCAAGTTCATCCTCGCCTATATCTATATATTTTGATGTGAAACATCTGTTTCACATCAAAAAAACCGCCTTCAAAAACACCGAGAAACTAAAAAGCAAATTATACGAAGTTCTACCTAAAGTGCCTCGTTATCTTTTTAACTTAAAAATGTATGTTTTCTTCTTATTTATATGTGAAATAGAAAATGTATGATAAATCACCTGATGGCAGAGAAATAAAACCATTTACTGATCATTTCTTTTCATGCGTTTGTCATGAAAAAGGAAACTAAAATAAACTACAAACACCTATATCAAACCATCAGTTTTTTTATAGGAATAGGGCTAGTGTGTAGCAATGGTATATAGGTAAGATAACAAGAGCGATCAAAAGACGACATGGGGCCCATAAATAGCCATATGGGATACATGGCTCTTCGCCAAATGAATGGGCTACCGTTATTATTTCCTTATTATTCGCTATTATTTGGCTTAGATAGACTTTCAATCAGTTACGACTTCAATTCATCATCATCATCATCATCATCATTACAGCCCATATACGTCCCACTGTTGGGCTCGGGCCTCCTCCACAATAGGAGGGATCTTGACCTACTATACCACGCTGGTCAGACTTGTTGGTTTAGGGTATTATTTCAAGTTTTCCTTCTCTTGCATATGTGTTATATGCATATTTAATCCCTTAGTCATCTTTTATGATACCCACGGGCAAGAGAAGGGTGGTGGATTGTATTCTTACTCCATCACCACACGAAAACCTACCACTTTATTTACATATTGACAATGTCAACGCTATTTGAAGACACATGTATTTACAATCAGTATTAAATGACATAATACGGTGTCAATATTAAAGGAAAAAAAAGAAATTAATCCACCGCTAAGAATCGCATAACTAAGCGTCGACAGGAACCCAAAATTTTAATCGTTGAACTGATGATTGAAGGCAAAGATTTCCGATTGTTCTCCCAAATAACGGTATAGAGGTAATGGAGTTCCATATCTTTCCTTTCAGCGCAACGGGCCATAAAGCGTCTACAAAACTATAATTACGATTTTTACTCGTTTGGTGATGATTTGTACTTACGTATCTTAAGTATAGTCATATGACACCTGCAGGGAAGTAATTAGTGATATGGGCACATAAATTAATAAGTAAGATTTCTAATGAAATAAAAAACATAAATATTTGAAATTCTTTAATATAACCATACAAATCTTAATAAAATACCAGTTATTTGAAATTAAATCGTAGACGCTGAGAATCAATTTCATCCACAGCGCAATAATGAACCGTAAAACTAAAAATATCGCCTTCTGAGTCATTTCGTTCAGTAAATCAACTTACCTGTTGCCATTTCAATAATTTATTATTCAGAATTCAGTCGTCAGCAAAGAATTTATGGAATTGAATTATACAAAGGCCCGCATGGGAATTCAAAGAGTTGTTTTAAAAGGTTTCATTACTTTTTTTAAATGAAAGAAAGTGGTTTACCTTTCAAGGCAGTGCATAAGATATTTCTGAAGAATGATTCTGGTAGGCAACTAGAAAACACCTGCCCTCCCTGCACTGTTAATAGAGACCTTATTACGTATATAAATATAACCTACTTGCTGCGTGGTGGCAGATTTAAATACTACCACTCTTTACATTGATTCTTTCTGTGTGGTGACGACGTAAGAATACAATTCACCACACCCTATCTTGCCCGTGGATGTTGTAAAAGACGACTATGGGATGTAATATGCACATAACATCTGTGCAAGAGAAGGAAGACTCGACCCTATACCAACATTTATTTATTTTTATTTATTTATTTATTTACAAGCAATTATAATACCTTTACAGGACATTTAACCTAATGCGATATTATAAGTAAAATTAGAAAATTAATACAGTTATATATATAGTAAGATAATAATATTATACAAATAATAAAATATAATATCAAAATAACATGTCTGACCAGCATGGTATAGTAGGTCAAATTCCCTCCCATTGTGGAGGAGGCCCGAGCCTAACAGTGGAATGTATGTGGGCTGAGATGACGATGATGACATATTGTAAAATTTACGAAAGAAGAGTAGGTATATAATGAGTCGGCCCCAAGTATTTGGAATAAGGATGACGATGATGCTAATACAACCTTGTAAAATAATTTATACAATTTAATACAATTATTTTCCTTAAATTCACACGCAAGAGAATCAGCTGATATTTTGAAAAAACAAATAATTTTTCACAAGTAGTATTATGAAAGATATTAATTTCATAATGACAAAAACTACCTTTGAGAAATAATATACCTAGTCGGGTCATAAGATTTATACCTTTTCTAAATAAACATTTCGTACGGGCCTGAAATTTTTAGATTAATTTTGAAAACTTTGCCCATTTGCAACACAGAATACGCCATGTTTTCCGTCCGTTACGTCCGGGGTGACGTAAAGGCGATGCGCGGCTCCATAACCCACCATGTTCTCCCCCCTTCGCCATTAGGGCTACCACTGGTACCCAGTTCCTTAACGTCCGTGACTAGCCCTGTAGGTTACCCTTTCCAGTACACGCCTTCTCCGTCCCTCCATCAGGGCACCGCCCTCACGCGACAGAATTCACCATAGGATATCTTCAAACTCTTACAAAATTGGAAAGTAATTGAAGATTTGTTTGTCGTACTGTCAAGCGATTTAATGAACATTGGAATATCGAAGACCATAAAATGTCGACCACAAAAGGTATGCTTGCTGGAGTTCAATCCAGCGGTGATACGGATGTGACTGCAACTGCATCTGGTCCACACACAAAAAAATTGGGGTTAAGAACAAAACTACGATCAAAAACTACTAAATGGAACCCTTTTTTTTTTTTGTGGGTGGGCCGCGGTCGGCGCGCCTCCGCACCACTCCGTCCGGGGCGACAGAGGGGCTTCAGCACGCAACTCCCGCGACCCACCCGAAAACCACGTCGCCTTCGTCGTTGGGCCGACCACTGGAGCAGCGTTAACTTGTCGTCAGTGGTCGGCCCGACGGAATACCCCCTATTGGGGTACCCTCCCATCGACCGACGTCCCCCCCTCAGGGAGGACGTCGGTCTTTCCTCACGCGGTCGGCCTCTCGGCGGGTGACGGACTAATCCCCGGTCACGTCACCCGCGGCCTCGGCTAAGGCAGCATGAGGCGCAGATAGTTGCGCCTGCGCCGCCCCAGTCGCCGGCGGCGGACCTCCTCATCGAGGCTGCGCTCCTCACGCAGGCGATCCGCCACCTCCTTCCGCGAGATCACTGTCTCGCAGAAGGCTGCGACCGCGTCCCAATTCCTGACGCTGTCGACCATCGCCCTAGCGATAGCCGGCAGCGTCAGGTCCGTACCGATGATTGCGACGAGTTCACAGCGCTGCACTGCCCAAGCCCCGCAGGCCTCGAGCGTATGGCGCGCCGTGTCCTCGTCGCAATCGCAGTGGTGGCAGGACGGTGTACTCTCCCTCCTAACGACCTTGTGCAGGTATTTGGCGAAGCACCCATGCCCCGTCAAAACCTGCACCAGTCGGAAGGAGAGCAACCCGTGCCGCCTCTCTAACCACTGCATCAGCACCGGCCGGAAGGCCTCCACGGTTCGCACCCCGAACCGAGGCCTCTCCAGCCGGACTGCCCAACGGGCGATGAGGTCTCGGCGGGCGTCGACGCGCCAGGCGGTGAGATCCCTTAACGAGACCACACCGCCCTCCGCTCGCACCCCCGTCACCCGCCGATATAGTCCGGCGAGCATCTCCGCCTCCAGGTCCCACGGGGGAGTCCCGGCCAACAGGCACGCTGCCTCCGTCGCCACCGTGCGGTATCCGCGGATGGCCCTGACCGCCATGACCCTCTGTGGTCGCCACAGAAGGGCCCTAAGTCGGGCGGTCATGGACCCCGCCCACACCGGTGCGCCGTACAGGGCCATCGACCGGATGACCCCCGCGTACAGCCGTCGGCACGCAGCGCTCGGTCCGCCCACGTTCGGCATAAGCCACGATAGGGCGGACGCCGTGCCGACGAGCCGCGGAGCGAGCCTACGGAAATGCTCCCGGAACCACCATCGCCCGTCGAGCACCAGGCCCAAGTACCTCATATGGGCCCGGATGCTGATGTCGACCGAGTGGACGGTGATCGAGACGCCGATGGGAGGGCTCATAGTGCGCCCATGGAACAAGAGGGCCTCCGTCTTGTCCAGGGCGACCCTCAACCCCAGCGCCTCGATCCGTCTGACGACCTCCTCGGTACCCGAGGTCGCCAGGCTTACCGCCTCTTCTAGCGTCCCACCGCGGGCTGTGACGAGCGTGTCGTCGGCGTAACAAATCACGCCCAGCCCGGGCGGGAGGCTCCCCCTCAGCGCCCAGTCGTAGCCGATGTTCCACAGGGTGGGTCCGAGGACCGACCCCTGTGGGACACCGCACGTCATGGGCGTCCGCACAACGTCCCCTGCTCGGTCGGTGCAGAGGACGCTGCGCCCCTCCAAATAGTCTGCCACTAGCCGCCTCAGGTAAACTGGCACCCCGTGATACCGGAGCGCCTCCCTGATGCAGCTGAATGGCAGACTATTGAATGCGTTGGCGATGTCTAGGGACACCACCAACAGCACTCCCCCGCCGGTGACGGCCTCAGTCGCCACGGCCCTCAGGCGCAACAGAGCCGCGATCGTCGAACGACCCCTCCTAAACCCAAACTGGGCGTCCGACAGATCGGGCCCCGTGCCGACGAGGTGCCGCTCGATGCGGGCAGCTACCACCCTCTCCAGTAGCTTGCCCGTGTCATCGAGCAGCACGATAGGCCTGTAGGCCGAAGGCGACTCCGGAGACCGTCCCGGCTTCGGCAGGAGCACCAGCCTTCCCTCCTTCCAGCACCCAGGGAACCGTCCGGACGCTAAACACGCGTCGAACAGCTCCCTGAGGCGGGGTCCCAGGTGTTCGAGGACCAGGGCCAGCACGCGGTTAGGAACACCGTCGGGCCCGGGGGCGGTAGACTTTGCGCGCATGCGTGTCACCGCCACCCCCATCTCGGGTTCCGTGATGGGCGGAACACTGTCGTCGTCGGCCTCCCGGTCAGTGTCTGGCGGAGCCATGACCGGGGGCGTGTGTTCCGCCCGCCGCGGGAACAGGTCCTCGATGACCCGGGTGAGAAGGCCGGGCTGGAGAGTCTCGGTGAGGGGAGGGCCCCGCGCGCGTAGCCTATTCAGCACCGCGCGATAGGGGCGTCCCCAGGGGTCACGGTCGAGACCGTCCAGCATCTCCTGCCGACTGACGTCCTTGGCGGAGCGGACGGCCAGCCTGAAGGCCGACCGCGCATTGCGGTAGCCCTCGTAAAGCACGGCCTCCCGCTCCGCGTCGCGATGGCGCCGCCGGCTGCGGGTGTAGGCCCTCCAAGCGCGGATACACGCAGCCCGGAGATCCGCCAGCTCCCGGGACCACCAGTGGACACCCCTCCTCGGGGGCAGACGCCGTACCCGGGGCATGGCCGCATCGCAGATCTGCGTCAACGCACTGCGGATGCGGCCAGCCTCGGCGTCCACCCCGTCCGACTGGTGGGCAGAGGACAGCCACGAGTATACGATGGCTGTCTCCGCCAGCTGGTCCCGGTCTAAGCGACCCACAGCCCATCGCGGGAACGCAGGACGCCCATCCGCCCCGTGACCCCTGCTGGGCGTCGGGATTGCAGGGGAGACCTCCATCCGGATATACCGATGGTCCGACAAGGTCTCCACCTCCTCCACGACGCGCCAGCTCCCCACGCGTGCGGCGACCTCGGGGCTAGCGAACGAAAGGTCCACTATCGACCCGCCCCGTTGTCGCACGCACGTATGCACCGAGCCCCTGTTCAGCAAACAGAGGCCCAGTGCCGCCGCCCACTCCTCGATCGCCCGTCCTCGGTCATCCGTCCTAGAGGACCCCCACGCCACGGACTTGGCGTTAAAGTCCCCCAGGACGAAGACCTGGCGCGATGCCAGTCGCCGTAACGAGGCCTCTATGATGGTGAGGAAGGCCTCGAAATCGGTCACACTCCAGTTAGGGGAGAGATAAACTCCGAAGAGCGTAATCTCCCCCCAGTCCGCCGCGACGTATCCGACGCCCCTGTCCCTAAGGATCAGAGATGACGAAGGCCACGACGTGGAGGCGACGATTGCCACGGTGCCATCGGCGCTACCCAACCAGTTAATCCGGTCGGGCACCACGTACGGCTCCGCGACTACGGCTACTCCTATCAACCACTCCGCCATGGCTTGCAGGAACACGTCCTGCGCACCGGCGGAGTGGTTGAGATTGGCCTGGAGGAGACGAATGGATACGGGGTCCATTAACGGTCCGTATCCATCGTCACCTCCTCCGCGCTAACGGGCGATCGGGCCGCGCTCGGAGCGGGGCCTGGCCCGGTCGATGGGCCGCCCCGCCCCTTCGGGGCCGATGCCGGGGGTCTGCAGTCCCCAGAGCCCATGCGGTGTTTGGCAGGCCTATTGCCCGCCGCACACGCGGGGCAGTGGGGCACCGCAGAGCACGATGCCGCCTGGTGTCCAGCCTGACCGCAACGGAAACATAGCCCGCTGCAGTCAAAGCAGTTTCTGCATGTCGGTCGGGTATGCCCGACCGCCATGCATTTATAACACCTCGCAGGCCGGGGCTCCAGCACGGTTACCCGCGCCGAACTCCAGCCCACGAGGAGCCTGCCTGAGTCGGCCAATTGCTTGACCGACTCCACTGGGCACTGTACCCAGACAGCACCGACGCCGCCCGGACCAGGGCGGATGGTGCCAATCCGGACGGTGTCCGAGGCACACCCGGTACGCGCCATAAAGGCCTCCCGGATGTCCTCCACCGCCACGGAGTCGTCCAGACCCGTGAGGCGCATATCAGCGCACTTGACGGGCCTGGCGATTCGGACTCCATCCTCTGGCCCGAACAGCCCCCTCAGCATCGTGGCCAGACTATCGGCCGTCTTCGCGCCCTCGGCCCCAGGGAACTCGAGTATTCGAGCCCCTGTCCGGGCCTTGCGGGTCCTCGCCTCGACGCCCCCGATGTCGGAGACGTCCAGCTCCCGCTGGGCGCGTCTTAGGACGGCCTCATAGTTCAGGCCCCTCTCAGCCGCCTCAGGCAGTACGGTGATTACCACCGCAGCCGTCTTCGGCCACTTGAGGCCCCTACGCGACCTTTTCCCCTTTCCGCCGGCTCCCGCCTGGGGAGCGGCGGTCACAGCGGCACTCTTGGCCGCCGCTCTCTCTCCGATATTAAATGGAACCCTGGAACACCGAGCTTATCGTCGGCAAATAGGATATTTTCTTAATTATTATCGAAAATAATAAAAACTTGAAAGACGTCATTAAGGAATTACAGGGAGAAAAATACCGAAATCTGTTTACGACGAAAGAAATTTCTAATATTGATAAAAGATAAAACAAACAATATAATAACAACCTACACCCACATCTATAAAGAAGCGAGCAAGGGTATCTGAAGATCCAACGTGGATGTTATTACCGTTCATGTTCTTTGAAACGTTGTGAAACATTGTAAGCGTTCATGGTCTGGCTCGGTCTGTGACCATGAACGCTGCAAAGTGTTCGAAACGTCGGGCAATCAAAAATCAAATACAAACACGATAAAATCCGTAAAATAGTTTTATTTACAATGTGTAATACTCGCGTAAATATCAGAAAACATTACGTTGTGAAACCTCTTTTTTAAACAGTGTTCGTAAACTGACTGATCGAGCATGGCGTTGTCTCCATCAGACAATGTATAGCCGCCCTCCAGTCCAAAATTAAACCAATTATATCTATACCAATAAATAAAATTGGAGTGTCTGTTTGTAATGTCAAAATAATAGGCTTTTTTCATGCTCACACGGTTATTTGCACGACACCTATGCCTAAAATAGCAATTAAAAAATGTTTGTCTGTCTGTCTGTCTGTCTGTCCGTCTGTCTGTCTGTTTGTTCCGGGTAATCTTCAAAACGGCTGGACCGATTTCAAAAATTCTTTCACGAATGGAAAGCTATAATATCAGAGCGTAAACTAGGCTATATTTTATCCCGGTATTCCCACGGGAACGGGAACTACGAGGGTAAAACGACTATAACCTATAACCGAAGCGAAGCTAGGGCGAATTGCTAGTTACAAAATATGGTAAGACTTGGAGAGTAACTCTCACCCTAATTTGAAGTCTCTCAATACATCTCTGATTAGTGTCTAATTTTGAAATAATTATTGTGCGTACTACGAATGATGACTGGCTTTGAAGATTGATGGCATCCAAAATAAGGGTCGGTATTTTGAATATAATAAAAATTTTATCTGCTTTTAATATCCTTTTATTTCTATGTATATTTTTTTTTTTTTATTTTATTAAACTTCATGCAACAATGCAATGGCGGACTTAATGCCAAAGGCATTCTCTACCAGTCAACCATAGGTGATGCAGAGACGAAAAAAAGGTAGGTGCATGTTCCGAGATAGTTATATTATTGTAAAATGAAAAAGAAAATATATTTTACATAGATAAATAGGTATATACGAAAATATATAATACATACCAAAGATACATACATACCCAAATACAAAGATAGATATGATATATATTAAGATATATAAATATATACATACACAGTATATATACATAATTATAAGGACATTATATCAGTTGTGATGATTCTGCCAACTCGTTTAAGAGATGGAGTCGAACGCTCTTCTTAAATGTTTGACGACTAGTTGCCATCCTGATACCGAGAGGTAGTGAGTTCCAGAGGAGAACCGCCTGGACAACGAAAGAGGAATGCACACGATCAGAGTGATGAGATGGACAAAGTAAGAGCAAGTTTTTGGAGGAGCGAAGGTTTCTGTCATGATTAGTAGAGAGGTATTGAAAGAAACAAGACAAGTAATTAGGAGAATTAGGAGAGTTGAGGATAGAATATAGAAAAGTAAGGGCACGCAAACTACGGCGTTGTCGAATAGTTAGAAAATTTAATTGAGAACGATAAGCAGAAATATGATCATACTTGCGAAGTTTATATATGAATCGAATGCAGTTATTGAGAAGACGGTCTAGTTTATATATTTACTAAACTATTTCCAATAACTTTTTTATGATTCATCATCATCATTTTAGCTCATAATACGTACTGTTAGGCTTGATCCTCCTCCACAATAGGAGGGAAATTGACGTACTATACTACGCTGGTCGGACGGGTTGGTATAGGGTTTTATTTCAAGTTTTCGTTCTCTTACATAGATGTCATATGTATAATTAATGCCTTAGTCGTCTTTTACGACACCCACGGGTAAGAGAGGGCTGGTGAATTGTATTCTTACTGCGTCACCACACAGAAAGTACGAGTAGAGTATGTATCCTTACTAATATTATAAATGCGAAAGTAAGTTTGTTTGTTTGTTTATTTGTTTGTTTGTTACGCTTTCACGCTTAAACCACTGAACCGATTTCAAAAATTTTTCACCAATGGAAAACTATAATATCAGGGAGTAACATAGGCTATATTTTATCCCGGTATTCCTACGGGAACGGGAACTACGCGGGTAAAGCAAATGAAACCGAAGCGAAGCGAGGGCGGGTTGCTAGTATAATATATTACTTCGACGCAAAGTAATTGGGATAAAAGCAAATTAACGATAATTATGACATTGATATAATCGAAGTCAAAGAGAATACCTTCAACTATACAATAGTTAGTTAATAGCTTATTTTATACATTTTCTCACCCACTTTATTCCCTTCAATGTTGCAGCAGGCATTCTATCGCTCACTCGTTCGTTCGCATGTTAACCCACAATGTTTGAAGTCTCCAGAGAATCGCTCAGAATGTTCGGTAACAAATTGATTACGAGGTTAACTGTAAACGAAGGGAACATCAACAACTCGTGATGCATGAATAGAGTTTGACATTTGTTTCACATTTTAACAATATATACTGTTTATGCAGTGGTCCAATATTTTTATAGAATCTTGAATCTTTTAGTACAACTATTTTGTAATTACTTGGATATCGTAAATAAAACTATTTTACAGATTTTTTCACATTTGTATTGGATTTTTGATTGCCCGACGTTTCGAACACTTTACAGCGTTCACGGTCGCGGGCGGACTAAGATGTCTCGCGTCTAACAAGTCATCATTATTATGATATAGATTTAGTTTTAACTATTCATTTTCTTTGCCCCACAAGGGCGCTCAGATATATCATCATCATCGCAGCCCACATACGTCCCACTATTGGGCTCCGGCCTCCTCTACTACGGGAGGGAAATTGACCTACTATACCACGCTAGTCAGACGTGTTGGTATAGGGTTTTGTTTCGAGTTTTCCTTCTCTTGCATAGATATTATATGCATATTATATCCCTTAGTCATCTTTTATGACACCCACGGGCAAAAAAGGGGCGGCGAAGAATTGTATTCGTACTCTGTCACCACTTTCTTTTTTTTTTAAAGATGACCACCTGCGCTACAGAAATAATCCTTATGTTCTGAGGGACTGTGAGAAAATTAGCGAATCGCACAAAGTATTGTTATGCGTAGGATTCAAACCCACGACATTGGCATGGTAGGTCTGTACCTTGATCACTACGCCATCTGTGCAGTCGCAGTCGCCGCGGTAAAGTAAGATTAGATCACACATTGTATGCTGAACCAGTTAGCAGAGGGGCGAGTCAAGTGGGCCGAGTCAATGGTAAGTCAAATATTCACACACGAAAAGTACATAAATCGCTTCGTGGTATAAGTAGCGATTCAGGATGTCATGAGTTTGATTATTATATATGACAGTTCTGTATAAATCTTATAAATTATTGTTTACAGTATAAATGTAATTTTAAAGCCTAAAAAAATAACCCTTACAAGGGATTTTACAAACATATTTAACGGACAAAAATTACACCCAGACTCAGAACAGCATAGGAATCGAACCCGTGACATTTGGCACGGTAGATCTCAACCACTACACCATCTTGCATTTGTTTCTAAAGTCCATTGTAATACCATGTATCAGGTTATGGGGCAGTCAAATTCAAGCTACGCAATGGTGGGAGGAACCTACGAAAAAATTTTAAATAAAAATATCGATTCGTAAATGAATTAGAGACATGTAAAGTTTTCAATTTTGATTTTTAATTTTGTCATCGCTACATACTTTATCTACAACATATTCGTACTTTGTTAAATGTTCATTAGAAATTGAGTAAATCAATTCAAATTCAAATCATTTATTATGTATGAACCCCGCGGGGGCACTTACATATTGTCAGTTTTTTTTACATTTTTCTTAAAGTTATAATTACCGCCGGATCGGAACGCGACCGCGAATCAATGATTACTTTCGCATAAGCAAGACAAACCACTTTAAATCAGCTGATCGTCCGATGACCGTTGACGAGTCGCCTTTGTATCTACGTTACCATTGAAGCGTTTGCACAAATGATACCTATTTATACTGCCGAAGATTTACATGCCTACGTGTGTCCTGTCTGTACATGCCTACATAATACGTAACATTTAAGACACAGACTCTTAGGCACACATTTTTGCAATCATTATAACTTTTATGTTATATTGTTTTTTGTGCAATATACGTTCTAATTATGATCTATGACCGTTAAACTACAACATACTCGAACAGTTGCTCCATAACCTGATACACCCTGTATTATTAGAATTGATTCAACATCATGATCATCACAGTTCTTATACGTTCCACCGCTGGGCTCCTCCGCAATGGGTGGGCAATTGACTAATATACCACGCTAATCAGACGGGTTGGTACAGTGTTTTATTTTGAATTTGCCTGCTTGCATAGGTATTGTATACATATTATAATGCCTTAGTCGTCTTTTACGACACCCACGGACTAGAAAGGGGGTGGTGAATTGTATTCTTCTTCGGCTCCACACGGAAAAATGATTCATTAGTGCGCAATTTATTTCTCTGTATTAAAAAAGAAATGAAATTTAATACCCTTAATCCATACACAATAATTACCGAATAAATCCTCATTGTTATAATTTAACCTCTGACCTTTTGAGACGAATAAAAAACACTGTTAATTAGTTTTTATAATTTTTTGTACCCCTCCATTATAAAAAGTATTGGCGACTGTAACGGCACGTGTTCAAGTCATTCTGTGCCGATCATAAAAATAAATTTCAATTAACTCGCGAACAATTTCCTTGACATTGAAGCACAGAGTGCGCACAGAGTTAAGTTATTGGAAAACCAATTACTGTGCAATTAATACGGGAATAATTTAACCGGTTTTGTGAATATTTTTTTAATTTAGCATTGTGAATTTATTAAGTTAATTTAAATACTTTTCTAAAATGGAAAGAAGGAAGGGAGACCCAGCGCTTTCCCACGATTGGACGGAATACGGGCTTCAAATACATTGCATGGCATTTGAAGCCAAACCGTCCTGAGGATGCCTCGTGTAGAGGCAAAACACGTGTCGAATAAATATTCGAAGTCCTGTGGTAGATTGCTAATTGACGTTCTGGAAGGTGTTCATCACGTGAGAGTAAGATTTCCTTATATTCTATTCCAGCTTGATCCCATCCCGTATTCCTTTCATTATGTTGTATTGTACGATATATTGATTAACCGTGGGCGAGTGGTGGGTCTCCCTTTCTTCCTTCCATTTTAGAATAGTAATGAATTGCCGCCATGTATCGCCTAATTCAATCAAATATATTTAAATACATGACAAGGTAGGCTGACTGGATTGGGGAAAGGCATTACATACAGAGAGGCCAACCGTATGAGGGCGACGATCTGACAACACTGTATTGCCGGAGTATGGAAGGAGGCGGTACACGAATGGGTAATCCACAGAATTAGTCACGGATGTCAAAGAAACGGTACTTGTTGTCCAATGGCAATAAGGAGGGAATACAGAAGGTTACGATGCCGTCCACCGCCCTTTCGTCGCCCCGGACAGATTATGCGGGGTGTGGTCAAACCATAGCTTACCCTAAAATCTTACTATGTATAAGTAATTCGGGAACTGAATTAGCCAATATTTGGCGTGGTAAAGTCAATGACTGTAGAGATAGAGTTATGTTTAAGATACCGACCTACCGTGCCAGTGTCACAGGTTCGAATCTCACGCAGGACAATACTTTGCGGTTTACGCTTGTTGTTGTGAATATGGATGTAATTTATGTCCGTTAATTATATGTTTGTAAAGTCGCTCGCAATACAAAAATTACATCCTAATTGCCTTTTTAAAAAAAAGTTTCTTCTGTAACGGCAAGGAATAAACAATAACTGAATGACTAACTTTATACCAAGCTGACTGACTATAAGGTCAATTTATATCCTCTTTTGAAGAACGCTCGAGCCCAGCAGTGAGCAGTATATGAGCCGAAATCAATATGATGATAATAAATTGGGCTGCTGACATTAGTAGCGATAGATCAGCACTAACAGTTGCAACGAATTCACGGCAACAGTCTGCTAAATCCATCCAGATTTGAATTGTATGTTAATCCGTATCTTCATTTCAACCGCAATGGTGACAGGACGGTATTTCCCTTTTTTTTTGTTCACGCTGTGGAAATGCATTTACGCACTGTCCCCCGCTAGTGACGGACGGACGGGGCCGTGTGGGACTCACCAACCACATCCGCGGCCGGAATACTCACTAAAACCACAGCGGCCCCTTCCGCGCTTTTACGGGGTGCCGGAGAGGTCGTCTGATGACATTCAATCCCCGACACCCCAACGCATGGCCGTCTGGCCACGTCCTGTCATTACTGTTCAGGGCGGTGGGAGTAGGTGGGCATATTGTCGCATCCTCCTCCCGGGTCGCCGGCGACGAAGCGAGTCAGCAGACGCAAACGCCTCGCGTTCCCGCTCCGCCACTTCCTTCCTTGATATGACGGCCTAACAAAATGAGGCCATCGACGACCAGCACCTGTCGCTGCCAAGCATCTTTGTGACAACGGTCGGCAGCGACAGGTCCGCTCCAAGTACCGCCGACAGGTCGTGGCGCTGAGACCCCCAGGCGAGGCATATCTCCAATGTGTGAGACGCATCAGGACGGTATTTCCCTCCTAACAACCATGTACAGGTATATGCCAAAGTAACTATATCCCAACCCCTCAGCAAGAAAAGACTCAGTTGGGTTGCACCACCTTTTCGAACATCGAACAACACAGATGTCATAGTGGTTAAAGTACCGACCTATTGGGTTCGAATCTCAAGCACGATTACAGTTTTCGGGTCGACCACTGAAGTCAAGGAACTCTGCACCGGTGGTCAATCCAACGACGAAGGCGACGTGTTATATGGCTGCGTTACTGGTGTGCGTGCTTACGCCCGTCTGTCACCCCGGACAGAGTGGAGCGAGGGGAGCACATTTGTGCCTGTTAAATTATATGTTTGTTAAGTCCTCCGTAATACACGGATTATTTCCTTAGAGCGGGGTGTTGTCTTTTAAAAATATGTATATATATTTATGAATCGCACAAAGGACTGTCCTCTATGGGCGATCGAATATAGAAAGTCCTTATTTTCTTTTCCTTTTAAAGCCAACAACAACACAAACACCTTGCACTAAGGAAATAATCCTTATATTGCGGAGGACTTTACAAACATATAACTAAGTAAAAGAATTTAAAGGTAACAAACACGCTTAGAATAATAACGTATAGAAGGTAAGTCCGCGCACAAAAAATTAAGCATTTCAATTGGAGCCTATTGGAGCTTACGCCGGAACCGTTCCGTAATGTACAAGGTCACTGTACGGCACGTACGTACGCAATTCTTAAAAAATAAATAGGTAATTATGACGGTTTGTGCATTGAAATGGTGTCACAACACATTTGAAAAACATAAAAAGGTTTTTAACATTACTTTTAAAATTATTTCAACGATTTATGTTAATAAAAACAAAATTTGATTTCATAATTTGTATAGTGGTGTGCGTTTATACGTGTGTAATCGCCTGCGTCCTATTTTTGGCTTCATTTTTTCGCTCGCTCGAAGTACCGACACTATCCTTCTATACGTTATTAGTCTGAGGTAACACGGTTATGTTTTTAAAAATAAATTTATTAGTAAGCCGTTGAATGTAAGTAAGTTACGATAATTTTGTAGAACTTTGAACGAACATCTTATATTGTGAACTGAAAGCGTGTTACGTGAACCGAAAGTGTAACTGAAAACATAACCCGCTGTACAGTTGGGGCTGCAAGCCACGACTAAAGGCGTAAACACTTCTAGACATTTATATATTTCAGTGAATTATTTTACTGTATTCCGTGTGGTGATGGAGTAAGAATACAATTCGTGGTTACCCCTGCCCCCCAATTACCCCTGCTCGTGGGTGACGTAGAAAACGACTAGAGCATTTGATATGCAGATAACATCTACGCAAGAGAAGAAAAAATCGACATAAAGCCCTACGCCAACCTGGCTGAAACCAGCGCGGTATAATATGTAAATTTTGTTTCCATTGTGAAGGAGGCCCAAGCTCTACAATGGGACTTATGTAGGCTGAAATGATGATGTTACTGTATTTTTACAAGGAAAAGTCGTTTTACTCAGTCATTTTGCTATTTCGAGAGCATTGATATGAATATTGTAGATCATATAGGTATAGGGATGACCGAGACCAGGCGGGCCACTAAAAACAAGGTCTCTGTAATGGTGGTATGGACCACGATTGATTAATAATGTATGGTAATTTTAAATAAACGGAAGCGGACATGGTCCGCCCGTGACCATGAACGCTGTAAAGTCTTCGAAACGTCGGACAATCAAAAATCAAATGTAAAAGCGATAAAATCCGTAAAGTACTCGTAGTTTTATTTAAAATGTGTAATACTCGCGTAAACATCAGAAATCATATTGTACGGCACGTTATGGGGTTGCAAGCTATCACTTCCATCACCCCGAACAAGTGAGATGTAACCACTCCATCATCATCAAAATCACAGCTCATATACGACCCACTGTTGGGCTCGAGCCTCCTCCGCAACGGCACGGAAATTGACCTACTATCCCACTTTGGTCAGACGTGTTGCTATAGGGTTTCCTTTCAACTTTTCCTTATCTTGCATAGATGTTATATGCATATTTAATACCTTAGTCGTCTTTATGACACGGCTAAGAGAGGGGGGTGGTGAATTGTATTTTTACTTCTTCACCACACGAAATATGAGAACCTGATTAAAAAAAAAAGAAGACATGACCGAAGTTATGCGAATAAACTCTTTATACACACTCCCTCCCATAGGGGAGGCCCGAGCCCAAGAGTGGGACGTGTATGTACTGAGATAAAGGTAATAAGACTACAATATGTTATCATCTCTCCCTTTCCTTCCTAGATAATATTATGCAAGAGAAGATAACAGAGAAGTGAAGGGCGAACTGTAAAACGATTAATGAAATACAATAGTTTCATTCTTATCAATAAAGTTACTATTTGGTTATTATTTTTGATGTTTTTGTTGCATATGTGTTTTGTTTTATCTTTTTTTTCCTCATCTATTTAAAAAACTATAATTAAAAATTTTTAATAACACCCGGCACGATCTAAAATAAAAAGAAGTATTACGTTCTCTTCAACAGGAATGATCAATTAATTGTCATTTAACGATTATACTGACACGCGTGAAGCACTTAATTGAGTAGTCATACGCTATTACATTATTTTGGAAAAGAGCTGATGCTCTTAAGCCGCGTATCAACTTCGCGCTCCTGGCACGCGTGCCATCAATGACCGCGCCGAGAGTGCGTTCCACGGTACGCATTCCAAATATGTACATATTGTACATATATGAACTATACTATACGAACTAAGCGCGCCTGGCGTGCGGGCCACTGTTCCAGTGTTTGATTGTTATGATGAATTTATCAACTGTGTGGTACTTGTAAAAATCAGTCTATAATTTACCAAAGCTGGTGATTAGGCTTTTAATCATTCTCGATTTTTCTCGTCTATAAGAAGACAAGAGCACAGTTTGCGCGGCCGGAACGTGCGTTATTATTCGTCCTTTTGGAGCGTGAAGTCGATATGCGGCTTTACATTGTCGTAAAAGACGACTAAGGGATATAATATGCATATATATACATCTATGCAAGAGACGAAAAACTAGAAATAAAACTCTATACCAACACGTCTGATCAGCGTGGTATAGCAGGTCAATTTCCCCCACCTCTACCGCTGGATCAATAGACGACATGGCACCCTGACGTTTAGGTTGACACAGGTACTTACCGGACATGGGTGCTTTGGTAAGTACCTGCATCAAGTTGCAAGATGCGAAGAAACCCCTGGATGTTACGAGTGTGGCGCGCCCATAGACACAGCGAGCTACACCTTGGAAGAGTGCCCAGCCTGGGAAAATCAGAGGCTTGCCCTGGCGACTGTTATTGGTGGAGATTTGTCACTGCCGGCTGTTACAGATAAGATCCTTGATAGCGACAGTTGCTGGATGGACTTGGCCTCCTTTTGCAAAGATGTTATAGCGCAAAAGGAGGCAGCAGATCGGGCACGTGAGGCGGATGCCCATGCTGACCCACCGCGGAGACAACGACTGGAGAGGAGGAAGAGACGTTACGTGCTTCTCCTATCCCAGGCATGATTGTCCCAAGACGTAAGCATTAAGTTAACCGCCGGGACGTTAGAGTCGTATGCCCAAAAGGCGAACCTCTGGCGTCCCACAAAAGGCGAAGACGTGGGGCCGTTGTGGTTTTAGTAGGTATTCTAACGTAGTAAACCATACCACGTCAGCGAGTCCTACATACCCCTTGCCGTCACTAGCAATGGGTATGCGTAAATGCATTTTCCACAGCGCAAAAAAAAAAATAGTAGGTCAATTTGCTTCCTATTGTGGAGGAGGCTCTTGCCCAACAGTGGGACGTATATCAGCTGTGATGATGATCAACATGCTTATAACGCATAATGACAACAAATCTGCCTGATTTGGGACATTCTTCTTGTAAAGCAATATAAGTTTCTTGAATTAAGTAATACGTAGATTAAAGTATATTTGGATAGATGGCGCTGTTACACACCTTACGGCTGAAAAGTTCTATCTGAGGAGATGTTTGGAGCTACTTTTTCTCTGAATAGGAGGAAAGTTGATCTTTTTTTCTCGACCTTATGCAGGTACTCGGCGAAGCAACCATGCCCCGTCAATACCTGCACCAGTTGGAAGGAAAGTACTCCATGCAGCTGATCTAACCAATCCACCAGCACCGGCTGGAAGGCCTTGATTGAGGACTGTGGCGGAGCCTATGGAATAATATGGCTTCCATCTTGTCCAGGACTACCTTCAACCCCAATGACTCGATCCACCTGATAATCTCCTGGGTGCCGAGAATTGCTAGGCGTTCTCCCCTAGCGTACCACTCCAGGCTGTAAGGAGTGTATCATCGGCGTAGCAATTTACGGCCAGCCAAGGTGGGCGTCTCCCTCTCAACTCTCAGTTGTAGCCGTTCTACCATCACCCAGAACTGACCTGTGTGGGTCACGGCAAGACAGAAGTTGAAGTTGTCCTGCCAAAGAACGCTGATCAACCCTTCTAGGGTTGTTTTAGGGCTTTATTTTGAGTATTTCTTTTCTTGCATAAAAATAATATGCATATCATATCCCTTTGTGGTCATTTACGACACACACGGGAAGGATAAGGGGTGGTGAATTGATATCCTTACTCCACCACCAGACGGACAATGACTATTGTTACACACTAATAATTATATGTCATCATAATTCACTTTACCATAGGAATAGTAAAACCAACTGAAGTTTCACCAGAAAAATTAGTAGCAGAATTTTTGGTCCCTAGGCGAGGCTGCTGAATACTGACAAGCAATTAATCTGTAGAGGACCTGATATCCGAAAAGTACAGTAGGTTATGGAAATATTGCCCGTGGGACTCGTAAAAGACGACTAAGGGATATATGATATATAATATGTATACAATATATTTTTTTTTATTGCAAACGGTGGCAAACAATCAAACAGTACACCTGATGGTAAGTGTTGCTGTCGCTCATGGACCTTTGCAAGGCCGCTGCCTACCGTGAGGAAAGTGAAATGAAGTAAGTGTGAATGCGTGCATTGAGGCTCGATACCAAGAGCACCACCAAAACCCTCCACACGCAAACACCCTCAGAATGTTGGGCTTCCGACTCTCTCGCTCACCTAACGAAGTGCAGTAACAAATTGCTACTACTCAGACATCGATTTTCAGCTCAGTGTGGTACTACCCCGGACGGACCGACCCGCGGCTGTAGACAGATAACTGTCGACAGTGTGGTCCTACCACTCTTGTATATCTGTATATGCAAGAAATGAAAACTTGAAACAAAACCCAATATCAACACGTCTGCGTAGTATAGTAGGTCAATCTCCCTCCCACAGTGGAGAAGGCCCGAGCCAAACAGTGGGACGTGTATGAACTGAAATGAGTTATTAATTATATGTTGGTATATCTAGTGTTACTAAAGCAATGTATAAGTTCAGACTTTATGTATCTACTTACTCAGACACCAAATTAAATATTTATCGGACAGATGCCAGTAATTTTATCACGCGTGAACAGATTATAAGTCAAGTGGGACTGATTTATTTACAATACTAGACGTTCTTACATAGATTGCTAACACAAAAATAAAACACTGTATAAAAGAAATCTTTGATTGAATTAAACTAAAAAGGGGTAACCCCCTTTTTAGTTTAATTCATTCATTATTATTTTGGAATTGAGGAAAGGAATTAAAAAATGAACGTGTGTACAAAGTACGCATAGCAGGAGTGAAACTTCTTTATCCTTTGTCCCTTTGTCCCTCTGTCTCTTTGTCTTTTTATCCCTTTATCCCTTTCTCCCCTTATCCCTTTATCCCTTTATCCCCTTATCCCGTTATCACTTTATCCCTTTATGCCTTTATCCCTTTATATCTTTATCCCTTTATGTCCGCTTAAACGACATGCTATCCCTACTCCACTAGAGAAAGTACTCTTTATTCGAATCGACCGTAGTGGTGACGAGAAAAAGATGGCGCGTAACGAAAAAATGTGACGCGTAACCGATAAATGTGACGGTAAATTTTTTCCAACGCTGATAAAGAAGTTTCACTTCAAAAAAGTAGTGACTATAATTAATATACGACCCAAGGAGGACAGGAATACGGAATAAGACCAAGGTTTAATTCACTTTGATATAATAAAACTTTTTAAATAAAACTACTTTACGGATTTTATCGCGTTTGAATTAGATTTTTGATTACCCGATGTTTCGAACACTTTGCAGCGTTCATGGTCACGGGCGGACTAAGATGTTTCACGTCCTACAAGTCATCATTATTGTAGGAAATTTATAATTATCTACCCGATATAGAAATTAGTTATTAAATATTGACCCACATTTTGATACAAATTTATTGCCAGTGTAAGAAGAAAATGATTCTATATGAAAAAATTATATTGTTTAAGGTTAGTATTTATTTAACATTAAAATTAATAGTAATTATATTAAAAAAAAACTAACAGTCTAGTATACTACCACCGAATCGTAACACGACCACACAGAAAGATCCGGCAAGAAAACTCAGGTGACATGATGCTAAATTAATATTAATTTTGAAGGCGGCTTACTTTATGTTGCTAAGAGGTTTTAATTTGTAAAATTATCTTTAGCTATTATTATTGTGGGTCAAATCTATACAATAAGTGCTCACAGTGTCAAAAATCAAATACAAACGCGATAAAAGCCGTAGTTTTATTTACAATGTGTAATATTCACGTAAACATAATAAATCATAAGAAAACTTGTTACCTTCCTCTTCTTACTTCTCATTTCTTACCTGTCTCTATTTACCTTCCTATATTCTTATCTTCCTATGTAAGTAACCTCCAGAATTTAAATTCGTAATTTTTCGCAGAGCTTCAAATATTTTGACACGTATTTCGCGTCTAAACGAAGTATCTTTAGGACAATTAGGCTTTATATTATTCTTCTCTCTCGTTCACCGAATGAAGGGCGGTAACAAAATGCTACTACTCAAACGTCTATTTTGGGTAAAAGTGTAGCATTACCCTGGACGGACCAGCCCGCAGCTGCAAACAGAAGATTGTCGACAGTGTGCTTCTACCACTGTGACTTACTGTGCTGGTAACACAAGAAACTATATGATTTTATTTTGAGTTTCCCTTCTGTTGCATAATTGTTATATAAATATTTCATCACACATTCATCATTTCACCTTATACACGTCCCACTGTTAAGCTCGAGCCTCCTCTACCATAGATAGGATGAATACTTTATACACGCTGGTCAGACGTGTAGGTATAGGGTTTCAAGTTCTTCGTCTCTTGCATAGATATTATATAGATGTTACCCCTTTTATTTTTTTTTTATGGGTGGGCTATGGTAAGCGCACGCGCGGTCCAGTCCGTCCGGGGCGATGAAAGGACGGCGCGCGGGCCCATAACCCACCCGTACCCACGTCACCTCGTTGTTGGGCCGACCACCGGAGCAGATGTGACTTGTCGTGAGTGGTCGGCCTGACGGAATACCCTTTCGGATAACCTCACCTCTCGACGTTCTGGGACGTCGGTCGCCGTCGCGCGGTCAGCCTCTCTGCGGGTGACGGACAATTCCCCGGTCCGATCACCCGCGGCCTCGACTAGGGCGGCATTAGGCGCAGATACTCGCGCCTGCGCCGCCCGAGTCACCGGCGGCGGAACGTGTCGCCGAATAGGAGCTCTACTCGCACACGATCCGCCGCCTCCTTCCGTGAGATTACGACCTCACAGAAGGCGGCGACCGCGTCCCAGTTCCTGACGCTGTCGAGCATCTCCCTGGCGATGGTTGGCAGCGCCAGGTCGGCACCGATAATTGCGACGAGTTCACGGCGATCCCCCTCCCATGCAGCACACTCCTCGAGCGTGTGCTGCGCCGTGTCCTCGTCGCAACTGCAGTGGTGGCAGGACGGTGTGCTCTCCCTCCTGACAATCTTGTGCAGGTACTTCCCGAAGCAACCGTGCCCCGTCAGCACCTGCACCAGTCGGAAGGAAAGCACCCCGTGCGTCCGCTCCAACCACTCCATCAGCACCGGTCGGAGGGCCTCGACGGTCCTGACACCGTACCGAGGACTCTCCAGCCGGACTGCCCAACAGGCAACGACTTCTCGGATAGATGTTACCCCTTAACCGTCTTTTAGAACACTCACGGGCAAGAGGTATATGCATATTATATCATTTAATTTAGTACGCTTTTACAACAGCCACAGAGATGAAAGGAATGATTAAAATGTATTCTTACTCCTTCTCCGTTTAGTAACAGAGTAAGAATACAATTCACAACCCCTTATCTTGTCCATAAGTATCGTAAAACACCACTTAGTGATATAATAAGTGTTTATGCCAGATAGCCATACATATGTGTTACTCATACAAAAAGAAACTTACAAACTATGTCAGTAACAAGAATATACAAATAATCAATTCAAATATCTGTGCCCTTTACCGGGTGCACTCTCACCGTAAATATGTATATAGCAATATTGCACCAGGAGTGGACAGTCAGGGCTATTAACAATTGTACCCAAGATGCTTTTAGTGCTCCCCCATAGCCGGCACATCAATAATGCAGATCGCTTCCTGATTATTCATCATCATCATCATCTCAGCCCATATACGTCCCACTGTTGGGCTCGGGCCTCCTCCACAATGGGAGGGAATTTGACCTACTATACCATGCTGGTCAGACATGTTGGTATAGGGTTTCATTTCGAGTTTTCCTTCTCTTGCACAGATGTTATGTGCCTATTATATCCCATAGTCGTCTTTTACGACATCCACGGGCAAGATAGGGAGTGGTGAATTGTATTCTTACTCCGTCACCACACGGAATTATTATTGCTTGAAAACTATCAATATGCGCATCTGCAAACATGCCTGAGGCGCTACAGAACCGTGGGAGCCCCAGCAACACCCTAAAGGCATTGTTATATTGAGTGCGGAGAGCGTTGTATGCTCTCAGCGTATATTTAGTCCACAGGCTGCAAGTATATAGGGATTAACAAAATGCTTTAAAAAGCATGATCTTAACTTCTTGTGAACATCGAGCAAACCTGCGGGCTAACATATTGCATCGGACAGAGCACGCTCTCTTTTTTCATATCGTCGTCATCTTTTAAATCTTCGATAGCAATATGGCCGAGATATTTAAAACAAAATACTAATGTTTCACATATTTTGTTACTCACCCTGATATAATATGCATATAACATCTAAGAAAGAGAAAGAAAACTCGAAATAAAACCCTATTTATATAATTAAATATTTACTGACTAGCTAATAATCTTGACCAAAATATGACTTTACTGCAAGAGTTTATGTATTAATCAAGATATATTAATGTAGAGATAAATTCATTCCTTCATTTATTTAAACAAATATTTGTTGTGAGGGCGTTAGCTCTTTTTGCATGCCGCTTGACGGTCAAATATGGTGCAAAGAATACCTGTAACAACTAATATTTTATACCCATATTTTGCATAATAAACGATTTGATTTGATTATACTAACATGTCTGACCAGCGTGGTATAGTAACTCAATTGCCCTCTCATTGTGGAGGAGGCTTAAGCCCAGCAGTGGGTCGTATATGAGCTGTGATGATGACGATTCTTACTTCTTCACCACATTTAAAATTATTACACAAAACATATTTCACGTAAGCGACGAATACAGCGTATTAAATATTTATAAAGTGAACTCTTAAACATAAAAAAGGCGAAAAGAATTACAGGACCCTTAAATTGGTCGGTACCGAAGCGCCGCTCGCCCTGAGGACAAAATATAACTTTATTGAAATAACTTTTTTAATAATATTAGTGAAGTCTCACTTCTATAAGTATGAGCTACTGATGAATAATTTTGAGTGAAACTTTCGTGGTTACCGTACTTTCACTTTCATTTTATAATAATGTTTTATCAAGGTAACTTATAATGGCAATGAACATATGTACTTACTATTTATTATTCAACTTGCATTATTTTTCGTTTCTTATAAAAACCCCACACTAACGAATAAATTCTTGTTGCGAGGAACTTTACAATATTACTATTAACAGGTTCAAAGCACACCTAAAATCAGAGCTATAATTTGTGAAATGTATAAAAAAATGCATTACCGTTTTTCAAGAGGTGACGTCACAAACATGGCGATTATGGTATTGACTACATTCAAAATATAATAACGCTTTTAAATTAAAAAAAAATAGGACGAAACTAAATAATATCACCGGCACACAAAAAAAAAGTGGAATGTACTTTGGACTGGACCTACCTACCGACATGTTTTTCGATCCGCTGAATCTGAATTTCAAGTCCGTTTGGCCCGGTCACCCTCCAGTTTTGAGTAAAATGCAAAAACCTCAAAAAAAGGCCAAAAATTGCAGTCACAGCAATGAAAAACTTTTGTGGACCCGGATCACGTATGATTTTTGGGTATTTCAAATAACTAATCTAAATCTAAAAGTTAATTAGCCCACAATGGGAGGGAATCTGGCCTACTTTACCATGCTGGTCAGACATTAGGGTTTTATTTCGAGTTTTTCTTCTCTTACACAGATTATGTGCATATTATACCTTCTTGTACGACATCCACGGACGGAGTGGTGAAATGTATTCTTACTCCGTCACCACACGGAAAGGGGACATACATATTGGGGGCAAAAACAGGCAGGTAAGAGAAACCCGAAGAAGAGATGGTGTGGACTGAGACAATAAACTGTCGACAGTGTGGTTCCTATCACATATATGTAGTTTTCTTCCTTTAATAATGATCTTATCCGGTTCTTTCTCTCAATTTACCTGTTGCAAATGATAGATCAATAAGACATAATGTTCTTAGATACACCCTTAGAATAATAACGTATAGAAGGATAATGTCGGTACTTCGAGCATCAAAAACATGAAGCCAAAAATACTACATGCGCGCAGGTGATTAATACTACACGTACACACGCACACCACTATACAAATTATGAAATCAAATTTTGTTTAACATAAATCGTCGAAATACTTTTAAAAGTAATGTTAAAACTTTTTATTTTTTTCAAATGTCACCATTTGAATGCACAAACCGTCATAATTACCTATTTATTTTTTAAAAGTTTTACGTTCATGCAGTACAGTGACCTTGTAAACTACGGAACCGTCCGGCGTAAGCTCCATTAAGCTCCAATTTGAATGCTTCATTTTTTGTGCGCTGATTTACCTTCGTTATTATTCTAAGGGTGTACCTAAGAATATTATGTCTTATTGATCTATCGTTTGCAACAGGTAAATTGAGAGAAAGAACCGGATAAGATCATTATTAAAGGAAAAAAACTACATATATGTGGTAGGAACCACACTGTCGACAGTTTTACACCCTTACAAAATGAAATTCAATTCACAGCAGTAAATACTTGAATACGAAGTGAATGATTCCCAAGTGACTTATGTAATAAACATATATGTATAGTTCTGTGAGTTGTATCGCAACGTGAGCGCGTTACGTCCCTCTGCGTTATTGATAACGTCACGCGTTAAGTTACACTTATATATAGTGGAGGTGACGGACCGCCTGCGCGAGGAGCGCAGCCTCGATGAGGCAATCCGCCGCCGGCGACTAGGGCGGCGTAGGCGCGAATACCTACGCCTCATGCCGCCCTAGCCGAGGCCGCGGGTGACGTGACCGGGGAATTAGTCCGTCACCCGCCGAGAGGCCGACCGCGTGAGGAAAGACCGACGTCCTCCCCGAAGGGGGGACGTCGGTTATAAACAATGGGAGGGTACCCCAAGTAGGGGGTATTCCGTTGGGCCGACCACTGATGACAAGTAACCCTGCTCCGGTGGTCGACCCAACGACGAAGGCAACGTGCATCGTGGGTGTGCATGCTTACGCCCTTCTGTCGCCCCGGACGGAGTGGTGCGAGGAGTGCGCCGACCGCAGCCCACGCCAAAAAAAAAAAACACTTATTTATAGAGTTTAAAACTCATGTATTTGTTTCATGTTACTGTTGTTATATGAGAAGCTATTTAATTGGTCATGCTAATTTCTTGTTCTTCATGGGCTTCCCATATAAGTATGATTTGTTTTCGTAATCTATACTAATATATAAAGATGAAGATTATTTGTTTGAACGCGCTAATCTCAGGAACTACTGGTCCGATTTGAAAAACTCTTACAGTGTTAGATAGCCCATTTATCGAGAGTAGCTATAGGCTATCATCACGCTAAGGCCAACAGCAGCGGAGCACCAATGAAGAATGTTTAAAAATCGAGGCTTTTTTTCCTTTTGAGAGCTTCCGCTCAAAAATCATATGAGACAGAATCGTATTATTAAAAAAAAATCACCTTTTACGTAAACAAAGTCTTAGGTTAAAGTTAGCGTTAGTCCAAAGTATGTATACCGCGCGGACGAAGTCGCGAGCAGAAGCTAGTAATAAATAAAGTATCAAGCGAGAGATGAACAAATTCTTAACTTGGACTGTTTTCGTTCCAGTGATAACTTGGTTTTTTATTTAAATGTATAATTCTTCCGTAAACATCAAAAATCATCTTTGTTTTATGTGTTTTTTTTAGAATCAACATCATCACAGCTCTTATACGTCCGTACTGCTTTTTTTTTTGGAGTGGGTTACGGTCGGCGCACTCCTCGCACCACTCCGTCCGGGGCGACAGAGGGGCGTAAGCACGCACACCCGCAACCCACCCGAACACCACATCGCCTTCGTCATTGGACCGACCACCGGAGCAGGGTTACTTGTCGTCAGTGGTCGAACCGAAGGATACATCCCACTGCTAGGTTCAAACCTCCTCCATAATGAGCAAAAAAATGACCTACTGTACCATGCTGGTCAGGCGGGTTGGTATAGGGTTTTATATCGAGTTTTCTTTCTCTTGCATAAATGTTATCTGCATATTATACTCCCTTAGTCGTCTTTTATAACTGTCACCGGCAAGAAAGGGGGATGGTGAATCATATTCTTACTCCGTCACCACACGAAAACTTTTTAAGAATTCTTTGTGGGATTCTATGAAGGTTTCTTGAAAGGTAACGCTTGGAACTAGGTTTATAAATTGCCCGGACAGCCCTTTTTATCCTTATCCTTACTTAATATTATAAATACGAAAGTAAGTTTGTTTGTTACGCTTTCATGCTTAAACCACCAAACCGATTTCAAAAATTCTTTCACCAGTGAAAGCTATAATATCAGGGCGTGACATCCTTAGTAATATTATAAATGCAAAAGTAAGTTTGTTTGTTTGTTACGCTTTCACGCATAAACTACCGTACCGATTTCAAAAATTCTTTCACCAATGGAAAGCTATAATAACAAGGAGTAACATAGGCTATATTTCACCCGGTATCTGGAACGGGCACTGCGCGGGTAAGGCAACTGAAACTGAAGCGAAGAGAGGGCGCGTTGATAGTAGATAATAAAAATTCCAAACAAATCTGCGGAGCATGCGCTGTAAGGAGACTGAAATAAACTATTCTAGCCGTTTCGGTATCAGAGTTATAATAGTCTAACATGTATAGTGATATCTAAAAAAAGCAGTTGATACCACGAGATCTAGATCACACCATTAATTTGAAGGTTAATCATTTGTGTCACTTATGCCCCGTCCACATGTTGGCCGAGCGTAGGCGAGCGATGACCAACGCCAACGTGTGTACAACCAATTTGCCTTAGTTGGCCAACGCTCGCCGTCGCTCGCCTAATTGGCCAAGTGAATACAAGCGCCAACGTGTGGTCAGCTGATTTGTCTTCACTCGCTGTTACTCGCCGTCGCTCGTGTTCACTTGCCTCACTTCGCCTCAGTGTCGGTTTTTGTGCACAAATCAAAAGCGCTCGTCTGCGCTCGGCCAATGCCGTCCACACGTTGGCCTGCTCGCCATTACACAGTTGACATCCATCGCTATTCGACGCGTTTAATGTGATAATGTCGCTTAACACAAATGATTATATTTTCAAATTTGCACCATTACTTCTAGATATGCGACGTAGATAATTATATCCAAGTCACCCTATATGTTACCTATAGTATCAAAAAGTATCTTCATCATTCATCATCATTTCAGCTCATATACGTCCTACTATTGGGCTCGAGCCTCCTCCACAATAGGAGGGAAACTGACCTTACTATTCCATGCTAGTCAGACAGGTTGGTATAGGGCTTTATTTCAAGTTTTCCTTCTCTTGCATAGATGTTATATACGTATTATGTATTATATTCCTTAGTCATCTTTTATGACATCC
Source organism: Lymantria dispar (assembly GCA_032191425.1). Taxonomy (NCBI): domain Eukaryota; kingdom Metazoa; phylum Arthropoda; class Insecta; order Lepidoptera; family Erebidae; genus Lymantria; species Lymantria dispar. Next base: position 28,270,532 of record CM063459.1, read on the forward strand.
ACGGGCAAGATAGGGAGTGGTGAATTGTATTCTTACACCGTCACCACACGGATATATCTTACATTGTTCTATTTCTGTGAATACTCAGTATCAACCACCTTCGTTACCACTTTACTGCGATATACACTGAGATAATAGTTATATACGCTCATTAAATAAATAGCCGAAGCTGCAGCAACGTCAATGTCAACGTCCATAGTGTTTCAGTGCACAATGAACACTGACCGAGGCCAACGTGTGGACAGCTCTACAAATACTCGTTTACGTTGGCCACTCGCATTGGTGTTCGACGCACGTGGCCAACGTGTGGATGCTAGCACTTGCTTTGTGCCTATTTGCCGACGCTCGCGTTGGCCTAGGCTCGGCCAACATGTGGAGGGGGCTTTAGAGTTTGATAAATTTAATACATTTCATTTTCTTTTAATTTTATTTTTAAATGGAAGGAAGAAAGGGAGACCCACCACTTTTCCATGGTCTTCTAACTCTCACATGCACCCTTGCACTCATGAGCACCCTTCAGAACGTCAAATTATAATTTGGCGCAGAACTTCGAATGTTTTTTCGACACGTGCTTCGCCTCTGAACGAGGAATTCTCAGTACGGTGCAACTCTCTAAGCAAAATCCAGCAAATCTCCTATTCCAACTTATAATAATAATAATATTTATTGAATCCTTACAGATATTAGCTATCACACTTCATTTAATATGGGACACTAACTCACAAACTAGGCGAAGCCTGTGTCTTGTGAGTCAGGCACTTCAAAATTAAAACAGCCATTTCCGGATGATCTAAATTATTGTAAAAATTAAAACAATCTATAAAATGTGCATGTAAACTGTAAGTAAGCTAATTTATTAAAATTCGTTAATCACTATTTCATTACCGTTTGAAATCGAAGTGTTTCAATGAGAATTAATTAATAACTTTTCTGTGTCATCATAATTAAGGTTTTGGATGATCCATACTGTGACTTTTTGTTTTACTTCCTTATACGTTGCATTAACAATTTTAATTTTACTATTAATTTTATTATACAATTTTAGACTCAAAAATCTATAATGTCTTTCTGCAAATTTTGACCTCGAGTTTGTAGTAAGATAAGGCTGGACAATGCGACGTGAGCCTTTAATAACCCTGCTATTTGGATTTGTTTTATGTTTACTTAATACTATTTTTAGGATATAGAGCTGCTTAACCGATAATACTTTAGCATCCTTATATAACTGCGTTGTAGAGAACCTAAAATATTTACGCATCATACTTTTCAACACCGCTCTTTGAGCTCTTTCAAGTAAGATCATACTAGACTTTATCGCTCCACTCCAAGCTGGTATGCAGTATGAGATTACAGACTCGCAGAGGGCCTGGTATACAGCTCTCAATACGTCACAATCTGCAGACATACGGAGTTTTTTCATCATATAAATAATTTTTCTTGTACGCGCTGTTGTGGACTCAATATGTTTATTCCAGTTCAAATTTTGGTCGATATCCACGCCTAAGTACCTAATATGACTAACCTTAACAAAGTTCAGACAACCACAATTCTCATCAACAATTGGGCATAAATGGGCTGCAACAGAGAAATTGTTGGATGGTTGCTGCGAATCCAATATGGAAAAAGCTATGTATCTCGTTTTATTTACATTAAGTACCAATCCATTACTCCTGAGCCAACCCCCAACCAATCTAAAACTACTCTCTGCAAATGTTTTGACAGATGACCAAGACTCACCATGAATCAATACCGTGTCATCAACGTAAGTACTTGATCCTAACACGTATTCCTTCCATTGCATTGTGGTGTGCGGTATATCAATATACCGTTCAAATAATAATAATGGATGTCCGCCGTGTATCGCCTCAATCAATATATTCCTTCTCATTGAAACCTAAATTGGACGTAGTTAAGCAAACTAGAACCAACCCACACCTGAATTAAGTATAAAAGTAGAACTTCAACCGTGCTGTGCACCTACTCAAAAAGTATCCTGGTCAAAAAAACTAACCCAAAACAGAATATCATTATAAATTTGTTTTTTAAAAATAACTGTTCCATTATTTTCAACAGATATTTGAAACAAAAACCTCAATAACTCGAAAGTGAATTTTCAAGGGTTGGTTCTAGTTTGCTAAACTACGTCCAATTATCACTTTTAAATACAGCTATTTTTAACCGACTTCAAAAAAGGAGGTTTCTCAATTCGACCGTATATATGCTTTTTATGTTTCCTCGCGAATAACTTCGTCGTTTATGAACCAATTTTGATGATTATTTTTTTGTTGGAAAGAGTATACTTCCCAAATCGTCCCATGAAAATTTTATCAAAATCGAACTAGTATTTTTGGAAAAATCAACAAATTTATCTACATTGTCTCCATTATTGAAGGCGGTTTTTTCAAAAAAGAATTATTTCGGATTTTATCGTGATTGTATGTCTGATTTTTGATTTTCTGGCCTTTCGAACACTTTTCAGCATTCATGGTCACGGGAGTACTAAAGTGTCACACGTCCAACAAGTCATCATTATTACCATAGATAACAAAGAGTCTCGTTGATGGGTGAGTCGCGCCATATTAATCGGTCGGTTATTGTTTACGAGACGTATGTTGATAATTTGTTAGTTATTTCTTTATCTTATTCGCGCGGTCTCGTCTGATACAAACCGGTTTTAGCAACTGACTGCTTATATATTGTATGTACGTCATATCGTAATATTCCATTCCATTCCGTAGAACAAGAATACAATTCACCACTCCCTATCTTGGCCATGGATGTAGTATAAGACAACTATGGGATGTCATATGCATATAACATCGGCGTAAAAGAAGGCAAACTTGAAATGAAACTCTATACCAACATGTCTGACCAGCATGGTATATGTCAAACTCCCTCCCATAGTGAAAGAGGCCCGTACCCAACGTAGGACGTATGTGGGCTGCAATGATGATGATAATGATGGTTGTAATATTAAAATATAATAAATATCAACGCATCATCATCTCAGCCCATGTACATCCGATCTATTATACCATGATGGTCAGACGTGTTGACAGAGGGTTGCATTTCTAGTTTTCCATTTCTTGCTTCAGATAACATTGATTATCTGCTTACCTATTACATTTCTTAGTCATCTTTTACAACATCCACTGGCAAGAAAGCGGGTAGTGAATTGTATTCTTACTCCGTCATTACATAGAATAAATTATAAATATACGTCCATACTAATATTATAAATGCGAAAGTAAGGATGTTTGTTTGTTTGTTTGTAACGCTTTCACCCTTAAAGCACCGAACCGATTTCAAAAATTCTTTCACCAATGGAAAGCTATAATATCAGGGAGTAACATAGGCTATATTATATCCCGGTATTCCCTCAGGAACGGGAACTACGCCACGGGTAAAGCGACTGAAACCGAAGCGAAGCGAGGGCGGGTTGCTAGTAAATAATAAAACCGTTAACTCCGCGAGCAATGAAGAAGTTGCGGTTTTAACGTTTGGTGAAGACAATAAACAATATATGGCAGAGGAGATTATCTCAATGACGTAGAAATAAATAGCTAAATTTGTGCCATGAAAGATGGAACACAGTAGTTAGAGGAAGGAAGTTAGAAAGAAGCAATTTGGAAGAAAGCGTTCGAGCAAGCGTCTTGATGAAAAAGGAACCGCCTAAGCAATCTACACCAGCTCGACTTTTTAAAGAAATTAGTATAGAAATAGTTTACAAATCGCGTTAAATATATTCATAGATTTCCAATAAAACTATTTTTACAAATTTATTGCCTTTGTATTTGGATGTTAGAAATACTTTTCAGCATTTGTGGTCGCGGGAGAACAGTCCCCATTTAAAAATAGTTTATTATTCGCGTAAACATCAGAAATCGTTACATGCATAATAAACTTAGAATAAAAACGTATAGAAAGTAAGTCCGCGTACAAAAAATGAAGCATTTAAATTGGAGCCTGATGAAGCTTACGCCGAAACCGTTCCGCAATCTACAAGGTCATTGTACTGCACGTACGTACGCAACTCTTAAAAAATAAATAGGTAATTATGACGGTTTGTGCATTCAAATGGTGTCACAACACATTTGAAAAACATAAAAAGATTTTTAACATTACTTATAAAAGTATTTCGACGATTTGTGTTAATAAAAACAAAATTTGATTTCATAACTTGTATAGTGGTGTGCGTATGTACGTGTGTAATCGCCTGCGCGCATGTAGTATTTTTGTCTTCATGTTTTGATCGCTCGAAGTATGAACACTATCCTTCTATACGTTACTATTCTAAGATAATAAGATTATCTTTTGAAAACGGTACTAGTGTACTAGTTTTTAAAATGTCAGACTTTCCCGTGTGGTGTCGAAGTAAGAATACAATTCACAGCTCCTGTTTCTGCTCGTGGGTATCGTAAAAGACGTCTAAAAAATTAAATATACATCTATGCAAAAGAAGGAAAAGTCGAAATATAACCCTATAGTAATGTAACCAGCATGTAGGGGAGGCTTAAACCCAGCAGTGACACGTATATGAGCTGAAATAAATAAATGGAATGCAGGCTAAAATTGAACTTACATATTTGGATGACCTAAATATTAAGGCAAGCATGAAAACTTCATTTATACCCAAGCCGCTAACTTGACGTTTTCTTACGAATTGCCTTAGTCCTACTTATCTGCTTACCTTCCTTCCTCTAGATACTGTGGCCCATTCTTCATATGTTGAATTTTACTATTGAACTTCTTTTCCTCTTCGAAATACTATGCTTCATAATATTTCGTGAATTGTCTTCACCAAACGTCGGTGTTAAATCCTCAACCTTTTCATACCGGCGTTAATGGTTTCATTACCATCATCATTTCAGCCTATCACCGTCCACTGCTTGACGTAGGCCTTCCTTATGTTTTGACACAAAGTACGGTCCTATGCCGCCTGCATCCAACGACGCCCAGCAAGTTTCACCAGGTCGTCGGTCCAACATTGCACCGTCCGATACGTGATCACGTTCATGTTTCCGTCATTTACGTGTATTTATTATAAGTTAATAACACAATATGAGCGCGAACGTTCGATCAAACCAGTTTCTGCCAGACGGGACCACATAACTGCGCATTTGAATAGATAAAATAAATTTATATACTTCAATTAAAACTATTTTTACAGGTTTATCGCTTTGGTATTGAATTTTTAATTTCCAGACGTTTGAAACACATTTCAATATTAATAGTCATAAGTACTAAGGTGTTTTAAGTATAACAAGTCGTAGTAACTACAAAGGTTTTTATCAATATGCTTGAGTTGTAAAATTGATTGCCAATACAAAAAGAAAATGTTTTTATACAAAAGATTATATAGTATCTCATCGATTTAACTTATGATAATTATTATAATGATGTATTAGTTTAAAACTGACAAATCTAATAAGTCACCACTGAATTGAAACGCTGCCACTCTGTGAAAGATCCGGCATGAAAACTGAGAGGCCATAAACTTGACTTTTAACAGACAACTCACTACAAATTGCTTTGTTTTGGGTGGGCTATAGTCAACGCACCCGCTGTCCGACTCCATCCGGGGCGGTGAAGGGGCAGCGCGCGGCCCCATAACCCACCATTGCTCCTCTCCTTCGTCGTAAGGCCGGCCACTGGTGCCGAGTTCCTTCTCCTCCGTTGCCGGCCCGATGGAATACCCTGTGAGGTACCCTCTCCTTCCAACGTTCAGGACGTCGGTCGCCGTCGCGCGGTCAGCCTCTATGCGGGTGACAGCCTAATCCCCAGTCCGGTCACCTGTTCTCGTGGGAGTCATAATAATCAGGTGAGGCATCGCCAAGAGCATGAATAGCGACACTATCCTGAGAAGCTTATAACGTAAGCTGGGATGGCCGAGACGCCTGCAAGCATGTCTAATGTACTCCTCTATATTGAGGATGTTTATTTAAAAATGTAGGGCCAATAGCGTAATGGATATTACGAACTGTTTATAAGTATCATGAAGAATACACAATAAGAGTTTACTGTGTATATATCATGTATCATTGAATACTTAACATAAGTAAGCACGTAAGTAACGCTTAAGTATTTGATTTGCGTAAGGACGCAACGCACCGACGAATAATTTATTGTTTGAGACAGAATGAACGATATTTGCTTAAGACTCGAGTGAATTTTGTGTGAATATATTTTATGTTTAATGTGTTCATTATAAATAATTAATTGTATATTATTACATTTGAAATAAACATTCAACTGAGTAGGATTCACACATAATGTTAAGATGGCGTCTTACGTTACGATCAACTATTTCATTTAATTTTTTAAAAATGTTTTTTTTTTGTGTGATGACGGAGTAAGAGTATAATTTGACTGCATCGCCTCCCTACCCTCAGATGTCGTATAAAATGACTAAAAGTCAATATAAGTAAATCGTATGTATAAACTCCTATGCGACTGCTCTGTCCTCACGCTATTTAGCCATAACCCGCCTCTTAAGTAGGGAGTGCGATTGGTATATACGCTACAAAAAGATGAAGCGCCGTAATTTCATGACCTTCAGTTACTCCATGAGTTTATAAGTTATACAGTTCTTTATGTTTTGATTATCCTTTACAAAATTGATTTCCCATTATTACTTTTTAGGTAGAAAAATAATAAATTATTGGATTTGGTCTTTGTGTTATTAAGATAAAAGCCGTCTACACTGTTCTTCTTTTAGGCTAAGTAGAGTAAGAATTAATATAAGTAAAACTAGATAATAATACATATACTTCTCTATCGCCATTCAGACGGAACACCGATACTTCGTCCTCGTCTTCGGTGAATCTCCAACGCTAATCATCATCGGCGTCCGCCCTATCTTGGCTCATACCGAATATGGGCGGACCCAACGCTACGTGTCAACGGCTGTACACGGGGGTCTTCCAATCGATGACCCCGTACGATGCACCAGTGTGGGCGGGGTCCCTGACCGTCCGTCTCAGGGCTCTTCTGTGGCGTCCGCAGAGAGCCATAGCCGTCAGGATCATACGTGAATACTGCACGGTAGCAACGGAGGTAGCGTGTCTGTTTGCCAGGACTCCCCCGTGGGACCTGGAGGTGGATATGCTCGCCGGACTATATCGGCGGGTGTCGGAGATGCGAGCTTGAGGTGGCATAGTTTCGGAGCTTACCGCCTGGTGCGGATGCAGTGGTTGGAGCGGCGGCACGGGGTGCTTTCTGTCCGACTGGTGCAGGTTTTGACGGGGCATCGTTGCTTCGCCAAATATCTGCACACGGTCGTTAGGAGGGAGAGTACACCTGCCTGCCACCACTACGATTGCGACGAGGATGCGGCGTAACACATGCTCGAGGTGTGTGTCGCGTGAGCAGAGCAGCGCCGTAAACTCGTCGCAATCATCGGTGCCGATCTGACGCTGCCGACCATCCCTAGGAAGATGCTCGGCAGCATCTTCCCAGGCAGTCTTTCTTCTATTGCATACATATTGTATCCATATATCCCTTAGTCGTCTTTTATGGTACCCACGGGCAAGGAAGTGGTGATTTGTATTTAGTCTCCACACGTAAAACGACCCATGGTTAATTAAATAAAAAAATTAACAAGCACGTAGATATATAATTACACGAAAATGACACAATATGAAGCTATTTGACATAGGTAATTAATGTCTCAATATCAAAGAGTTCCCTGTTCGTGTGAGTTAAACAAATTTACTTGTTTGACTGAAGAAACAAATACAAAATTATTTTGTGTAATGATGATTCTATGAGCGGAGTATGTCTTTACACGATGGCATACTCTATTTGTTCATTAGTCAATTATTTTTATTTAATTAGTTACTTCAAAAGGTGAACGATAATTACTCTCATCTAAAATTTATTGAAAATATTTTCTAAAGAACCGACAACCGCTAGGGAAGATAGGTTCTCGAGTGGCGACCACGTAACCGACGACGCATTGCAGGACGTCTCCAACTAGGTGGACCGATGACCTGGTGAAAGTTAGTGGGCGTCGTTGGATACAGGCGGCACATGAAGGAGGCCTATGTCTAGCAGTGGATGATGATAGGCTAAAACGATGATGATGATTTTCTATATTGTAATTAGTACAATCTTGTGTGGTGACGAAGCAATAAAACAAATCACCGCCCTTTTTCTTACCCATAGGTATCTCAAAAAACGTCTAAAACATGTGCAAATGATCCATCCAAGAGAAGGCAAATTCGACATAAAATCGCAGGCCAATCTTACACCGTTATGGAGGAGGCCCAATACCAACACTGGGCCTTATCGGAGCTGAATGATGATGATGATGATATGTATAAGATTACATTAGCTATATACATTTATTTCTCAAAGGCATTACTATGTCATTATGATATACCCATGGGTCAAATGCCATGATAACGTTATTATGAAACGTCTTATATATAGAAATCTAAACTATAAGCAATATTTGATCCAATATTACGTATATTATATATACATACTAGCAGACACAGCCACGCGTTGCTGTGGCTAATGTTTTTGTTATATTACATTTTATTAAACTATTTAAGTGGAACTGTAGGAGAACATCTGTCATGGAGGTCGTCATATTTTTTTACAAATGGCATCTATGTAAAAAAGCAAGCTAAACCGTATATGACACATTTGTAGGTTTGACATAGCAGCGCCATCTATTAATTAACTACTCAATCCAGTCAACAAATATCGCCATCTGTTAACATCGTTTGGAGTTAACAAATAATTGTGAATGTCAAATACCTAATAGACAAATAATTTGCAATAAAATAATATTGCGACTATAAATTAAGATGTAAGCCTATCTTTCAAGTTGGATCAAACTGCACACGGTGTGCAAATATGATTAAAATCGGTTAAGTTGTTTAGGAGTCCATCGCGGACAAACAACGTGACACGTAATTTATATATATTAAGATATCGCCTTTTTTGGGATGGATTATGGTCAGCGTACCCACCGTCCGGCTTCATCCGGGGCGACAGAGGGGCGGCGCGCAGCCCCATAACCCACCGCAGCACGTAGCCTTCGTCGCTGGGCCGACGTAATACATACATATATAGCCTAACGCTTGTTCTCGAGATTGGGTGGCAGACACAACTGATTTCTCCTTGTCAGAAAATTTCTTTTGCGTTTCCCCTTAAAGCGCGATCACTTGTTAATGTTACTTTAAATCTGTACAGTTTCATCCTAAGCCGTCCGACAAGGTCTGCCTTTGCGACCGCCTTATTTATTACATACTCTATCTACAGATCAGCAACATTTTCTGAGAGTGAAATCTGAATTAAAGTCAAAACTTTCAAACAAAGCCAAACACAGCCAAACCGGAGAAAACATAAAAAAATTGGCCAAGTGCGAGTCGAACTCGCGCACGAAGGGTTCCGTACCATTGACTAGGTAAACAACAGCAGGTACACAGGCAAAAAATAGCGTATTTTGCCCCCCCTTAAATATTTATTTTATTTTGTTTTCAGTATTTGTTATTATAGCGGCAACATAAATACATGACTTGTAAAAATTTTAACTGCCAAGCTATCGCGGTTCTTGAGATACAGCCTGGTGATAGACAGACGGACGGACAGACAGCGAAGTCTTTATAATAGGATCCCGATTTTACCCTTTGGATACGGACCCCTAAAAACGGTACAAATTTTGTAGTTTTACTTCATTATACTATATTACTATTATTAATGCGTGATTTTTGCTTATTCCTCTGTACAGTTATCAGCCTTTATTCCTTAATTTAAAAATTTTTTGCCTATTGATTTTCATTTAGGGTCTCTGTTAAACGAAATAATTTCTAATTATTTAATTATTATTTCTAGTCTCTGAAAAAAAAAATTCTACATTTACCAGCAGAAACTTACTACCATGGACTGTTTGGATTACAATGACAACAGCTCAGCGATGGCTACTATATACAATGATGACTCTGCAGAGCATAACAGGTATCCACAGCAAAAGACAGTTGAAGGCAAATAGACCAGAAAGCACAAGAAATTATAAAAATGTTATAATATACAGAAATAACTAATAGATCGTGATTTAAATCAGGTTTCTATTTTCGTATTTTTTTTCTGATGTCAAATTCATCTGTAACAGGAAAAAATATAACCATAAAATTACAATTTGACCACCAGCTCACACCACTCTTTTTTTTTTGTAGACATGTGTTATCAGTGAACATATGATATAGCTATTAAAGATAACCTCGAGTGACATCAATAGAAAAATATACCATCAACATGTTTATATACGTGTATAGATATGAACTGCGAAACTACGCGATTTTTAATTATATACACAATGAAATTTGTTAATAATATAACAAATATATATATATATATACACACGACCTTAAATTTTATCATGATAGGCAGCGGCCTAGCAAAATTCCATGAGCGGCAGTGTCACTTACCATCAGCTGTGCTGTTTATTCGTTTACCACTAACAGCAGTAAAAAAAACATAGATAACAAAGTTCAAACTCAACATTAAGTAACATTTACGTAATCTGGTTAGAAAACCATATTTACCTGCCGTGTGGTGATGGGGTAAGAATACAATTCACCACCCCCTTAACATCACCATCTTACCTATGGGTATCGTAAGAGACGACTGAGGGACATAATATGCATATCAAGAGATGAAAAATTCTAAATAATATCCTATTCTTACACAAATCAGCCACTGAGCTCAGCAGTAGGACATATATAAGCTGAGATAATGGTGATTTTTTTGGGGGTGGGCTATCGTCACCGTACCCGTCTTCCAGCTCCGGGGCATGAAAGGATGGCGTGCGGCCCCATAATCCACCCCAAACAAAAACTGCCTTCGTCGTTGGGTCAGCCACCGGTACCGAGTTCCTTGTCCTCCGTGGCTGGTCCGACAGAATATCCTGAGGGTTACTCTCTCCTTTCAACGTCCTGGACGTCTATCGCTGTCGCGCGGTTAGCCTCTCTGCGGGTGATGGGCTAATCTCCGATCCGGTCACCCGCGGCCTCGGCTAGGTGAGATAATGATGATGATTAATAAGTACATACGCTACAGATGAATTAGCATTATCAGCTTTAGTCCTTCTGATCTGTTACGTTATCTGTGAGGCTCCAAGGTCTTTCATAGTCCCACAAATTCAATTCAAATTCAAATACTTTATTATGCATAAACCCCGCGGGGGCACTTACATATGGTCACTTTTTTACATTTTTACCTTACACTACTACCGGATCGGAACGCGACCGCACTGAGAAGATCCGGCAAGAAACTCAGTGGGCTTGTCTTCTTTTTTATTCATTTACTATTTTTTTTTTAATAAGATAATATACAACAACATGTCTATTAATAGCTCCAGTGTGATGCCTTTCGAATCATCATACAATACAGTTATTAAATATAACGAAAAAGTACCATGGCTGGACCAGATCCCGCAAGCGGCACCCGATCACGAGTTAACCACTAGAGCAGCCATCACTCCCCTCAACCACAATGGAGGGAAGGGAGTGACCCGCTCCTCGTAGCTACCGCAAGCAGACCCTTCAGTGAGCATGACCAATACCATGGGCCACAAACATAAAACACAGATTAAACAACAAATTCGTTTGGCAAAACACGCTACGCTTTACAATTATATTAACAGCAACAGAATAAACATGTATGTAACACCTTTTGAAATAATGAGAAAATGCCTGAATGAGGAGCTGCTCATAACCAGTCTGTATTATCATCAAGATAATCCGAGATTTTATAATAACCTTTTCTACAAAATCTACTCTTGATTGCTTTTTTAAACTTTTTAACTGGCATATCTCGAATATTAATAGGTAATTTGTTGTAGAAGCGTATACATTGGCCCATGAAGGATCTGTTAACTCGTTGAAGACGAGTACTGTGTACAACTAATTTATCCTTATTCCGAGTATTTACATGATGAATGTCACTATATTTTTCAAAGTTACCGATATTTTTCTTTACATAAAATACATTTTCGTATATATATTGAGATATAACAGTCAGAATATTCATCTCTTTAAATTTCTCTCTTAGTGACACTCTTGGGCCTAAATTATATATCGCGCGGACCGCCCTTTTTTGTAGAATAAAAATTCTATTCAATTCCGCGGAGCAGCCCCAAAGTAATATGCCGTATGACATGAGACTATGAAAGTATGCGAAATAAACTATTCTGGCTGTTTCAACATCGGTTAATGCGCGAATTTTTTTTACCGCATAAGCCGCTGAGCTGAGCCTATTTGACAGTTTCTCAATATGAGGCCCCCATTGGAGTCTATTATCTATAGTGATGCCTAAAAAGGTGGTTGATTCCACAAGGTCCAGAGCCACCCCATTCATTTGAACATTGGTTTCCACTTGTCTCACATTGGGAGTAGTAAATTTAATACATTTAGTTTTTGTCTCATTTAGAACTAAATTATTAGAATGAAACCAATGAACAACGTTAGACAGTGCATTGTTCACATCGTCATAGTTGAGCATTTGTCGCTTAATCTTAAACAGTAAAGAGGTATCATCTGCGAACAACACAATGTTTTGATTGTCCCCTACATAATAGGGTAAGTCATTGATATATACAAGGAACAGAAATGGCCCCAGTATTGACCCTTGCGGAACGCCCATTTTGATAACAGAACCAGATGATCGTGCACCGTTAACATCGACTCTCTGAATTCTGTTGCTTAGGTAGGAAATTATAAGTTCCAGAGCGTTTTTCCTGATCCCATAGTGGTGTAATTTCTATGTATAAATATGGGGTGACATACACTCGTACATACACACGTATGTAAAAATAAAATATTTTTATTGACTTTATCTATAACTAGCAACCCGCCCTCGCTTCGCTTCGGTTTCAGTTGTCTTTCCTGCGTAGTTTCCGTTCCCATGGGAATACCGGGATAAAATATAGCCTAATTTATTCCCTGATATTATAGCTTTCCATTGGTGAAAGAAATTTTGAAATCGGTCTAGCCGTTTTGAAGATTACCCGGAACAAACAGACAGACAAAAATATAAAGTGTATTTTAGGCAATATGTATAACGCAAATAACCGTGTGAGCATGAAAAAAGCCCATTATTTTGACATTACAAACAGACACTCCAATTTTACTTATTGGTATAGATGTGCTTGTCGCTAGATGGGCGTGACTAATGATAAATAGATGTCACACATCACTTAGATATATATCCAATATATGACATACATAGAACAGCGTGATCATGATTATAATAGCAGCTCATCCCAATGCTGGGCTCGAGCGTTCTCAGAAAGAGGAGAGCGGTTGAGCTATTATACTCGGGTCAGGTGGATTAGTATAAGGTTTTATTTCAAAATTTTATTTTCTGGCATAGATATTATCTGCCTATTATGTTTAAGTTATGTTATTTGCATATTATATCCTAAGAGAGCCCGCACACATACAATTGCAAGTTGGACGACTATCGTACAACTAAATTGCGTGCTCTTACAATTTAGTTGGCCAACTTTATTTAATTGGTTACACGCCGCAGACTTAACCGATTTAGTCGGTGCCAGTATTGCCAGCGCGGTGCTTGTGCGTGAAAACGCGGGAAAAATCCTTTTAATTGCTCTATTAATAAAAAGAAGACGAAAATAAAAGAGAACATTTTGGGTGCATCTCATATTAAGTAACAGATTACAATATGGGAAGCATCATACATTGCATTATAAACTCAGATATTACCCTGACAAATTGTTTCAAGTTTTTTTTGTACAACGCCTTTTTTGAACTTCCTCTATGAGCTCTTCTACTTTTTCATTTGCAACAAGTGATCACGAGACAGACATCGTACCGAAATCACGCGCACGCGTGTGGTCACCTTGCATTTTGCCGTACAACTGTCCAACTAAATTGGATAGTGTGCGAACTTGCATAGGTTAACCATGCTAACAAGCAGTTGGCCGATAGTTGGACAACTTTTTAATCGGAAGGGAATCGTGATTCTGATACGATCGGTGTCCAATTAATTAGTTGGACGATTTAGTTGGAGGCGATGGGCGGGCTATCATAAATAACTACGCCTAATACACCTACTTACGATTTAGGCGGCCAACTTACAATTGTATGTCTGCGGCCGCTCTAAGGCTAGTCTTTTACGACACCCAGAGGTAAACAAGGGTTTAATGAGTTATATTTCTATTTCATCACCACACGTATAAATTGCACATAGTTATTCTTAAGGTTTTAAGTCGTTCCTGAACGTTCTTCCATCCTAAGCCAATCCTATTCCCTTATTCAAACACGCCAACATTCGAACTGACCGTGGCGCCACCTAAACAAAACAAGTTCCGATTCAACGCGGCGCGCCGCCGGTCGCAGAAAATTCTATGTGTGTAAATTACCAAGAAAATCGAGTCTAGCTGATGCGTGAGTACCTTCGAATCCTATCTAATTCCAGACTAAAGCTGAAACAGTTATAATAACAAAATAAATAAAAATTACATTTATAATATGATCAATTTTGAATACTTTTCAATTTACATCCATTTTAATGCCTACTTAGTAACCCATCCGGGTTTTACTGAGATGCGGTAGTTAGGTTAGCTGGTAGCTGTATCTGTGGTTAAATGGATTTATCAAATCTTTTTACCTAATGATTACTCATGGCGCCACATGCACCGTTGCCCGACGACTGCTATCATAATTAATTTGTCTCGCGGGAGTTTTTCTTTACGATAACACATAAGATATTAATTTTAATAATAGTATCAAGACTGAATATGTTTTATACTACTTATTTTTGATGTTAAATATTATTAGATATACCATAACGCCATATAGATTTTTAAGAAGTCTTCTCAGTAAGCCGATTTAAAATCGAGCATTAATAATTTAGTTTATGAATGAATATGTTACAGTCGTTTTTTATTCCCATGCTCTATGTTTTTTTTAAATTTTCTCGAAGGTTTGGTTTGCTCTTTTCTTTTTGCGAAAACAGAGCTCTATGTTGGTCAGACCCATATATGGATTCCACACGGTATCGACCGGAACAAAATGCATCTTGTCAGGCAACTTCTTATGTGATTGAGTGTGAAAATAATCGCAAGAGTTTATGGCAGAATCCGTGACGCAAGCAGGGGCGACACTGTTTCGCCTAGCAAATTGGCCGTATATTAACACCCGCCATAACTACAATTGACAATGACTCCTAGTGCAATATCAAGTAGCATGATGATAAAAATAACTGAATTAAAGATACACTTGACGTCAAGTAATTTGTGAAAGCACTAACTGCAAAAGAGTTTTAGATTAATTTTATACTTTTTTTGAGACGTACCCCGACGGACGGAGAATGGAACGAGGGCGATGAGTGAGCCTCTCTCAAGCGCAAAGTGAGTAGGCCACTGATACTCGACCTTGTGTTCAATGGTCAGGTTAGTTTTATACTTAACGTAACTATTTAATATTAGATCTATTTGCGGCTGCAAAAGTTAATGAAGAACGACGGGTGTGACAAGACCGTAAACTATCGTAACAAAGAAAAAGAAAGACAGAATGTGTCGTTAAGACAAACTATAGAAGTGAAACTTTTGTATAATAGGGCAACATTTTAATTATTCAACAATTAATTTTGTATGGCATAGATTGTATTTATCATTAATTTCATCATTATCATCACAGCTCGTATATATCGCACTGCTAGTTTCGAGCTTCTTCTATTATAGGACAGAAAGTTAGATACTATACCACGCTGGTCAGACGAGTTGGTACAAGGTTTTATTTCTAGCTTTCTCTCTGTTGCATAGATGTTGCATGCATATTATATTCCTTACTCGTCCCTTACGACAGCCACGGGCAAGACAGGGGGTGCAGAATATTAGAAATAACCACAACCTAGTTGAGACATTCTTTGATAATAAAACATAAACCCTGTAATATCCACTACTAATATAACTAAAATGGATGACTTTTTTTGGGGTGGGTTACGGTCGGCGCACTTTGTCCGGGGCGACAGAGGGGCGTAAGCACGCACACCCGTAACCCACCCCATAGCACGTTGTCTTCGTCGTTGGGCCGACCACCGGTGCAGAGTTCCTTGACTTCAGTGGTCGACCCGAAAAATGGATGACTGAACTTAACTCGCTATATTTTTCTTTAATAAGTTTAGATAATATTAGTTTTTCTAACAAATAATAATTTAAATAGAGTGAAAAATAGGGATCGAAATGGTAGTAGCATGGATTACGAGACTTTATTTCTCAATTGCGATTTTTTTTAACCCCCCTTTAAATTCTAATTTATCGTGAGGATAATTGCTGTTTATTTTTTCATCCGTCATTCTTTCTCTACCCAACACCGTAGAAGATTTCATCCATTTCACCTGGAAATATGGTCTTCAAATGTATCGTATGAACTACCTGCGGTTGTGTTTTTCTAGCGCTATGACATGCCCTTCTTTAAACGATGTTTAAGAAGAGTATTTTCTTCACGATAGGCAACGGTCTGCCTGTGTCCCTAGTATTGCAAAGATCCATGTGCGGCAATACCACTTACCATCAGGTGTGCTGCTTGCTCGTTAGCCACCAATTAAAATAAAACTAAATGGTGATCTGTAAATTATTCTTCAGTAAAATAGGAATTTATCAATCAATCAGCCTATCGAGGTCAACTGTTAAACATTGGCTTCAATATATATTGGAGTAAGATGCTATAATTACTACACTTGACTGGTTTGGTAATCGCAGTGAGTGTGATGTGTCGCTCAGAAAGACATAAGGTGCTTCTCCTCTGTTCTACACAACTTAATAATGAAGGAAAGGTATAAGTTTTATTTATAGATTACTAGCAATCCGCCCTCGCTTCGCTTCGGATTCAGTCGCCTTACGCGTATTAGATTATTGGCACAAATATATTAAAACAAAATAAAGTTAATATGTGTGTGTGTCTCATTTTTAAGTCTTTATCAATTATTTTTAATTGTATATTTCTATTATGTTGTTTCTCATCACGGAAAGTCTTTTAAACATGTAAAAAGGGCTTGTAATAATAAATACTGTATTTGTAATCACGACTAACAAAGATCACAGTTTAAATCAATTGTCGTTAGAACAAGTGGCGCCCCGATAGTGTATAAAAAGCTTGTGGCCGAATGATCGAGACACGGGTTGAGAGCCCGCAGCGCTCACCCACCAGTCCGGGTAAAGTTGTCACAGCCATCTGAGGCTAACAACTAAGTCACACAAAAAAAAAAAAAAAAAAAAAAAAGGGATCGAGACAGTGTTTCCCGGACCAGCGAGCCGTGCGCAGCTATTGATTTGTACCCAAAAAGTTAAGTAATTCGATAGTGTATTTTACTTATAGTGTACTGATAGGCTTGTTCTTGTATTATTCTTTGAAATAGTTCTATAACTGTTAACGTAAAGCAAATATTATATATACTTGATTTGAATACAATTTGAGTATGTTCTTATAAGTTGATCCATTAAAATCAGAATTAGGTAGTTGTGTATATGTGTGTACATATACCAATATAATAAGGGAATTATGTAATGGTATTAATATATAACCATTTTAATTAGAAGTGAGGTTAGAACAAGCCATTAAAATGAGTTTCTTCTCGGCTAAGCGAAGAGCTAACATCTAAGCTCTAATGTTGTATTTTATGTAGTTGTTATCTTGTCTGGTTGTCTATTACAAGATATATTGCATCACACTGTAACTAATATCATATATGTTGTACGGAGCATAAAATTATGTATATTTAAAAGATTAAAGAAAAAGACTGCCCGCTGAGTTTCTTGCCGGATCTTCTCAGTTTGAGGCCGCGTTCCGATCCGGTGGTAGATTATTTAAGTGCCCTTAAGGGGCCCATGCCGAATAAATGATTCGATTGCTTCTAAAAGTGTTTGCTTATTTACCTGGTCATCCATTTAAAGAAATAATAATAATATATTTATTTACCAAGTTGTTTTACAATTGCTGTTTACCAAAAATGTGTTCTTAAGATTATGCCTATATTAACATTATTTTAGTAAACTAAGTTTCGACTCTCAAACTAGGCCGTAGCCTGTATCTTGAGAATCAGAGCTGCATTTAATTTCAGATAATAGTGTTAAAAAAGATATATGTACCTAGATATATATACATAGATTCAGATACATAGCTACAGACACACAAAGATACATAAATATATTATAGCAAAAAATAATATCACATAAATCTGTATACATAGTCATACATACACCAAGTAATTTGATACGCGCGTAGTTCCCGTCACGTGGGAATACCGGGATAAAATATAGCCTATGTTACTCCCTGATATTATAGCTTTCCAATGGTGAAAGAATTTTTAAAATCGGTCCAGTACTTTTTGAGTTTATTCGTTACATACAAAAATACAAATCTTTCCTCTTTATAATATTAGTGTAGAAGTGTAGGTGTAGACTACACGGAGCCTCAATAATATCTTGCAGGAAATATATAAGATATGACTAATACTTAGCTTGCCATTGGCATCTCAGTTTATACACGTCCCAGCTGGAACCCGTTCTGGGCTCCAGCTTTCTTCATCATAATAATAAGGAAACTGACCCAATACGTCACGCTGTATATAAAATGTTTTTTCGGATTTTCCTTCTTTTTGACAGATGTCTATATTGGTCGTCTTTTATATCAACCTCGAGTAAAATGGACCTCGAAAAATTGGTCTTTCTTCTATCACGTCACGGAAAATCCTTCAAAAATCAACATCATCATCATTATTCCACCTATCGCCGTCCACTGCTAGACGTAGGACTCCCTCGTGTTTCGTCACAAGGTGCGACCTTATGCCGCCTGCAGCCGACGGCGCCCAGCAGCTTTCACCAGGTTGTCGGACCACCTACTTCATCCTACACTGAGACGTCCGATACATGGTCGTCAGAAGATTTTTTTTCCGCAGCGGTTATCGGTTCGTCGAGCGTTGTATTATGTCCATTGCCACTTCAACGTTCTAATTTGTTTTGCTATGTCGGTTACATTCGTTTTCCTACTGAAATATATAAGATTATATCATACTTAAATGATGACGCTTACGCCTTCGCTTATGATTTCATCAACGTTACAATAAAAGAAATTCAAGTGATGATATGTAGGTCCGCCCCCCTCACGTATATAGTAAGTCATTAGTGAGATATACAAAAACAACTCACTGCCCTACGACGTGCATTGAATACTTTATTTATAGAGGGATTGCGGGTCACTTGAGCTACTTTTTACTTGCCAACTAATACTAAAGGAGGACTAAAGTTACCCACTACTTTATCAATATAAAGGTACAAATACAGACTTCAATATAGAAAACATAAAATTAATTTTCAAAAAGTCATAAAATGGATCAAGTTTCCCCATAGAGTACTTGAACAAGGTAAATTTGTATATATTACAGAAAAGCTAAATAAAAACGCGTAAACGGTAAATAAAAAAGCTTGTAAAAACACGTTTTACTTAGTAAAAATTATTTTATTTATTTCATGTAATTATAAAATATCGAATAATTTGTACTTTTGTACTATATTCTTTGAGATCAACAATAAAAAATTAAAGCAACATGAAATTAGTAGTTTGCTTATGCCATAGCGCACTGTATCAAATAGTCCCAAAATTATAGGTCGCCTTTTATGTTATAAAAAAAGTGTATTTTTAAACTAGCTTATTTTGAATCAAATTTATTAGTTTTCTCTATTTTTATATAACCTTATTGCGACTTGTCCTAACCATGTTATTTTTAAAACCTTTTTTAATTAATGGCTCAACATCTTTTATTGCATTATGAAATATTTTTTGTTACGATCACTAAAATTTTTTGAAAATAAGAATACAAAATAAAAACTATAATATATCTTCAAGTAAAAACTAAAAAAGAAGTTATTCCAGAATAATCTAATGCAGATTAAAATTAACAGACCATTAGCTTACATTGGATATCTATGAGCTTACTAAGATAAGTAGAGAACTAGTTATTATCGCTCATTAAAATTAGCGTACAATTGAGTAATCGGCCAAAAAGAGGAGAGATGAACTACAGTTTCAGTCTTCTGCCAAAAGGCAGACATACACACCGTCTCCAAAACTATGTATGTGACCCAACTTTGTTGTGAAATTTCAAAATAGGATTAAACGCCGTTTATCTCACATAAAACTATAATAATTAAAAAGTTTAATAATCTATTCAGATACTACATACCTCGTAATATAAAATCACACATAAATAACACTCCAAAGGCAAGAAAACAAAAATTCGATTACTTCAGAACACCATGTTGGAACACAGTATTCACATCCCGATGATTGACTAGTTTAATTACGCATTTACTAAATAAGTCGGCGGTCGAAGAGGAATCCTATTTTAAAATATACAAGAGAAGCATCAAGTCTCTCATATGTTCCCAAGTGTCCCGGACTCCCCCTTTGTACCTGTACTGTACTGCTTGAGGATAATACCTACAACATTAGACACACCAAGAGGCTTCAGTCACGCACCGTAACGTTAAAAATAACAATGTGTAACTAACTGATACCTAATGTACTTGATTGTAACATATCCGTATGGTGACGGAGTAAGAATACAATTCACCGTCCTCTACTATGCTATGCCTGCTTAAAATACGTAGATATCATCTATGTAAGAGACGAAAAACTGAAAATAAAACTGTCCCAGTATGATTAGACAAATTCCTAACTCAGTTATATTTACTCTCCATAACAGTAGTTAAATTTACCTTTATATTTTTTTTATTGCATAAAATCATTGACAAAACGACATTTTATATCAATGAAATCTAGCTGGATTGTTTTATTGTCCCCGAAATACCCTGCATACTAAATTTCATAGAAATCTTTGCAGCCGTTTGACCAGAATCTAGGATTTTGAAAATATAGAAATATATGTCTATAAATATTTAAATATACAAGAAGTTCTCATTTAAAAAAAACTTGAGAGGTGTCAAGGGACACCCGGATGGAACGAAGTTCCTTTCGATTAATTAGTGAAGGAATTGTAATAAAATTTTATTTTTTTTAAGTTATAATAATATTAAAATAACATATTATTATCTGTATATAATCTCTACTTACCTAACTCCATCAGCAATATCCGGAACTTCTGCAGAAACACTGTCAGGATTCATTATTATTATTATTTTTTATTATTTATTATTTACAAAAAACCTGTATACACTCAACAAAAATAATCGTCGCGACACCACACTGTTCAATGCGAAATAGAAATGAAAATATCTGGCTTGCTTTCTATAAGAGAGAGAGAGACAGACAGAGAAACATGCGACGCCGCACAGCTTACAATAGCTTACTATAGCAAAAAGTGTCGTGACAACTTTTCGTAAGAATTTTTTCCGTCTAGCCCCCTTTCACAACGCGCGATAAGGAACTTCGTTCCAATTAATAAAAGTCAAACTGTGCCCTCTATAAGATTTTCAGTATGTCAGTGACTGGAGAATTAATTCAGTACATTGATAAATAATCAAATGGCGACTACGTTGCTGATACGGTCGCGCATTTTACCTGAGTACATGTACCTAATAGTTAATATTTTTTGAACGTGTTATATCTGATGACTGCCACTCATACTAACTTCTTAGTTGAGTCGTAATCAAAATTTATATTTAATGAAAATTTTAATGATGTAGCGAAACAACCGCAAATAATCGCGCGTTGAGCCCTACACACAAATATTGCACCTGTACTAAGATGTCGATGGTACCAGGGCAGGTAAATTAGACGTTGGCAACCGTTGCGTAACACGTAAAACTATGGCGCCTTTATCTTATTTAAATACCAGGGTCTAGACCACTTCAAAACTAAGGTTGTAAGTTAAGTAAAAGCATGTAAAAATATGTGCCTTCAGCTTCTGATGTTTACGCGAATATTATTAATTTGAAAGACCAGTAAACTCCCAAGGATAAAAGCATTTGTTTCATAGTGCATAGTGTTGGGTGAAAATAAAATTGGTACTTTAAAAAAAAAACTAAAAAGCATTTGGATACCCGAACAAAAAAGTGCGATACAGGTGCAGGCAAGCAGGCAGGCAGTACAGAAAATCGATATAGCGACATTCATTGAGTAACGCCAAGCTCGTAGCCTCTGATATAAAAACCGCTGATACTGCGACGATAATGGTACAAACTATTTAAATTGTTGCATTTTCATCAGTCCTTTGATAAATCTACAAAGTTTCAAATTAATCATACGGTTAGAAGAAAGTTACGTTCAAAAATACATACTTACTAAGTTAACGGCGTGTTAAAAAAGGTTCTCACTGTGGAAACAAAATTAAAGAGATATTCACATATATAGTTAGTAAACGCAATTATAATTGTTACCTATACCATCACATACATGTTATTTTTATATATCTAACATAGTCTTCACATATTTACTCCATTTAATTACAATTTGATACTCGGTTTTGTTACTCACCAATATCAGCCTATATTAATATTTTTCTGTGTTACAAAGAGATTAGAAACATATTTTTCTAATCGTTTGTATAGGTACATACAATTGGAACAAGGAGCGATACGAATTAATGTGAATGTACACATTCTTGTACAATTTGTTTGTTAAAGAAAATATCTTGAAGCGAGTGTATAAATTAATAACACACAGGTTGTGTTCAAAGCACTCGTCCGTTTTAATGTCTCTGAGAATTCAATCATAAAGTTTGCGCACAAAATTTTTATAAGTGGTGTGTTCTTGTCATCGTTTGTTCATTTGTAACGAATATTAAATTACAGTTGGTAAACATACAAAATTAGTTGATGTTTCTCTACTGAACGGAGTAAAAATTCCGGTCCAAGATTATATAATATGACCGTTGAGTCTGCTCTTAATATTTTATATAATGTACCTTTTTGAGATGTTTTTCTAAGAATAAAATAATCTTTAAAATTTTGTGTTAATCGCAAATATCAGATATATGTTATCAGAATAATGGGCAAGAGAACTGTTGGGCTACTTATGATAACAAGTGCGCCCACCAATTCCGTTGTACAGCGCAGCGATTATTGACTGAACATAAATATTATTGATATTGTCCGTGTGGTGACGGAGTAAGAATACAATTCACCAGCCCTTGGCTTCCACCACACCTTGCCTGTGGGTGTCGTAAAAAAGGACTGCGGGATATAGTATGCATATAACATCTATGCAAGAGATGGTAAACCCGAAACAAAACCCTATAGGTATCAACCTGTCAGCCCAACATGGCATAGTTAGGTCAATTTCCTTCTTATTGAGGCTCGAGCCCAACAATGTAACGTATGAGGGCTAAGATGATGATAAGTACTATTCTCCGTCCAAAAATCCTATGTAGGATAGTAAACATCGATTGGTTAGTATAATGATAGATAATGAGTTCTTAACGCCAATGAAGAAAGTATAGCGCCCATCATCACCGTTCCCGAAGATGTTTGTGGTGTAGCACCACTTACAGTGACATCACTTATGCAGTTCTATCTCCATTATAAAACGTAGATTTACTTAAGAGAATCCTACTTCGAATAGTCCTGTATCACCCAATGCAATGGTTTCTTGTAAAACACATTTTTGACAGTTAATACTAATGACACTGACATTACTGTATGTATACGAAGTTAGCATGTTTGTTAGGACCAATGCAAATTTATTTCAATTTATAAAAAGCTGACGTTTGTGATAAACTATATTTATTATATGTAAAAACTACGCTTGTTCAAAGCGTTTATGAAATGGCACTGAAGGTATCTTATACCTTTAGTGCCATTTCATAAACGCAAGGTAAAAACCTAAAGGTATTATATATACCTTTTTTTTGGGGGCGGGTTGCGGTTGGCGCGCTCCTCGCACCTGTCCGTCCAGGGCGACAGAAGGGCGTAAGCACGTACACCCGCACCCCACCCGCGATGCACGTCGCCTTCGTCCTTGACCCGACCACCGGAGCAGGCTGACTTGACGTCAGTGGTCGGCCCGACGGAATACCCCCTATTTGGGGTACCCTCCCATCGACCAACGTCCCCCCTTCGGAGAGGACGTCGGTTTTTCCTCACGCGGTTGGCCTCTCAGCGGGTGACGGATAATTCCCCGGTCACGTCACCCACGGCCTCGGCTAGGGCGGCATGAGGCGCAGGTATTCGCGCCTACGCCGCCCCATATATAATTACCTACTCAAGCAAATTGTGACTTATATAATGTTGACATATTATTGATTGTACATTTCTTTATCATTTTTATATAATGTTAATTTTGTACCCTAATTGCATGCCGTAAGGTCGACTATAGCGAGACTGATATTATTTCTAATACCTTATGTATTACATCTTATATATTTTGTAATATTGAATTGATTGATTAGTTTTCTGTGAATTTGACTGTGTTATCGATCCATCATGCAGCTTGCCGAATACCTTTCTTTTCTAACGACTGTGGATTCATCAATTGACAGCTTGGCCTTTCTCATTTCAGCACGCTAATTCTTTAGCCTATGTCTATTACGGCAGCCTTCCTTTACGGATTTTTGTATTCCGGAATTTATCATGTAGAGAAAATCCCCAACCAGCCTAGTTACGAGTCCAACATTTAGAGACTAAGATGCCGGACAATAAGTTATTGCTAATAACATATGAGGGCCATAGATCTCTATTTTTTAGATACTGTGAAATATTACGCAAACATCAACCTAAGTTTTATGCAAGCCACACAGGCGAGTTGAATTTGTCAGTTGAGTTTTATCTACAATTTCATTATACTATACTGGGCTATGGTAAATGCAGTTATTCTGCTTAAAATCTGCCTTAAGAGTGGACGTGCTCTATGATAGTTTATCCTATTAGTCTAATAGGGTTACTAACGAGTTTACTAGTTTATTCAGATCGATTTACAATGATTTTTAAGAACGACCTATAGATGTAGTTCTTCTTCACGCACAGAATTTATTTAAGCATAAATTTATTATTTTTTATTATTATATACTTTACTACTATTAAATTTATTATTATAGGCATACTTTATTAGTTAATACTTTATTGAAATTGGGAAGATAAACTAGTTTTGTACCGCAGAATTAATTTTTGCCTTTGTTAAAGGTTCCCTCGTGAGATAATGGGTAGAATAATATTAGCAATATTTTTGATAATTAATATTATCATTATTATCATTTCAGCTCAAAGACGTCCCGCTGCTGGACTCGAGCCTCCTCCACAATAGGAGATCAATTGACCTTACTATACCATGATGGTCAGACAGGTTGGTATAGGGATTTATTTCAAGTTTTCCATCTCTTGCATAGACGTTTTATGCGTATTATATCCCTTAGTCGTTTTTTACGACATCCACGAGCAAGATACAGAGTGGTGAATCATATTTTTACTCCGGCACCACAAGATAAATAATATAGTTTTACTTTAATTTCTATTTCGATATTTAATTGAATTGAATTATACGATAACCAATCCTAAATATATACTTGAGATATCGGCTTGATTATTATAAAAATAGCAATTTTAGAAGAAATTATACAAGTGTATATAAGTTTTCTCTAAAATAATTTATTTAAATTAGACAATTCGATTCTATGAAAATCCATAGTTACGATGCTGTAGCATCATACGCTTAAAATTAAATACAATTGATTAGATTGAGTATATAACATTTGTTTAGCTTGCAAATCGCGCCTCAAGAGTAGCGGGTGTGTCTACATTTACTCCTCTTAGAAGCCATCCGTAACCAGGCTGTTGTGGCAGATCAGCTATAGGTTTGTCATCAGCTGCTCCCGCCTGCAGGAGGAGCATCCTGCGGGTTCTAGTCGATGTGTTGGGAGGGCTACCATGCACCAAAAGGTACGAGAAAATCACCACATCACCCTTCTCTGCTATAATTGGCGTAGCGCCACTCACAGGGAATTTTTCCTGAAAAAACATTGACATTATTCCAAAGAAAGTCATTTTGAAGAAATAATATATTTGCTCCTTCGTATAATGGTCTTATGCAATAGAAATTAAAGTGAATATTTTTCCATTGTTACAACAGAATTTATGTAGTTTTCAGAAAGCAGATTCCGAAATCTCCTGTGGTGACTAATTCTTTCGTGTGGCGACGGAGTTAGAATACCCCTTTTCTTGCCCGTGTGTGTCATAAAAGACGACTAAAGAATCAATTTGTATATAAATAATCTATGCAGGAGAAGGGAAACTCGAAATAAAACCCTTTAGACCAGCGGTTATAGTAGGTCAATTTCCGTCCTACTGTAGAGGAGACTTGAGTTCAATAGTGGAACGTAAGTATATAAGCTGAAATGCAATGCACGGGGTCTAATTTAAGGATCCAATATATCACAATCATTATTTAATCGTGGAAATTGTATAAACCCGCCGAGGAAACTTCAAAGCAATGAGGTAATATGCAACCAGGACACTTTTAAAAACAACTGCAACTGTGATCCTCCCTTTTTTTAGAAATTTGACTGCCTGTGAACGTATTAAAATATTTCGAGCCACGTTTTGAAGGTTCATTACGTTTGAACTAGATGGCATTACGATAAACGTGAACCCTAAGGTCAAGTTTAACATGGATAAATTCTAAAATTTATTCGATACGATACCTGCCAAAAAGTACCTACTCATTGAGTAAAAGTATCGAATGCAAAGTATCGAGTACAAAAGTATCGGTATCGAAAGAAAAGTACTCGATACCTAAAAGTATCGATACTTTTTTCGTATCCCTAGGGGTAATAATAGCATTATTCTATGCTGGAGAGACCTATGTCCTTAGAGGACGTTGGTAGGCCGATGGATGAATATTAGGCACTGTAAAACTTACAAGCCCAAATGAGGATGCTGAACATTTTAGTTTATCAAACTCCGCGGTCAGAATAAGATGTAAAGATTTATCCTGAATTTTTACTTAATCTTTAGCTAAATTCAGTATGACTTTTAGGGTCTGGACTTACCTGGTCAACGTAACGGAAATCGGACACTTTAATTCCAACATCTTCTTGTGGTCCTAAGTTATGTGAGCCAGGGTAAACACACAGACCGCCGTTCTCAGGTCCAGCAGCATCCAGGTGGAGGAATGCAGCGACCAGCGAATCTTTCTGGTATGGGAAATAATGGTAGTCCTAAAACCGTAAAATATTAAAGGGTTAACCTCCTTGTTGATCAATCAATTCATGTTCCTGCTAATAGTATGGTCCTCTTTTTTTGCTGATAGTGATCAATGAGCAAGCAGCACACCTGATAGTAAGTGATACTGCCGCGCAGGGACCTTTGCAACACCGTTAAAGAAAATGCTCTTCTTAAACCTCTTTTAAAGAAGGACATGTATAGCGCTCGGAAAACATAGGAGCAGGTAGTTCATTCTAAAACCTGCACGTACGTGGAAGAACCAATTACCTACTTGACTTAATAAAACTCATCATCATCATCATCATCATCGCAGCCTATATTTTTTTTATGAGTGGGCTATGGTAAGCGCGCACTCGGTCCATTCCGTCCGGGGCGACGAAAGGACGGCACGCAGGCCCATAACCCATCCGTACCCACGTCGCCTTTGTCCTTGGGCCGACCATCGGAGCATGGTGACTTGTCATCAGTGGTCGGCCCGGCAGAATACCCTTTCAGGTACCCTCACTTCTTGACGCCCCTGTCCCGGGACGTCAGTCGCCGTCGTGCGGTCAGCCTCTCTGCGGATGACGGACTAATTTCCCCGGTCCGGTCACCCGCGGCCTCGGCTAGGGCGGCATCAGGCGCAAGTATCGCAACCCACACACATACGTGCCACTGTTGGGTTCAGGCCTCGTCCACAATAAGAGGGAATTTGACCTATACCATGCTGATCAGATATGTAGGTATATGGTTTTATTTCGAGTTTTCATTCTCTTGCACAGATGTTATGTGTATAGTATATCCCATAGTTGTCTTTTACGACATCTACGGGCAAGATAGGCAGTGCTGAATTGTATTCTTACTCCGTCACCACACGGATAACAAAACTCATGAGTAATAAATTCCACCAGAACTAAAGCTATAGCATTAGAGGTCACTGATGTAAATTGTATCAACACACTAAGCGGCATAGAATGAATATCTTTGTAGTAATAATTTGTGTGATGATGGATCCAAAATAATGTGTCTTCACACTAAGAAAAATTTGAAGCAGAACTCCATATGAACGTGCCTGATATAATAGGTTGCTCTACCTTCCATTGTACGGGACTTTCACGATAAAATTTTGACATACATAAATTATTGAATAAGTATTTAATAGAATGAATTGTTATCGACAAAAATGACATACGGCGTTTTGAATTATTTATTTTTTAAAACACAAGAGAAACTAAGTTATCTTTTTGCTTTTATCTATCAATCATTATAAGGAAAAGAAAACTCGATGTAAGATTCTATACCAAACTAATGCAATCATCGTAATCACAGTTCATACATGTCCCACTACTGGGCGAGCTAAGGAGCGCAGTTAACCTTCTATACCACGCTGTTCCGGCGGATTGGCATAGACTTTTATTTCGAGCTTTCCTTCTTTTTCCTTTTCTTCTCTAACCTAAATGGTATTAGCATATAGATATCCTCTAATCGCCTTTTACGGTACCCAAGTGGAAGAATAGGAACATATATTCTTACCCCGTCACCACACGGAAAACTGACAAAATAGGACTAGCCGGTTGGCGTATTATAACCAACTGAGCACGTATTGCAAAGTACAGTTATACCCCACTTTGAGACTCTTATAAAGAAGACGAGGGAAGTAAATATGTATGAGATAACTAATATATAAAAACACTAGTAGCCCACCCTCGCTTCGCTTCAGTTTTAGTCGTTCTACCCACGCAATTCCCGTTCCCGTGGGAATTCCGGGATAAAATATAGCCTATATTACTCCCTGAT
Organism: Lymantria dispar; assembly: GCA_032191425.1. Lineage (NCBI taxonomy): Eukaryota > Metazoa > Arthropoda > Insecta > Lepidoptera > Erebidae > Lymantria > Lymantria dispar. Next base: position 28,299,456 of record CM063459.1, read on the forward strand.
ATTATAGCTTTCCATTGGTGGGTGGTCCATATAATATTAGTAAGGATGTATAAATGTAGAAATATTTCTTTCTTTATTACTTTTGGTGGCAAACGAGCGAATAGCATACCTGATGGTAAGTGATACCGCCGCTCATGGACCTTTACTAGACCGCTGCCTAACGTGAAGAAAGTGAAGGGTGTGAATGCATGCAATGAGGTTCGGTGATAGATATACAGAAAATTGTTACCTGATGCATTGGATACGCGGCGCCTTTCTCAGGTGGCTTAATATGAGCCTTAGTGTGATGAAGAATTATATTCTTATTTCCTATACAGCCTTCCAGAGCATCTATAAGGTTCACGTTGAAGATATATTTATTGAATACGGCGTTATGGTTCTGCAGATTGTGAATACCTTTCACCTGGAATGAAATATAACGACGAAATGTATAAAGATATAATAATGAAAGCGAGTAAATAATCAACTCATTATTTAACGTAACTAAATAATTATTATAATAAGTTTAACTAATTTATTATACAATATAATATAACTCACCGTGGAGTCGCCCTCGTGTGTTCTGTCATGTTTCTTACCGAGCCATGCGTACTCCAACTTCTGTTGATCTTTGCTTGCGAACAACTTATCATATTCTGTAGATATTTCTTCTAATTCTTCTTTCGTCAGCACGTTCTTTATGACAATGTAGCCATTGTCTTTGTAGAATTTCTTCTGTTCCTCAGTGAATAGAACCATCTTGTTGTTAAATTGAAACTTAATTAAATAAAAAAATGTATGTAATACATTTATATACAATTCTGTTATCAGTTATCAAATACAAAATTAATATATAATAATATTGACCTGACATCGCTTATGTTAGTTATGTTCAGTTGCGAGTAGGCTCAGTGGGTAGCGTATTAAATATACTCGATCATCAGTTCAAGTTCACAGCAAGCATTTCTATCTTATAGAAATTTGTGCTAATGTGCTTCTTTATATTCTATTGTCCAACCCTTATAGGTCCTATTTTCATGAACCTTCTGAATGAAAAGGGCAGACATTCCTTGGTGGTGAATTTTGTTGTTCCTCTTCATTTTTTCTTCTTTTTTAGACACCCTGCACTAAGAAAATAACTTGTATTACGAGGGACTTTACAAACATATAATTTAACGGATACAAATTGTAATTTGGGTGTACCCAGACTCAGAACAACAATTTGTTGAACACACAAGATGTTGACTTTATAGGAATCAAACTCAAACACTGGTATGAGAGGTCAGATCTTAACCACTACGCCATTCGTGCAGTCAATTGTACTCGTGCTCCTTCACTACAGCTGAAATACTATTATAATATCAATTATAATAGAAAATATTAATTATAAAGTCATATTTCTTAGTAATAAAAGAAAATAATAACGTAGGAATACACTTTCGACAGTCGTCTGTCTACAGCCGCAGGTCAGTCCTTCCAATGTAGTCCCACACTGACTAGTTCCACACTGAGCAGAAAATCAACATCTGCGTAGCAATTTGTTACTGCATTTTGAAAGAACGGCCTCGAAGGAATGTCTGTGTTAGAAGAAGGCAAAGTTAGATGATGTGCGCTCTAAAATATTATTTGTAGTGTGGTACAATAATAGCGATCGCTAAACCACCGATAAATCACAATCCGTTTACATAAACATTCGTTATACTGTACTAATTACAACTGCCTATAAATATATATATACATATATTTGTTCTTTATCTATAAATTATCGATCTTATGGCATGCGATTTCACAAGCTCGCCAAGTCAGTATTTAACAAACGTTAGAACTGTCCGCCCTGTTGTACAGAATAGTTTAAATAAAAACAACGATTGCTACAGGGCAACCCGAAGGTTTTACACTACTTTATGAACCAGCAGACCTGGTTGCGTAGTGCTTAAAGATGTGACAGAAAAGTAAACAAAATGACTCCTTTCTGTCGATCTTTACCGCGTCTAAGCGCTGCAATTACCAGCCAGTTGTTAACGAAGTTAACGATGACCAGATGAGTAGACAAGTTTGAAAGTTCATTTTAAGTTATATAAAACAATAATACACGAAGTTCTGCGGAAAATTGCAAGTTGATGTTCTGGACACCTTACTCATCACGTAAGAGTAAGATTGCCTTATTTCCTTATTTCCTATAGTCTAACTTTTTATTAGCTGCAGTAAAATGACGTTTTGTGGGTTGCCGGTTTTTGAAGGAAAATAAATAGGGATGTAGCTAAATGAGTGAATCATAAATGAATAATCAGTTTGGTTTTTTTTTTGAGATTTAATATTAAGTTGTAATGTATTTTTTTAACCTATTATTATTACTATACTAGAGGATTGATCTTTTTTAGTGGAAGTATAGGGAGGTACATTCAAAATGAAACAAAAACCTCATAATAATGTTATTTAATTAATCTTTTTCGAAATCACTGTCGCTGTCGCTTTCGGTCACACTAATAACAAATCTATCTATCACTTCATCTATAATATGATCGAGGTAGCACATTTTATCTTCCTCTTTAATAGTGTGAGACACACAGTCACTCCACTTAGACGGTGTCACTTTCTTGATTCCTTCTTGGAATAAAGTTTTCACTTCTTGCATTTTATACGTCTTATTATTGTTTGCGACGTGACTCTTTACCTGCGCCCATACCAACTCAATGGGGTTCAATTCACAGTGATAAGGGGGCAGTCTTAAAAGTGTGATACCTTTTTGTGCAGCCATCTCGTCTACGGCATATTTCTCAGTATGATTTTGTTGTTTCACAATATCTATGAGAGTGGCCTTGACCATATTTGGTTCAAACGCAATATTTTTAGTAGTCAGCCACTCTTGAATTCGTGCTTTCGTCCACGACATCTTCGGGGTTGTTTTGATCTTCCGAGAGTGATAGGGCGCATTGTCCATTACGACTACTGCATTCGGCTTGAGTTTAGGTAGAATACCGCCGAACCAATCCTCGAAACACTCCGCGTTCATTTCATCATGGTAGTCTTCTGTACCTTTCTTTGCTTCAAACATAAGAAGTCCGTCGACCAGGAAGCCTTCTTCTCCGCCTATGTGACTAATTATGAGTCGTTTGCCCTTTCCTGTGCGATTTTTTAATCCCGTAGTCAGGCCGTCTAAAATGCCTGTCGAGAAGATTTAATACTTCCGTCAATCCAGGTTTTTTTTGTAGTATGACCTGAAAAGAACAAAAAAGAATCATAAGTTTCGACATCAAAACAAAAAGGGAATAAATAGAAGAAACTAAGAGTTGACACGTACCAGCGTTGACCCAGGTCTCGTCTTGATAATATATGTATTTTCCCTCCCTACGATATTGTTTAATTAAACGCAGGTAGCGCTGGCGCCATGATATGATATCTTGTCTATCAATAAGCACACTCTTGCGTGATCGAGTAGCGAATTCGAAATTAAGATGCTTCATAATTTTTCTCAATGTCTCTTTCGAGAAGTTGGGCAATCCTGGGTCATCATTTACAACTTGCAGCACCTAAAAATGATTAAAGTTATTACCTAATTGGTTAAGATTACACATGGGATGGGAGAAAACATACATAACGTATAATAAAAAGATGAGTGACGACATGTGTAAACTAACTTTTGCGATGGTGGGTATTTCATTTCTATGAAAGAACTGATGTACAATTCGTCTAACAGCAGTGAATGTGAAATCATCAAGTTTATCTTTAAATGTAAGTTTTAGGCCCGTTTTTTCGGGCGGTTTTGGTGATTCGCTGTCGTTCTCCTTGTGCTCCTTTAAAACGGAATAAACTGTGCGGATGGATATTCCCAAGACTTCAGCCACCTTGTTAACGCATTCACTTGTTTTTGGAACTTCAATGTTTGATTCTGAAGATTTCACTTCAAACACATATTTGTAAACGTTTTGGACCCAAAGTTTTTCAGTTGCACTTAGAGCTACACGTGGCCTTTTTTTCTTAGGAGATAAAAATGTGTCTCCATCTTGTGATGTGCTCGGCAGAGCATCCATGTCTTCAATGTATCAAACAAAAAAAAACTAACACGATTAACGAAAACAGGTAATGAAAAACAAACACAACGTAACATAAGTTTAACAATAATGATAACAAAAACAACGCGCAGTGGGCAAATCAAAGTTATTCATGCACTCAAAACAGAAGTATGAAGCCGAATGAGCGAATGACAACCGAAACAAAATGGCGGTCAAGCGTCATCGTAGCACCGTAACCAAAAACCAGTACTACCAACTTGAGAGAGCGTTTTCTTGAGTGTTACCTTGTATATGTCTAAAAGGATCAACGTTTATACAGCCTTTTATTTACATTAATATTAAATAGAATTTAGTATGATCATTATGAGTCAGCTATGGAACGATTAGATATTCTGTAAACTTTTGTGAACTGAATCACATCCCTATTGAGATTAGACTGTCAACATTATTTTACGGAATGACATTTAGAAACGTCATTTTACTGCAGCTAATAAAAAGTTAGACTTTAGTCCTAATACCGATCAAAGCTGTGTAATAAGGCTGTGTGATCAAATAAAGCTGTGCGACGCCATCGAAACTGTGTGACGCCCACTCTAAAACCTTAATCCTATCGCGTACTCCTTCTATGTTGGTGTGCGGTATATTGATTACCATGGGAAAGTGGGTCTCCCTTCCTTCCTTCCATTTTAAAATTAAAATAAAAATGGATTACCGCTATGTATCACTTAATTCAATCAATTATATTATATAAAACACGTTGATAAGAATATAAGACGAAGTTAAATAAATTTAATTATGTTCATATTAAAACAGACAGACAAAAAAATGAGAATGTATTAATAATATGGACTTGTGTTATCACTGAGATTGATAATAAAGAAACGTAAACGTGTTTCAGCTGGTTATATATCAAATATAATTGACGCATTGATCGAGAAAAGGCGTTAACATATTATATCTATAAATATACAGACGAGCCTCTATTTTTTTTTGGTCATTGCATCATACGTAAACGAATGGGTGAATATCGCTAATTATTTTTTTACTCTGTTTATTATTGTCAGGAGAAGGTTCTTATGAAAAAAAAACGAAGAATTCAGCATGTCTTTAGAAAATTTAAGACAACTTTATGAAAAAATAAAATGAATTTCTGTTTCCCTTGGTCATTTCATTACGCGAGAACAGATGGAACAATTTCGCTATTTCTTTTTGTGCGGTGTTTATATTATTAAAATATCTGTCGAGTCAGCTAAACTATATATACCTAGTCTTGCTATAAATACTGTAACAAAGAAAAAATGTTCTATTGCAATTATACATATATATATATATATATATATAGTATTAAACATAAATATAAAACAATTTAAAATATAAAAGCTAATTCGACGTGGTCTCCATTGGCTATAATACAGTTCTTTAAACGTTGAGGCTAGCTGTCAATAGAAGCACGCACTCTTTCCCTGGGAACATTTTTCACTGCCAATCGTATGGATTGTTTTAGGGACTTCAAATTATCATGGCGTTTAGTGCAAGTCGTACTCTCTAAAACTGACTATAAATAATAATTCAGCGGATTAGGATCGGTACTAGACGACGGCCAGTCTTCAGCTCTTATGAAGTCCGAAACGTTCGATTCCAACCAAGACTACGTAGACCGAGCTTTATGACCCGACGCCGAGTCTTGCTGGAAGGACCATTGTTGGTTATTGAACATTGCGCTGTTAAGAGGCTTCACTACTTTCTCAAGAATGCTATCTTGATATACTAGTGCCGATGTTTTGATACGTTTTTCACAAAAGTATGGCTCACCATCACTGAAGAAAAGAAATTTTTTTGTGACCTCCCTTTGCGTACCGCTTCAGTAGTTGTTTCGATTTTGTCATCCTATTCTTGTTTTAAAAGCTTTTATTAACTTGCCCTGTTAGTATGGGACAAATCTTGAGAGTTCAATTAGAACCACTTCCTGTCGTTAGATTAGGTTGAAATTTGGTTCACTTACGTAGTTGCGGTGACAATGCAATGATATGGTGAAGCTGGTCTCAAGCTGGTCTCGGAAGGTGGCTATAGGAACTCCTAAACTAAACAACATAAAATCGTCGAGTTTGGACTTGTTTGAATAGTCTTGACAAGCATCCTTATACTACATGACAGCCAGAGTCTCAAGATGACGTCGGAAGGTGGCCATAGGAACTCCTAAATTAAACGAGATAAAACCGTCGAGCTTGGACTCGTTTGAATAGTCTTTGTTTTCTTCGTTTTAGAGCATTTAAATAAAAGCTGGTTTTTGAAAACTTTTTTAATTAATATATTATTTAAATTATCAGTTAAGAAATGACCAGTACGTCTCTTACAGGTTGCAAGTCCTAAGTCATCTTTTAAAATACGCGACATGGTTCTAGGTGCTATCTTCATCTTTCGAGATAAAATCTATTGTTTTCGGACAGGATTTCTTCGAATTCTTGCCCTTACTGCTTTGACCACCTTTTTCATGTGAACACTACGTGGATGGCCAGATTTTTTTCAGTCATTAACAGAGGAGGTCTCATTGTACCTGTTAGTAGCCCGGTACACAAACATTTTACTAATACCAAGCGTATGGAGAGTTTTAAAAATTGCATTTGGTTCCACACCTACTTTGTGTAATGCAATCACAGCGATTCGGTTCTCTTTATCACTCCATTCCATTTTAATATCGCAAAATATTGTACAATGTATATAAATATTGTAATGTATGCGCTAAAATGAGAAAACACAAAAACGAGTAAATGGGTACAATTTACAGATAACATATCTCTCGCTCGAAATAAAATCCTAAGCCAACCCGCCTGACCAACGTGCTCAGTCGATCAATTTCCTTCCCATTGTGAAGGAAGCTTGAACCCAGTAGTGCGACATGTATTAGCCATGAGGAGTTAAAAAATATACAAAATAATAAAAATATTTCGCTTACAATTTGTTCTAAGAATATGTTACGCAAAACGTTCAGTATTTCCGTACGTCCGTATTCTCAATCTCATCACCTGATGGAATGAAAATTAAGCAAATATCAGCAGTAAATACTTGAATACGATGTGAATATTCCCAAGTGACTTATGTAATAAACATATATAGTTCTGTGAGTTGTATCGCAACGTGAGCGCGTTACGTCCCTCGGCTATCGATAACGTCACGCGTTACGTTACACTTTAAAGTTTAAAACTGAAGTATTTGTTTCATGTTACTGTTGTTGATGTTTGTCACATATCCACAATATAACTAGATATGAACTCTCTTCACAATAGTAGAAAAATTTGCATACTACCTCTCAGCTCGTTTGCATTCCGCTACTGGACTTGAGCTTCCTCCACAATAGGAGGGAAATTGAACTTATTATACCATGCTGGTCAGACAGGTTGGTATAAGAGTTTTGTTTCGAGTTTTCCTTTTCTTACATAGATGTTACATGCTTATTAGATATCCCTTAGTCGTATTTTACGACATCCACGGGCAAGATTAAATTGTATTCTTACTCCGTCACTATACTATGCACAGATGGCGTAGTGGTTAAGATACCGACCTACAGTGCTAGTGAACTGGGTTCGAATCCCGCGCGTGACAACACTTTGTGCGATCCACAAATTGTTGTTCCGAGTCTGGATGTAATTTGTGTCCGTTAATTATATATTTGTAAAGTCCCCCACGCAATACAAGTATTATTTCCATAGCGCAGAGTTTTGTCTTTTATAATTTAATTTTATTTATTTACTAGCAACCCGCCCTCGCTTCGCTACGGTTTTAGTCGTTTTACCCGCGTAGTTCCCGTTCCCGTGGGAATACCGAGATTAAATATAGCCTAGTTTACTCCCTGGTATTATAGCTTTCATTGGTGAAAGAATTTTTGAAATCGGTCCAGCCGTTTTGAAGATTACCCGGAACAAACAAACAGACAGACAGACAGACAGACATAAATTTTTAAATCTGTATTTTAGGCATAGGTCTCGTGCAAATAACCGTGTGAGCATGGAAAAAGCCTATTATTTTGACATTACAAACAGACACTCCAATTTTATTTATTGGTATAGATTTAATAAGAAGATCTCCTTAAATTATTAAAAATTTCACGGAAATAAAAAGAATTGGGGAAGAAAGGTTCTTGAGTGGCGACCACGAATCAGACGGCGCAGCGTAGGACGACCCCCCACTAGGTGGACTGACGACATTCTCCAAATCGCAGGGAACCGTTGGATGCAAGTGGCGCAGGAACGTTCCGAGTGGCATTCTCGTAGGGAGGCCTATGTCCAGCAGTGGACGTCCGTAGGCTGATGGATGGATGGAAAAAGAATTAACATCATATCATTGTGTAGTACATCAACCTATATATGTGTCTACATTAGCAAGAGTCACAAACATTTAAAGAATATATTTGAAGCACTTTCGATACCACAAACATGTAACATAAAATCTCGGTACACAAACACAGATCTATTCGCCAAAGTAAATATTAAATACATATACAACGTGTTACCAATTTACTGTAAGCTGTAAGTATAACATGTACGCGTTGTATCATACATAACAGCGCAAATAGAAAGTAAAATATTTTCTTAACAATACACGTTACGTCCCGCCCTCGCCTCGGCCGACATGTCAATTACGCGTTCTGTACTAATAACATGTTTAAACTGCTCTGTACTTCGTTATCCACCCTACACGCACAATTAGACCTACATATGCACCTTCATGTATTTTTTTGGATTAGGTTAGGAGAGGCTAGTTCTCGTTAGTTAAAACCTTTTTACTGTTATAATAATTAAATACATTACTAGAAAACTCCATATTTAGAAAGAAACAAAAATAATTTGCAAGTTCTTCACGATTGAGATGCATAACAAGTGCTTAAAAACATTGACAATTACTTAAAAAAATTTAAAATATATCTATCATTATTATCATCACCCTTTTAGCCCCATATAACCCACTGTTGGGGTTGAGCTTCCTCCGCAATGGGAAGGAAATGTACATGTTATACAATGATTTTCAGAGATTCATTGATCAGACATATTAACATAATTAAAAGTAAAATTAAAATTATTTTTTCAGGTTTAACTGCGTTTGTATTTAATTTTTAATTGTCAGACATTTCGAACACTTCATAGCGTTCTTGGTCACGGTATAACGATGACGTGAGATATCTTAGTCTGCTCGTGATCATGAACACTGTAAATTATTTAAAACGTCGGGCAATCAAAAATCAAATACAAATCGCGATAAAATAAGATATTTACAATGTGTAATACTCACGTAAACATCAGAAATCATTAACATACAAATAAAAATCAAATCAAGAGTAGAGGTTTTATTACATACATAACTGTATCGTAGCAATCGCATGTTATCTATCTTTAAACGAGCAATACATATATATATATATATATACATACGATAGCTCAGTTGGGAAGTCAACCGCTTTTCTTTTAGTAGATGTTGTTTTGGCATTCAAACAGCGTCGGATCAAATGTCGGTGTTATTATTATTCTCTTTTTGTATTTTTTTTATATTTTTTCATTATTTAATTTTTATTTTTTATTAATATATATCTAAATAAATTCGACAAAAATACAACAAAAATATTCTTAGCGAAGCTCGGTCCACCCGATATTATATATTATTTTCATGCAATTTAGCATACTAAAGGTTCCAGGGCCATAATATCGATCTAGCTAGGTTTTATTTATAGAAAATATAGTTTTGTCGGTGTTTTTAGCTAATCAACGATATAAAATGTCAATAGTATAGGAATGTAAATTTCGCCGTCGCTGTCGAGTGACGATAGCTCAGTTGGGAAGTTGTCCAGTCGCATTCAAACAGCGTGAGATCGAATCTCGGTTATTCTATTTTTTAATTTTTGATATTTTTTCATTATTTCATCTTTTTGCAGTTTTATCAATATATACCTATCCTAAATACGTTCGTTAAAAATACTATTTACTTAGAAAAAAATTGTACCGAGCAAAGCTCAGTCAATCAGAAATTGCTTATATAAAGCTCGAAGACATACGAAAGAACTAGCTCTGATTTTAGAAAATGAAGACATCAAGACCCAACACTTCTGGCAATGGCTGTAATATGTTATTATTCCATTTTTATAAACTACACATTCTTGCCATTGTGAAAATTTTCAAAAAATACTGATTCGTTGAAAACGTTCTATATAATTATGTAACCTACTCAAAAAGTTTTACGAGAATCAGTTCAAAGATGCAGCAGTAGAACAGCCGGATATCCGGACACATACCAAAGCCTTATTGCCTAACCTTAAAAGGAGACGCTTCACGCTCGCTTGATCAAATACGAGTATAATCATTAATCAGCGTAGTGTTGTACTCCAATTTCCCTGCCACTTTAGAGGCGGCTTGCGTTTACTTGTGAGAAATATTTAGACTAATAATAAGAACAATAAAACTAAAGAAATCCGCAGGTACAATTTTTTTTAACTTGAATAACATAATTACAATTTTTAAACTCTAATTAATTTTAACTAAAACCGTCGCACCATGAGAACTAAATTATCGCCAATATTATTTCATTACTGACACTGCACGCATGAAAGTAAGCACAATATAAAACTATAAAAAGGACATTTCTAATTCTAGTAGCAGGGCCGAGGTGGTGACCTACCTACATCTTTAAATTAAACCTTGCATCTGGGTTAAAAACACACTCTCTCATAAAATCTACGTCGGGGTAGTAACAATGTGCTTCTGTTCTTTGATCATTTGCCATAAATACCTTGCAAGTTTACAATGTGAAAAGCTTTACAGGACATCGCCGCCGTCCACTTCCCTGGTGCTCTTTTGGTACAGCATCCATGAGCAAGTAACCACATATTGTACTCTTAAGTATAAGCCCTTGTATTGATCCTTAAATCCATCCCGTAAAAAATCTTAGACTGGATTTTTTCCTTAATAACAATAATTGTCATGTATAACGCCTAATTTCAAATAATAATGTTATGCTGTTGAAATGATGATATCAAGGTTATACGAAGGGTTGGAACCGCCACCTTCAGCCTCCACCAAAATATAAATAGCATTAGAAGATCCATATATCATATTTATCGTACATTCGGCAAATTCTCTCAGAGATGTATGCACGCCGAGATATACGGCCTCACCGACCATGAATATTGCTACCGGCCGCATTATCCATTGACAAATGTCTTCACATAAACTGAAATTTATGTAAAGAGCCCGTCGATGGGCCGAAAAATATTTATTTGTGGGGCTTTTTATCAAATATTAAGAGTAAATATATTATATGTAGATGTTAATCATAATGTAACTAATACGAATTGTTTTATTTTTTTTAAGTAACGCGTTTTTATTTTATAACTTTTATATGTTTTATAGTTATGTGCTGTGTGGTAGCGGCTTCGAATACTACCAACTCTTGCTTTGCTCGTGGGTGTCGTAAAAGACGACTAAGAGCCCTAGATTGACCCGGACCAACTCCATCTGGTACCATTTGGGTCAACGATTACATTCCCAAGGAGGGTTGACGTCAGGCAGGCGGCCGGTCATAAAAGTCATTGCCGAAACTTTTTGCAATATGTCAAAACAGGTGACATATTGCGTCGACCCCAAGTAATTGGAATAAGAGCAAGATGATGATGATATGTTTTATAGTTAAGCGATTCTGTGTATATCCTTGTCTTTTTACATTTACCATAGAAAAAAAATTATAAAACTCGAATCTTTTATCCCCAACCTCTTTAACTAAACTTTAAAGTGGTAGGAGCATATTGTCTACATACTCCTATCTACAGCCGCAGGCCGCTCCATCCGGGACAACACTATACTGTCACAGATGTAATCGACGTCTGAGCAGTAACAAATTGTTACTGCACTTTATTTGGCTTTCTGATTGCCTGTGGTGGGTTGGTATCTTAGTTGGGGCATTGAGCGGGAGTGCTCATCACCACCCGCTTACTGGTGCAGGGGAAATGAACACTGTCCCGCCCACCGGCGAAAATTTCGCCCTGAAGTCGTCGTGTTGGAGAGAATATATTTGAGAAACATTTGCATGCTATTCGTATATGGTATGTGTCTGATCTAATACCTTTCAACGTGCAATTGTATATGTTTATGTAGTCAGAATTTCGGCTGCCACATTTTCTATGACGTAAGCAGAAAGTTTCGGGGTCGATAAATCAATATATCTATGGTGGTATGCCCATAGAAATACATACGTTGACCTGGTGCTACAACCTGGATGGTCTCCAAAGAACACAACTCCACCAAAACTTGCAGCAGACATATCGTGTGGCGGCGGCACTGGGCCTCTGTTTGCTGAACAGAGGCTCGGTGCATACGTGCGTGCGACATCAGGGCGGGTCGATAGTGGACCTTTCGTTCGCTAGCCCTGATGTCGCCGCACGCGTGAGGAGCTGGTGCGTCGAGGAGGAGGTTGAGACCTTGTCGAACCACCGGTATATCCGGATGGAGAGGCCTCGATACGGTGTTTGGACCGTGGAGGCCTTCCGGCCGGTGCTGATGCAGTGGTTGGAAAGGCGGCACGGGGTGCTCTCCTTCCGACTCGTACAGGTCTTGACGGGGCATGGATGCTTCGGCAAGTACCTGTACAGGGTCGCTAGGAGGGAGAGAACTCCGTCCTGCCACCAATGCGATTGCGACGAGGACACGTTTTTGTGAGAACTTACTATCTAAAAATATTTTCCAAGAAAACACAATTAACTAAAAAAATAACGAGCTAAGCGCAGTGATCCCGGTAGTACTTTTTAACTGTATACCAAACATCAAAGATATACTCGCAAAATTATACGCAAATAAATAAAATTGTCATAAAATATCCGCACCGTGTCACCACTATCAAACTTATCCGTGGTCATCGTAAAAATTAAATAACTGCTACGAAAATAACGCTCTCGTGAAAATATCCTGACACTAACTACTACATTAAACCCGCTTGTTAAGCGTAGGGGTTAACCCTACTGGGCGGACTGACGACCACTTTAATGTCACAGGGAACCGTTGAATGCAAGTGGCACAGGACCCTTCCGGGCAGCATTCCCCTGGGGAGGCGTAGGTCCATTGGACCTCTCCGGAGCGATAGATGGATTTCGATTAAATCTTCGAAATTTTATCGCGTTTATATTTGATTTTTGATTGCCCGAAATTTCACACACGTAAAACATTCATGTTAACACATTGGTGTAAATCTGTAAAATAGTTTTATTTACAATGTCAAATACCCGCGTAAACATCAAAAATCTAATCTTCGAAAGTGAAAAAACTCTATAGAAAGGCGGGTCACTCCCTTCCCTCGAATGTGGTTGAAGGTGATGGCTGCTTTAGTAGTTAACTCGTGATCGGGTGCTGCTTGTCAGATCTGGTCCAACCGTATTTTCTTCTTTTTTTATTAGAACTAAATTTAAAAAAAAAGTATATATCTTATCTCGAAGGGCATCACACTGGAGCTAATACTATGTGTTGTATATGTGTAATTTTATTCAAAGGATGAAAAAAAAAATGAAAGCTCGCCAAGTTTCTTGCCGGATCTTCTAAGCTTGTGGCCGCGTTCCGATCCGGTGGTAGATTATTGTATTGTGTTCAAACGATGTATAAATTTGACAATATGTAAGTGCCCTTAAGGGGCCTATGCAGAATAAGTGATTTGATTTGAAGTCTCACGGGCTCGTGTTTGCTTCAAAATTGGAGGAAAATAAGGTTTCATTTCAAGTTCTTCATCTCTTGCGCAGTTGTTAGAAGTATATCATATCCCTTAGTCATTTTTTACGGCACCCATATGCAAGATAAGAGGGTATTGAATCACATTTTTAAGCTCACACATTTTACGCCAAAAGAGGAATGTCATAACTTTGACGTCGATGTATGTATGTCTGGTTGTATGTGTGTGTGTGTGTCTCTCTCTCTCTCTCTCTCTCTGTGGCATCGTAGCACTTAAACGGATGGATCGATTTCGATGCGGCTTTTTTCATTTGAAAATCGGTTTCTTTGAGATGGTTCTTAGCTATGTTTGGTTAACATTGATCCCGCAGTGTAGAGTATCGGCTCCAAAATGATGTAATAGCATATGATTACTCGATTAAGTGCTTCATACGTGCCAGTATAATTGTTAAATAACAATTAATTAATCATTCCTCTTGAAGAACTTAATACTTTTTGTATCATTTTAGTTTGTAACCCCCAACGGGTTATTCAAACTTTTCAATTTTACTTATTCCTCCAACCAATGACGTGGGCGTTTCAGTGAAACAAAATTGAAATATATGTGAGTAACACACGCAAGTGAAGTAACAGACGAAGGCTAGTAAAGAATATACTTTCAATTACATTTCATATCTTTTTAAGACGAGATTTCTATTTGCCGTGAAAAATTGGAGGGAGTCCTCGAAATATCACTCACGCTCACAATAGAGGCTTATCATAAGCGCTTCGTCGTGCATCCCCCCTACCTCGCACCCCACCCTTCACACCCTTATACCTCATTATTATACCAGCATAGCGTCCACATAATCCAGGATTAACATCCAGGGTTTTTGCTCTTTGTTAAACAATTATTTATATCTTTAGAATATTTTGTTAACTCGTAATATATCAACAAAATTTATGTAACGCTTTTCGGATTTATTGTGTCATTCGTTATGTCAGCTTATATACGTCCCACTGTTGGGCTCGAATACAGGGCAATAGGAGAGAAATTTATCTACTATACCACGCTGGTCAGACGTATTGACATGGTGTTTTATTTGGTGTTTTCCTTCTTTTTCATTGTTGTTATATTCATATTGTATTTATTAATTATCTTTTACGATACCTACGAGCAAGAGGTTGTGAATTATATTCTTACTCCATCATCACACGGAAATTCTATTATTCCTGCTATATCAAATTAAAAGTAACTCAGCATTAAATATATATCATTCATCATCATCATTGCAGCCTACATACGTCCCACTGTTGGGCTCGGGCCTCCTCCACAATGGGATGGAATTTAACCTACTATACCGTGCTGGTCAGACATATTCGTATAGGGTTTCATTTCGAGTTTTCCTTCTCTTGCACAGATGTTATGTACATATTATATCCCTTAGTCATCTTTTCCGACATCGACGGGCAAGATAGGGAGTGGTGAATTGTATTCTTAATCCGTCACACACACGGAAATATGTATCATTATGGACTAGGAATACAAAGTATCAATATGCCCCCATCTCCTCCCCAATTGTATGGATATCTTCATAGCTCATATACTTCCCACTATACTCGAGTATTCTCGACAATGGGAAGGAAAATGACATACTATATAATTAATTGAAAATAATGATATCGTGCTGGTCAGACGGGTTGATGCGGTGCTTTTATTTCGAGTTTTCCTTCTCTTACATAGATGTTATATGCATATTATAATCCCTTAGTCGTCTTTTACCACAACCACGGGCAAGAAAGGAGATGGATGATTATATTCTTACTCCGTCACCCATATATTCCATACCATTTTTTTATCACGCTGTTAGTGCATCCTCCGTCCATTTATCCATCCCTGCATTTATGCGAGGATTTGGGGAACTCATGGACCGCAAATTCCATTCGATTTGTCAATGGTTTATACTACCACATCAAATAGAAGCTTTGCAGATCACATCAATATAATTGTACTTAAAATACATAAAGTCTAACTTTTTATTAGCTGCAGTAAAATGACGTTTTGTGGGTTGCCGGTTTTTGAAGAAAAATAAATAGGGATGTAGCTAAATGAGTGAATCATAAATGAATAATCAGTTTGGTTTTTTTTTTGAGATTTAATATTAAGTTGTAATGTATTTTTTTAACCTATTATTATTACTATACTAGAGGATTGATCTTTTTAGTGGAAGTATAGGGAGGTACATTCAAAATGAAACAAAAACGTCATAATAATGTTATTTAATTAATCTTTTTCGAAATCACTGTCGCTTTCGGTCACACTAATAACAAATCTATCTGTCACTTCATCTATAATATGATCGAGGTGGCACATTTTATCTTCCTCTTTAACAGTGTGAGACACACAGTCACTCCACTTAGCCGGTGTCACTTTCTTGATTCCTTCTTGGAATAAAGTTTTCACTTCTTGCATTTTATACGTCTTATTATTGTTTGCGACGTGACTCTTTACCTGCGCCCATACCAACTCAATGGGGTTAAATTCACAGTGATAAGGGGGCAGTCTTAAAAGTGTGATACCTTTTTGTGCAGTCATCTCGTCTACCGCATATTTCTCAGTATGATTTTGTTGTTTCACAATATCTATGAGAGTGGCCTTGACCATATTTGGTTCAAACGCAATATTTTTAGTAGTCAGCCACTCTTGAATTCGTGCTTTCGTCCACGACATCTTCGGGATTGTTTTGATCTTCCGAGAGTGATAGGGCGCATTGTCCATTACGACTACTGCATTCGGCTTGAGTTTAGGTAGAATACCGCCGAACCAATCCTCGAAACACTCCGCGTTCATTTCATCATGGTAGTCTTCTGTACCTTTCTTTGCTTCAAACATAAGAAGTCCGTCGACCAGGAAGCCTTCTTCTCCGCCTATGTGACTAATTATGAGTCGTTTGCCCTTTCCTGTGGGATTTTTTAATCCCGTAGTCAGACCGTCTAAAAATGCCTGTCGAGAAGATTTAATACTTCGGTCAATCCAGGTTTTTTTTGTAGTATGACCTGAAAAGAACAAAAAAGAATCATAAGTTTCGACATCAAAACAAAAAGGGAATAAATAGAAGAAACTAAGAGTTGACACGTACCAGCGTTGACCCAGGTCTCGTCTTGATAATATATGTATTTTCCCTCCCTACGATATTGTTTAATTAAACGCAGGTAGCGCTGGCGCCATGATATGATATCTTGTCTATCAATAAGCACACTCTTGCGTGATCGAGTAGCGAATTCGAAATTAAGATGCTTCATAATTTTTCTCAATGTCTCTTTCGAGAAGTTGGGCAATCCTGGGTCATCATTTACAACTTGCAGCAACTAAAAATGATTAAAGTTATTACCTAATTGGTTAACATTACACATGGAATGGGAGAAAACATACATAACGTATAATAAAAAGATGAGTGACGACATGTGTAAACTAACTTTTGCGATGGTGGGTATTTCATTTCTATGAAAGAACTGATGTACAATTCGTCTAACAGCAGTGAATGTGAAATCATCAAGTTTATCTTTAAATGTAAGTTTTGGGCCCGTTTTTTCGGGAGGTTTTGGTGATTCGCTGTCGTTCTCCTTGTGCTCCTTTAAAACGGAATAAACTGTGCGGACGGATATTCCCAAGACTTCAGCCACCTTGTTAACGCATTCACTTGTTTTTAGAACTTCAATGTTTGATTCTGAAGATTTCACTTCAAACACATATTTGTAAACGTTTTGGACCCAAAGTTTTTCAGTTGCACTTAGAGCTACACGTGGCCTTTTTTTCTTAGGAGATAAAAATGTGTCTCCATCTTGCGATGTGCTCGGCAGAGCATCCATGTCTTCAATGTATCAAACAAAAAAAAACTAACACGATTAACGAAAACAGGTAATGAAAAACAAACACAACGTAACATAAGTTTAACAATAATGATAACAAGAACAACGCGCAGTGGGCAAATCAAAGTTATTCATGCACTCAAAACAGAAGTATGAAGCCGAATGAGCGAATGACAACCGAAACGAAATGGCGGTCAAGCGTCATCGTAGCACCGTAACCAAAAACCAGTACTACCAACTTGACAGAGCGTTTTCTTGAGTGTTACCTTGTATATGTCTAAAAGGATCAACGTTTATACAGCCTTTTATTTACATTAATATTAAATAGAATTTAGTATGATCATTATGAGTCAGCTATGGAACGATTAGATATTCTGTAAACTTTTGTGAACTGAATCACATCCCTATTGAGATTAGACTGTCAACATTATTTTACGGAATGACATTTAGAAACGTCATTTTACTGCAGCTAATAAAAAGTTAGACTTTAGTTGTAAATTTAGTATATACTAGCAACCCGCCCTCGCTTCGCTTCGGTTTTAGTCGTTTTACCCGCATAGTTCCCGTTCTCGAGGGAATACCGGGATAAAACATAGCCTAGATTACTCCCTGATATTATAGCTTTCCATTGGTGAAAGAATTTTTGAAATCGGTTCAGCCGTTTTGAAGATTACCCGGAACAAACTGACAGACAGACAAAAATTTTTTAATCTGTATTTCAGGCATAGGTGTTGTGCAAATAACCGTGTGAGCATGAAAAAAGCCTATTATTTTGACATTACAAACAGACACTCCAATTTTATTTATTGGTATAGATAGTATCATAGCCTTACGATCTACTTCGTATCAGCTTGTAAACGTCCCATTGCTGGGCTTGAGCCTCCTCCCCAATAGAAGAGAAAGTGACCTACTATACCATGCTAGTCAAGCATGTTGGTATAGAGATTTACTTCAAGTTTTCCTTCTCCTGCATATATATTATATCCCTTAGTCGTCTTTTACGACATCCATGGGCGAGATAGGGAGTGGTAAATTGTATTCTTACTACGTCACCACACGAAATAAACCAACTAGGTACTATCAACTATTTGTGTGTACATAATCCAACTGTGATTGAATTTTTGTTACAAAAAAGAATGTGTATTGAATTGTACTAAAGAAAAAAGGAACAAACAACGACAAGAACACACTTCGGTCTCACATTAATTGAAATTTTTGTGCGCAAACTTTATGATTGAATTCTCAGAGACATTAAAACGGACGAGTGCTTTGAACACAACCTGTGTGTTATTACTTTATACACTCGCTTCAAGATATTTTCTTTAACAAACAAATTGTATATGAACGTTTTACCATCATTTTATCGGTCCTTATTTCACTTTTATATACTTATGCAATCAATTATAAATATATTTCATTGTGTCAAAGAGAAAAGATAATTTCCACGCGTCCATTGGCGATTCTAGCTGTGCTTTCATCATTCAGCTTTTAGTCATTCGCTGCTTAACATAGGTAATTTTCGCGGAAGGAGGCAGTGGATCGCTTGCGCGAGGAGCGCAGCCTCGATGAGGAGATCCGCCGCCGGCGACTGGGGCGGCGTAGGCGCAACTACCTGCGCCTCATGCCGCCCTAGCCGAGGCCGCGGGTGACGTGACCAGGGATTAGTCCGTCACCCGCTGAGAGGCCGACCGCGTGAGGAAAGACCGACGTCCTCCCCGAGTTGGGGACGTCGGTCAATGGGAGGGTACCCCTATTAGGGGTATTCCGTCGGGCGACCACTGACGACAAGTTAACGCTGCTCCAGTGGTCGGCCCAACGACGAAGGCGACGTGGTTTTTGGGTGGGTCGCGGGAGTTGCGTGCTTAAGCCCCTTTGTCACCCCAGACGGAGTGGTGCGGAAGCGCGCCGACCGCGACCCACCCACAAAAAAAAAAAAAAAAAATAAAAAACATAGGTAATTTATTTAAAGAAATAATCGTTACACTTAGCAAACCCGTTATCATTGCAGTAAGTGTTATACGTTACCCAGGAGATAGCTGCTGTTTACTGTCCTGGTGCTACGGTTAGCCAATTTCTACGACTTCTACGTGCAAACAAGGGCCCGATAAATTAAATCCAATCATGTAAGTATACGCCCATACGACCACCTACATACTATCACTTTTGCATTTTATTGAAATTAATTTAGTGATTTCCATTGGATCTGAACGCGGCCGCAAGTAAAAAAGATCTGGCAAGAAACTCAGAGGGTGCGTTAATTATTTATGTCACTTCTTTTAAATGACATCGTATGTACGAATACCTCAGTGTCTAAAAACACAAGTTTACGGCCAGTGTGTGTTATCAGTGATGACTTACAACACGCGAACATGCTCTCTAAATGTGAGCCTCATAACTAAGATCGAAAATACTCAACGTGCAGAACAGATTATGCTCGGAATTGCCTTGCGAATTAGAATCCGAAATAAAACAATCCGTAGAAGAACGGATGTAACCGACATAGCGCGAAGAATTCAAACGCTGACGTGGCAATAGGTAGGACATATCTTTCGCCGAACCGATAACCACTGGGAAAGAAAGATTCTCGAGTAACAACCACGCGTCGGACGACGCAATGTAGGACGTATGCCATGCTGGTTAGACATGTTGGTACAAAGTAATACTCGAATTTTCCTTCTCCTTAGATGTTAAAGGCATATTATGTCTTTTTATTTTAAAATGGAAGGAAGGGAGATCCACCACTTCCCACGATAATCAATACACCGCACACCACAATAAAAGGAATACAGCATAGGATTAAGGTGGACTAGGAAATAAGGAAATCTTACTCAACACGTGATGAGCATCTTCCAGAACATCAACTTGCAATTTGCCGCAGAACGTCGAATATTTATTCAACACGTGTTTTGCCTCTAAACGAGGCATCCTCAGGACGGTTAGGCTTCAAATGCGCATTTGCAAGTTGCAAAATTGCAAGTTGATGTTCTGAAAGGTGCTCATCACGTGAGAGTAAGATTTCCTTATTTCCTAGTCCACCTTAATCCTATCCCGTATTCCTTCTATTGTGGTGTGCGGTATATTGATTAGCGTGGGAAAGTGGTGGGTCTCACTTCATTCCTTCCATTCTAAAATAAAAATGGATTTACGCCATGTATCGCCTAATTCAATTAATTAGCATATTATATCCCTTAATCGGACATCCCTCTAAGGACATCCACTGGTAAAATAGGGGATGGTAATTTATATTCTTATTCTGTGAATTATATTCATCATTATCTCAGACTATAAGGTCCCACTGTTGGGCTCGGGCCTCCTCCACTATGGGACGAAAATTAATCTACAATGCCAGGTTGATCAGACGTACGTGTCGGACGTGGCATAAAGTTTGGTTTCGAGATTTCCTTCTCTTGCATAGATATTATATCCATATTATATCTCTTAGTGGTCTTTTACAACACCCACAGGCAAAACAGACACACGGAAAACATTACTGACTAACTGTTCCATGAAACTGTTCCGTGTGGTGACAGAGTAAGAGTACAGTTCATCACCCGACGTCGACGTCTGAGTAGTAGCAATTTATTTTGCGCTTTGTTCGGTGAGCGAGAGTGTCGGAAGCCCAACTTTCTGAGGGTGTTTGCGTGTGGAGGGTTTTGGTGGTGCCCTTGGTATCACCGAGCCTCAATGCACGCATTCACACTCCCTTCACTTTTTTCGCGGTAGACAGCGGCCTTGTAAGGTTCATGAGCGGCAGCAGCACTTACCATTACCTGATGGTAAGTGCTGCTGCCGCTGTACTGTTTGCTCGTTTGCCACCGTTTGCAATAAAAAATAATAATAATAATACATTAACTAGACTAATAAACTCTTTTATTTTAATCTTTTATTCCAATCCATTCGATGTTATACAAATTAATATATCGATTAAGCAATATTTTTAAAAGCATCTTAAATATAAGTCTAAACATTGTCGAAAACAAAATGAATACAGGACTAAGTACTCTTTGATTAGCCTTCAAATCTCTTTCCAATACTAGCATCTCTGTTAACATTTACTCCTCTAAGAAGCAATCCCTGGGCAGGTCTAAGTGGCTGGTTATCTAGAGGTACGTCATCAGCTGATGCTACCTGAAGGAGTAACATTCTGCGTGGTCTGCTAGAAGTATTTGGAGGGCTGCCATGTACTAAAAGGTAGGAAAATATCACCACGTCACCTCTCTCTGCGATAACTGGGGTCGCTCCACTCAATGGATACTTCGTCTAAAAAAATATTATCATCATTTATACAGTTAAATAAAATTGAAATGTCTTTTTGTAATATCAAAATATGTAGTAGTTTTTTTCATGCTCACATATATATTTATTACCATACCTATGATTAAAAACAATAACTTTATATCCACCCGCTACGGAATAAGTTATTAAATTTTATTAAGTTTTGTACTACCAATAAATTTGTATCAAAATCAATATTTGGGCATTTTTTTTTTGTTTTTGGGGTGGGCTGCGGTCGGCGCGCTCCTCGCACCACTCCGTCCGGGGCGACAGAGGGGCGTAAGCACGCAACACCCGCAACCCACCCGAAAACCACGTCGCCTTCGTCGTTGGGCCGACCACAGGAGCAGGGTTACTTATCATCAGTGATCGGCCCGACGGAATACCCCCTACGCGGGGTACCCTCCCATCGACTTTCGGTCTTTCCTCACGCGGTCGGCCTCTCGGCGGGTGACGGACTAATCCTCGGTCACGTCACCCGCGGCCTCGGCTAGGGCGGCATGAGGCGCAGGTAGTTGCGCCTACGCCGTCCCAGTCACCGGCGACGGATCGCCTCATCGAGGCTGCGCTCCTCACGCAGGCGATCCGCCGCCTCCTTCCGCGAGATCACTGTCTCGCAGAAGGCTGCGACCGTGTCCCAATTCCCGACGCTATCGACCATCGCCCTAGCGATAGCCGGCAGCGTCAGGTCGGCACCGATGATTGCGACGAGTTCACAGCGCTGCACTGCCCAAGCCGCGCAGGCCTCGAGCGTATGGCGCGCCGTGTCCTCGTCAATATTTGGGCATGAGCTTCCTCTATAATAGGAAGAAAATTGACCAAACGCGTTTAACAATAAACGCGTTAAAGTTTCTTTTTCTTGTATAGATATTATCAGCATTGTATATTCTTTTATCGTCTTTTACAATACCAACGGGCAAGAAATGGAGTGGTAAATTGTGTTCTGATTCCGTCACAACACGGAAGCAGAGACCCAGCACGATATATCAAGGTAATTTCCTTGTAATTCCAAAAATGACGGAAGTAGTGTCGGAATAAGAATACAATTCACCACTCCCTATCCTGCCCGTAGATGTAAGAGACGACTAAGAGATATAATACGCATATAACATCTATGCAAGAGAACGAAAACTCGACACAAAACCCTATAGCAAACTGTCTGACCAGCATTGTATACGGTCAATTTCCCTCCTATTGTGAAGGAGGATCAAGCCCAACATTGGGACCTACATGAGCCGAGCTGATGATGATGAGTCAACGTACCTGATCAACATAATGAAAATTAGACTCTTTAGCTCCAACATCTTCCTGTGGTCCCAATTTGTGTGATCCAGGATAAACAAATAGACCACCATTTTCAGGTCCAGCGGCATCCAGATGGAGGAATGCAGCAACCATAGAATCTTTTTCGTATGGGAAATAATGGTAATCCTAAAATCATAAATACAATTTATTAATATGTATTAAAACTTAGGACCTATATAAAAATACCATATTTGGTGAACTAGTCAGTTTTATGTAGCAAGCTACAAAGTAGGTTCTACTCACATTTTGATAATAATTATTACACTAGGAGAGAACACCGCTAATATTATAAATGCGAAAGTAAGTTTGTTTGTTTGTTTGTTACGCTTTCACGCTTAAACCACCTAACCGATTTCAAAAATTCTTTCACCAATGGAAAGCTATAATATCAGGGAGTAACTTAGGCTATATTTTATACCAGTATTCCCATGGGAACGGGAACTACGCGGGTAAGGCGACTGAAGACGAAGCGAAGCGAGGGCGGGTGGCTACTTGTTTATAAAGAGATTCTGCACTGTTACATATGTACAGAATCTCTCAGAGAATGGAAGAGCTGTTCAAATATGTTGTAGTTTAACAGTCATAGATGGTAATTAGAATGTAAACAAAAATCTATTAAATGCTACATGTTATAATGTTATGTAGGCATGTGAGTCGCCTCGGTTCTGGTTTAATATATACTTACAGGTAAAAAGTAAAGTTATCATTGAAAATTGTACATCTCTCTAATTCATTAACCGATCAATATTTCTACTTCAGATTTTGTTCATAGGTTCTTACGATTGCCTAAGTCCCGTTTGATCAGCTGTTCCATCTCCATCTATTCCATCTCTGAGACACGCTGTATACGTTTTTTAGATAACAGAAATAGAACATAAGAAGTGATATAGTTTGTGGAAGCAAGAAAAGAAGAAAACCAAGTAGAAATTAGACATTTTTTGTTGGGAATAATACTACCACACGTTCCCACCACTGTAATACATGTAAGCTAGGATTCACAATGGTCCCCGTATAAGACACCGAGGTTGGACCCTCAGGAAGTCCCGGGAAATGCTTTAAATTGTCTTGGGACCCGCAACAAATTTAATTAGAAAAGAAAAACAGGAGGAGTTGAAAAGATGCCACTTCCCTCCTATGCAAAATGGGAGACATGAAGCAAAGTTGGCTAATAAGGCAGTAAATAAGAATTTGTACAACTACGTGAGACGCAGCGGTACAGCACCACGGATTGAATAGAGCTAAATGGACCTGTTTGTGAGCTTTAAGTTTGGTTACAATAGTAGAAATGAGACAGTAAAATTTACCTGATGCATTGGATAAGCAGCTCCTTTCTCAGGCGGTTTAACGTGGGCCTTAGTATGATGCAATATAATATTACTCGTTCCCATAACACCTTCCAAGGCGTCCAGGAGGTTTTTATTAAACAAAAATGATGAGAATATAGCATGATGATACTGAAGATTGTGAATGCCTTTTACCTGAAAATGGAACAAGATTCATATGAATATTATAGTTTTCCAAATGCAGCCGGATCGAACTTCTTTTCTAGCAAATGTATCGTCAGTGAGAGTACCAAATTCTATTTAAAAAGTATAAATGGCGGAATTTAATATTTTGACGGCTCTGAGAATAAATCTTTACATAATGTAAAATAAAGTCGCCACCTCCATGGATTTTCACATAAAATAATATTATTAAATATGTAAGTCAACCCTACAAGCGAAGTTGCTGGTACAGCTAGTATGTCCATATAAATTTTATCTTCTAGTACAGATACAAAAAAAGCAAAACATATTTCATAATGTTTAGCTTTATAATCGATTACCTACAAAATGGTGACCCTAATTAGACGTATAGTGGTTAACTACCGACACAACAAACTAATGATAGGGCTGGCAGTATTGGTAAATACCAACAAATGTTAGTTTACACCTCATCCTTACGGCTCATATACGTCCTACTGCAGGGCTTAAGCCTCCTCCTAAATGGGAGGAAAAATGTAGCGTTTTTTTTTTAGTGTGGTATTGTCAGTACTTGCCGTCTATTCTGTTCGGGGCGACGAAAGGACAGAACGCGGCCCCGTAATCCACTCGCCTCATAACACCCTCTACTTCACCATCGACCACCAGTACTAAGTTCCTTGTCGTCTGTTGCCATGTCCGTGGTCCGGCGGGAAAGGAAATTGACCTACAATACTACGCTGGTATTATTTAGAGTTCTCTTTCTCTTGCTGTTATCTGCATATTCTAGTCCCTTAGTCATCTTTTACAACACCCACGGGCAAGATATGGGGTGATGGATTGTATTCTTATTCCGTCACCACGCGTCTTTACGGTATACGGAAGCACGGTATTATTAAAATTCACATCAAGAATTCTTACTGTAAGTTCACCGCCATTCTGTCTATCATCAGCGTCGCTTCCAATCCAAGAGCTCTCCATCCTCGCCTGATTCTTCCTTGCAAAGAGCTTATCATATTCTGCTGTTATCTGGTCTAATTCTTCATTCGACAGCGCATTTTTAATGACTATGTAGCCATTATCCTTGTAAAATTTTTTCTGTTCTTCTATGAGGAGAACCATTGTAATGTTTAAATTATACTAAATTGAAGAATTCGTAATTATTATATTTATGTTTAAGTTAATTATCAGTAACAAATTATTATGAGATATAGTGCTAATGCTCTGACATTACACGCAATTAGGGATAACTTTATGATCAGAACACTATAAGAAACGGTTTTAGCGAATTGATTTTTAATACAATATTTTTATATGAAATAGAATTATTTTTACAGATTTTATCGACTTTTATATAAATTAAATACAAAATTGAACTTCACTTAAAATCAAACACAAATACGATAATACAGGTTACTTTCACATGTGTACATACTTGCTTAAACATCATCATCATCATTTCAGCCTATCGCCGTCTACTGCTGGACGTAGGCCTCCCTCATGTTACGCCACAAAGTGCGGTCCTGTGCCGCCTGCATCCAACTACGCCCTTCACCAGGTCGTTAGTCCACCTAGTGCTGGGGTGTCCTACACTGCGTCGTCCGATACGTGGTCGCCACTCGAGAACCTCTCTTCCGCAGCGGTTGTCGGTTCTTCGAGCGTGGTGGCCTGCCCATTGCCACTTCAGGGTGCTAATTCTTCGTGCTATTACACGGTTACACCCGTTGTTCTACGGATTTCCGTATTTCGGATTCTATTTCGGATTTTTTCTCTACTTAAACATCAAATAAACTAAATTAAATATTAAAATTTGATTAACCCCGACACGAATAAAAACTCTAAAAAATATGCATCACGGCCTTTTTCTTCCAAACGTGACAAACGAGCAAATAACACATTTAATGGTAAGCGATACTGTCGCTTATGGACCTTTGCTAAGCTGCTGCCTGCCGTGGAAGAGTGAAGGGCGTATGAATGCATGCAATGAAGTTCGGTAATACTAAAGGAAACAATACTCATCACACGCCGAGAAAAAAGTTGAGTTACCGGCTCTCTCGCTCTCCGAACAAAATGCAGTAACAAATGACTACTACTCAACATCGATATCAGGAAGAAAAAAACGGAAATAGTTTTAAAACTAACATTAATATAGTTTTGAAAATAAAATTCTTTGTCTAAGATTCCTACGGCAGCTAACAAAAAGAGCAATTTTTTTTTCTGATTAAACTTTGAAACGCCTGAATATTCATAAATTGTAGCTAAGATCCATCTCTATCCTATCAATTGTCAAGCAAAAAAAATCACATCACAATCGTTCCTTTCGTTTATGAATTACAATGCCACAGCAGACAAATACACATCAAACTTATAACTTAATTTTTTTGCGCCCGGAGTTAAAATTCGCGTAGTTAATATGATGTCGGCAAAGAAATGCAAGTCACAATTATGTCAATTTAAATAGATACCATGATAAGAAAGAAAAAAATAACCTCGTTTGGCTTGCATCATATGTTAGCAACATGTACGTCTATTTCTCTCTCACTGTTAGAGGGGGCCACCAATAATAAAACTTATGTGGACTTAAGGCCAAAAGGTAAAAATCTCAAAACGAAATTCCACGCCAACCCATCTGAGTATTGTAGGGTAGTATAATTTACTCTCCAATTTTATTTCATTTATGTGTAAAGTGGGGTTTAACCATATCTAGCCAGTGTAAAAAATAATAGTAAAACGGCGTGGAACCTCACATCCTCCGTACAATTGAATGTTTTGAATAGATCTCCCAGTTATAACTTAGAACTTCATATAATATGCAGAATGTATTTTATTAACATAAATTGCCCTAGTCATTTTATAAAAGCACATATAAAATAAATTAGGTACTTTAAAAAAACAATTTTTTTATATGAAGACCATATTCCAGGAATTTTAAATCTCCTGAATATTTATTTAGTTTTATAGCATTTGTGTGGTAATAATTGGATGACAGAGTAAGAATACAATTCACTCCCATCCACCACCTCCCTATTACCCGTGGGTACCACAAAAGATGACTAAGGGATATAATATGAACATAATATCTATGCAAGAGAAGGAAAACTCGAATGAAAACTAAACTCTTGAACTAAAACTGAGACGTTTGACCAAAGTTGTATAGTAGGTCAATTTCCCTACCGTTCTGGAGGAGGCTCGAGCCTAACAGTGCGACGAGAGGTATTAATAATGAAGACTCAGATTAAATTGTACAAACCGAAGAACATGAATGAATTAATATTAGATGCCTGTATTATCAGTAATATTGATAACAAATTGCTTAAGGTCAGGTTCAACAAGTTATATAATGTATAAAGTTGACGCGAATATTTAAGGCGTAATCTCTCGGGTCAAGTGTTTTTTTTTTTATTTTATTTTTATAAGTTCCACCCTCATACTTGTCAACATCACTTTCATTCCAGCAA
Source organism: Lymantria dispar (assembly GCA_032191425.1). NCBI lineage: Eukaryota > Metazoa > Arthropoda > Insecta > Lepidoptera > Erebidae > Lymantria > Lymantria dispar. Next base: position 28,327,484 of record CM063459.1, read on the forward strand.
ATATTACTATGGTACGTGATAGAGATGGAAGTCTACATGACACCCTATTCTAATCCATCTATACAAATAAATAAAATTAAAATGTCTTTTTGTAATGTTAAAATCGTACGTTCTTTTCATTAAATAGTGGTAGGAGGAGCACACTGTTGACAGTTGTCTGTCTACAGCAGCGAGCCGGTCCGTCCGGGGCAGTACCACACTGAGCAGAAAATTGACGTCTGAGTAGTAGCAATTTGTTACTGCGCTTCGTTCGGTGAGCGAGAGAGCCGGAAGCCCAACTTTCTGAGGGCGTTGGCGCGTGGTGGGTTTTGGTGATGCTTTTAGTTTCACCCAACCTCATTTCACGCACTCACACTTTTTTTACCTTCTTCGTGGTAGGCAACGGCCCAGCAAAGATCCATGAGCGACAGTAACACTTACCATCAGGTATACTGTTTGCTCGTTTGCCACCGTTTTCAATAAAAAAAAAAATGCTCAAGCAGTTATTTACACGATATCTATGCCTATCAACCAGTTTCAATATTTTTTGTCTGTCTGTTTGTTCCGGGTAATTTTGATACAATTTTATTGCCAGTACTAAAAAAAATTATTCTAAATGAAAATATTATATTATTTTTGATCAGAAATTATTAAACATTAAATTTGTAATAATTACTAGGTATAATGACAATTTTAAACTAACAAATCTAATTTAAAATCACCCTGAGAAAGATCCGCCATTCTTGTCCACTCACGAGGGCGTGATACTAAGTTATTATTGAATATTATTGTTGGGCGTGAGACATTTTAGTCTATCCTTGACCATGAACGCTGAAAATTGTTCCAAACGTCGGACAATAAAAAAAAAACGCGATAAAATCCATAAAAATAGTTTTATTTATAATGTGTAATACTCGCGTAAACATCAGAAGTCATTACGTAATAACTTATCTGCGATTTATACGAATCATCATTACAGCTATTTTTGTGTTGAATCATCATTACAGTTATTTTTGTTTATATATAAATTAATCTATATAGTTTTCTCCTCGTTTTTTATCATTTCATAATGTCATAATTATTTTATAAACACATAATACTGTATTAATATTAATGATATCTACGCCATTTTGAAAAAAAAAATATAAAAATAATAATGTTTTCTATTAATGGATCAGCTAATTCTCGTACGTGTATAATCAATAGTTAAAATACACATACATATGAGTAGATTAATATTTCTGAACAGAAGAACTCGACTTCAACCGTTTTCTCATAGATACCATTGTCAGAGCTAGAGCAAATTAAAATGAGACCACGCGTGAAGCACCAACTTCTAAATAAAGAAGAATCATCAAAATCGGTTCACCCAGTCGAAAGTTCTGAGTTAACAAACATTAAAAAAGTAGAGTCGAATTAAGAAGCTCCTCATTTTTTCAAGCTGGTTAAAAATAGAGACAGATATAATAAATTTTCTACTACTGATATTAATTATTCGCAAGCCACTAGTTATTTACAGTAAAACCCGTTTAAGACGATTTCAGGTCTTCGCCAAAAACGCGTCTTAATAGAGATAATAAAACGTAAAAAGTATGTTCTAATTTGGAATATTATCCGTGTGGTGACGGAGTAACAGTGCAATTTACCACCCCTTTCTTACCCATGGGTGTCATTAAAGACGACTAAGGGATATAATATGCCTATAACATTTATGCAAGAGAAAGAAAACTCGAAACAATAGTCAATAACAACACGTCTGACCAGCGTGGTATAGCAAGTCAAATTCCCTCCCATAATGGAGGAGGGTCGAGCCCTGTTGGACCTCCTCCATTATGGGAGGGAATTTGACGTATAGCCCGGAGTTGAGATGAATAAAGAATGAATTTTAAATATGTAGGTATTGAATTTTGCAGTTAGAAATAGTCCTTACAAAAGTAATTCATAAGAAACGTTAATCACTTATTAAGTTTGTCAAAAAGATTTTGTTGCATTAGTAATTACATAGAAAAATCTTTAGTACATAATATAACTTTTGTAATGAGTATTGCAATTCTTATAGCTTATACAGAATAATATTTTGTGGGTAAGCAAAGCCTAGCTCACTTTGTTTTAATATTTATTTTTACTAGGGCGGTCACAGCCCACCGAAGTTGGGGACGGCGGGCGAAGCGGCTAACCGCACTTGCATATATATTATGTCCATGAATTTTGCAGTCAATATTTCATCTTCTTCCACCTCAAATTCTAGGACTAAAATATGACATATACATTTGAAAGAAAGAAGAAAAATATGACAATTATAAAATTCCCGTAGTTCCATCCGCGTATATCCCGTTCCCGTGCAAATACCTGAGTTACTCTTTATACAGATAACTACGTGGTAGTAAAATATTATCAACATCGATTTAACTATCAGTAAAGATAGACAGACAGACAAAAAGTCTTTAAACTGGTTTTTAAGCTTTAAGTATCTTGTAAAACCGTATGAGCATGAAAAAAATATATATGTATTAACATTACAAAAGACTGTTTGTACTTCAATTTAAATTTGAATTTTATATATTCGTACTAGCAGACCCGGCCATGCGTTACTGTGGCTAATGTTTTTGTTATATTACATTTTATTAAACTATTTAAGTGGAACTGTAAGAGAACATCTGTCATGGAGGTAGTCATATTTTTTTACAAATGGCATCTATGTAAAAAAGCAAGTTAAAATCGTATATGACACGTTTGTAGTTTGACATAGCAGCGCCATCTATTAATTAATTACTCAATCCAGTCAACAGATATCGCCATTTGTTAAAATCGTTTGGAGTTAACAGATAATTATGAATGTCAAATAATAGGTATATATAGGTAACACAAATAATTTGCAATAAAACAATATTGCGACTATAAATTATGATATAAGCCATCGTTCAAGTTGGATCAAACTGCACACGGTGTGAAAATTTGATTAAAATCGGTTAAGTAGTTTAGGAGTCTATCGCGGATAAACAACGTGACACGTAATTTATATATATTAAGATAGTCGATATCACTATAAAGTTATAAGAAAATCCGTTCAGTATTTTTTTCGTGACAAAGCAACAAATAGTAATTGAATAGAATACATATCGACTGCCGCTATGAATGGCATGTAGGCCATTGATTAAGGGTGTGGGGTGTGTCATGCTTTGTGCAACAGGATGCATTTCACGGGGGAGCTAGTACCATGTCACGCGATTGATGTGTGACATACTCATTGATTACATTTCTCTGAACTTTGTATATCATCGGCTTAGTTGTATTATACATAGAAGTATTACTGCTTTTAACATGATCAGAAGGCAATCTGAAAATAAATCCCTATAACAACTAACGTTAGAGTAGCGTAATATAGTAAGCTTAGAATAATAACGTATAGAAGCACACACAAAGTGAAATATTTTGATTGGAGCCTAATGGAGCTTACGCCGGCAACGTTCCGTAATGTACAAGGTCACTGTACTGCACGTACCTACGCAACTCTTAAATAATAAATAGGGAATTATGACGGTTTGTGCATTCAAATGGTGACACAACACATTTAAAAAACATGAAAAGTATATTAACATTACTTTTAAAAGTATTTCGATGATTTATGTTAATAAAAATAAAATTTGATTTCATAATTTGTATAGTGGTGTGCGTGTGTGCGTGTGTAATCGCTTGCACGTATATAATATTGTGTGCTTCATATTTTTGATGGCTTACGTATGGATATTGTATCTTTCTATACGTTATTATTCTAAGATAGTAAGTTAATTTCTTTCCTAGTGTGACAGGAGGTTCGAGCACAGCAATATAGAGTTTTAATTTCTAGTTTTCCCTTTTCTGCGTAAATATTAAAAGCGTATTATATTCTTCAGCCGTCTCTTACGGCCGTCTATTCACGGGAAAGATACGGTTGGTGATTTGAATTCTTACCCCGTCACCACACGAAATATGTTATATGTACGTCTACCAAAATAGATTAGGAAGTAAAACGAAAAAGAAAGAAAAGAAGGCCGCAAGTTTTATTAATTGGCTAATACCCACACATTTTTCGAGGGTACCTGCCATACAGTACCCGCAGGTAGACTTAGTTGGCATGTTTCTATGTGCTCCATACGAACATTCCCATCAGGTAGCCAGCCCAAACAGGTGATTAACAAACTGGAGTCTGACTTTTGTTTTATATGCTTGAAGAAACTACTCCCCTTATTTAAACTATTTTGAACACATCCTTAAATATTTTTATGTCCACAAATTTTTTTACAATGAGTTAAATGAGAATTACATTTTATGTGGTAGGAGCTCACTGCCGACAGACATATCCTCCTACAGCCGTAGGCCGAGTCGTATTCACATTAGCAAAGGTCCATAAGTGGACGGTATCACGTACTATCAGGTGCGATGTTTGTTCGTTTGTCACCAACAGCATTAAAAAATTGAAACATACATTTAGCTTGAGACAGATCTTAGATAATAATATTATAAAAATCTTGTCACATGGAAAATTATTGAAATTATTGTGTGTGTTTGCTTCATATTTTTGATGGCTTACGTATGGACACTATCCTTCTATACGTTATTATTCTAAGATGAAAAGTAAAAAAACATTACGTGAAAATATACTGCACAGATGGCGTAGTGTTTAAGATACCGTGCCAGTGACGTCGATTCGTATCCTACGCAGAACAATACTTGGTGCGATCCCCAAATTATTGTTCTAAGGCTGAATGTAATTTGTATCCGTTAGTCATACTATATGTTTAGAATAATAACGTATAGAAGGATAGTGTCGGTATTTAAGCGATCAAAAACATGAAGCCAAAAATACTACATTCGCGCAATCAGTTACACACGTACACACGCAGACCTCTATACAAATTATGAAATCAAATTTTGTTTTTATTAACATAAATCGTCTGAATGCTTTTAAAAATAATGTTAATACATTTTTTATGTTTTTCAAATGTGTTGTGCTACCATTTGAATGCACAAACTGTCATAATTACCTATTTATTTTTTATGTTACTATGTTTTTATGAAGATGTGATTGTGGAGACAAACGTATAACGATTTATATATATTTCACTGGACTGATGTGACACTATTAATAGTGGGCATTAAATATGCTGAAAAAAAGACAAATAACCAAGTAAATGATGTCTCTATAAGAATATTACATTATATGTAAGTACCTACATTTGGTTAAATTCAACATAATTAACTATGGAATGGTAAGCAACTGGTATGCCATTAACAATTTATCAGTATAGATAATAAATTTTATAGGGGGTATTCCGTCGGGCCGACCACTGACGACAAGTTAACGCTGCTCCAGTGGTCGGCCCAACGACGAAGGCGACGTGGGTTTTTGGGTGGGTCGCGGGAGTTACATGCTTAAGCTCCTCTGTCGCCCCGGACGGAGTGGTGCGGAGGCGCGCCAACCGCGACCCACCCACAAAAAAAAAAAAATAGATAATAAATTTTACTTGTCTTTATTTATATATTTCTTGTGTACGTGTGTATGTCACTAAACTCCTCTTAAACGGCTGGACCGATGTTGATAATTTTTTTTGTGCATTCAAGGAGATTCGAGAATAGTTTAAATTCATAATTGGACCCGGTAGGTTGCGCTGCTGAGAATTATTTTTATTTTATTTGAACAGTACCTCTTGTTGGGTCAGTTTATTATATTTTTTTAAGTCCATAGTTAAAATGTTTTTTCCGTATGTATATTGTGACGAAAAGGCAGTGTAATGATATTATATAGCTATTTTCATTTTTTATATGTTGTAAACAAAAATAAGTCTAATATACTTTTGTGTAATCAACTAGATACTATGCTTTTTGAAGTGAAAATTTCCATAGGCAGACTTGAAGGGGTCGTCATCGACCTGATCACGTCACGTCACACTTATCTGTAGTTATGTCAATGCTGATAGAAGTCTGTTTTTTTTTCTATCCCGTGACAAAATCCGTAAAAATAATTTTATTTACAAAATTTAATTTAATATCAATTAATTTAAATATCCTAAAATAACAACTGTTTGTTCATAGTTTGAAGTTGTCACTTCTGTCGTCTGTCGTCACGACTGCTTAGTGTTCTTTTATTCTACTCTAATATTTAACGTATACTCGTTCCAACCATTTATTTTACTTTTGACACATGCTTTAGGACGTAACTGTTTCATTATACGCAATTATTAACTTTGAAACGAGTGAACAGAGAAATATATAAACTGCCCAATAATATTTATATATCTTAATTATTACCCACTAAATACATTAATATGCCGTAAATAGCTCTATTCATAAAATTTAAGTGATAATTCATTTCCGTTATAAAAAAAGTTACGTTCTATCGCATCTAGTGACAGGATCAAAAGTATTCGGTGCAAACTAATGAATCGCAAATAATCGATTACACTTATTTGCAGTTAAGTCAGCTGACAACTGAGTTTTGAATTGTTGTAATAGACAACACGTTAAAATTGTATCAGGGAGATATAAAAATCTTCTCATCATACCTATAACATGAAATAAAACAACCAAAATATTTTAATATTATTTTATTATAACGAATCGTCGGATTCTTCATACGAACTCGAATCGTCACTTGAATCATCTGCAGTGTTTATTATTAACTCTTGTGTAGGTATGTTGTCAAATTCAATTTCCCGATCCCAATCAGAGAATATTATATTTTTTGTCTTGTTGACGACACTCGCCCAGTTTTCAGGCGTCACACTAGCACATGCGTTTTTTAAAAGTTCAAGCATTTTATTTGCTGTGAAAGGAGGAGTTGTATTGTTTCTTGCGGCGTGTCCTTTGACTTGTGCCCAGCATTATTTCAATTGGATTATATTGACAGTGGTACGGAGGAATTCTGATTACAACATGCCCATATTCTGCTGCCATTTCGTCGATGACATATCGTTTTGGCTGCTTTTTACTTTTTAATATTTTAAGTAATTCTACTTTTAGTAGGGATTCGTCCACATCTTCCCCATTATCACGAAGCCAGTTTATAATCTCGTGTTTTTTGTTGGCCTGTGTTGGCATTTTATTAATTTGGCGAGAGTGATAGGGTGCATTATCAATAAATATTGTTGATGGCTCTTCAAGTGATGTAAGCATTTCTCTGAACCACTTTTCATACACGTCCGCATTCATCTCCTCATGATAGTCTCCTGTTTTTTTTTATTTGAACGCTAACAGAGCATCTGGTACAAATCCCTTTATAGTTCCCGCATGGCAAATGATGAGGCGTTCACCTTTCCCCATTGGCACTGCAGAAAAATCAGAGTATAAGCAGCAGTATCGTCAGTCCAACCTTTTGGTATGGAATGATTGGCATTGAGCCAAGTTTCATCTGTGAAAACGACATTCGACCAGTTTTCTATTTTCTTCTCTTGTCTTAAAAATTCACAGCGAGACAAGGCTATATCACGACGTTCCATTAAAATTTTTCTTTTGTCGGATTTCTTATACAAGAACCCGATTTGGTGCAGCACCTTTGACAAAGAAGATTTTTGACCACGAAACAAGCCACAATTTCGTAGAGACGCTACTAATTTTTTCAAAGTAGGAATCTCTTTGCTTGTGTAATAATTGTATATATGACGACGAATAGCATCAGTATCAAAACTGTCAATTGCTATCACTTTACGGGGCTGACGTTTTTTCTTAGGCGTAGATAGCTTGTTCTGTTCAATACCACTACTACCATAGGCTTCTTTAGTGATTTTCGCCACCGTTGGAGCACTAATACCTAATGCTGCTGCAACACGGTCTCTAACTTGGGTTACTGGTATAAGGAATCCGCCATTGCGGTTTTCCTTTTCAAAAAATTCACGAAGCCGCAGCACTAACTCTCTGGATTGTCCGTTAAGCACCATACCTTTCGGCATTTTGCAAGTAAAATCTTACTGGGAGGAACGATACGCTCAACTCAATCAAAGTAAGAACAATGAAATCAATACGGTGGAATATAAATACTCAACACAGCGTATGAAAAATATGAAAGAGCACTCAGCGAACAGAAATGTGACTAGCACGGGAGTCTTGTTGCGAGTGACAACACAACAAAATGGCGTCGCCAGCGCGCCGTTCAGTGGTGCCAATTCGGCTTAAAAAAAAAAGGGGTAGGCTGGATGAGAAAATTAGTGATTTACTACCGCAGACAAGGACGCCATTGTCTCTAAGTAAAGTTTGGAGCAGCGGACCCCGCTTAATGGAAAAATGCTTCATAAAGTAGTTATTTTTTATTTTGCAAAGTACAAAGTAAAATATTTTGGGAGGACTGAATTAGTGGGTATGCAAAAATTAATGTGCCCAAATAACAAATATATTTACAGAAGTGAAGTTTTTAAATAATATGAAATATGTATTTAAGCAAAAATAAAATATCCGTGTTAAATCGATTAAAAGTTCTTCCTGACTAAAATCGATTATTACAAAACATAGTATCCGTAATACATTGGTACAACACTAATTGATCAGAATTCGACCTGCCAAAAGTAAAATAAATGGTTGGAACGAGTATAGTAGTATATATTATGCAATAAAGCGTTTGTCGAACAAGTCGTCATTAATTTGCAGTTTTCAGGTTGCAGCCATAAATTAGTTAAATCAGTTTGGCAGCAAAGAAATCCGTACTAATATTATAAATGCGAAAATTTGTTTATTTGCTTGTTATGCTTTCACGCTTAAACCACCGAACTGATTTCAAAAATTCTTTCACTAATGGAAGGCAGATATCAGGGAGTAACATAGGCTATATTTATCCCGGTATTCCTACGGGAACAGGAACTACGCGGATAAAACGACTGAATCCGAAGCGAGGGCGGGTTGCTAGTATATGATAAAAGGAAAACTGGTTGTTTTATTTCAAAAGGTTTTAAACCTTTTGAAATAAAACAATTTTTACGGAATTCATTGCGAATTTTTTACTTTTGCCAGCGTTCATGCCGTGACAATGGAGGGAAGATCTCTCATGAGCAACAAATTTCATTATTACAGAGATTCACCGATTTTCCTCCACGCACTACAGTATTAGTTATTAAATTATGACCAAACATTTGTGATAACAATTCATTGCTAGTCTTCGTCGTCTCAGCGTCGTAATATCCAGCCATCTTGTCTATAGAAATGTTGGTATTGAAATTGAAATGAAACTTCTAATGCGACTGCCAACAAGCTTGCGTTAAACGTTTAATGCTACGGGAATAGAAAGAGACAGCATAGCCAGCGTAGCGTATACCTATTACACCCGCCACACATGCCCACACCCGCCACACATGCCCACACCCACACTCGCATTGGCCGTCACGTGTCGTTTTTTTTGTTTTTGTGTGTGACTTAGTTGTTAGCCTCAGATGGCTATGACAACTTTACCCGGACTGGTGGGTGAGCGCTGAGGGCTCTCAACCCGTTCACAAGTCGTGTGCGAGTGGCAGTATTTAAAACCTATAGCGCAGTACCAAACTCCACGTACCGGGTTGAGAGCCATCAGCGCTCATCCATAGTCCGGGCTAAGCTGTGAAGAGCCATATGCGGCTAACAGCTATACACACAAAACAAAAAAAAATACCAACACCATTCTACCAACGTACCACTCGACATCGTAGCAGGGTTCATCCATTTCACCTGGAAACGTTATGGTCTTCAACTGTACGTTTGCAGCGTTCATTTCTCCCACGTACGTGCAAGCTCTGGAATGAACTACCTGCTGCTGTATTTCTCGAGCGCTATGACATGTCCTTCTTTAAACGAGGTTTAAGAAGAGTATTTCCTTCACGGTAGGCAACGGCCTGGCTGTGCCCCTGGTATTGCAAAGGTCCATGTGCGGCAGCGTCACTTACCTTCAGCAATAAAACCACCAGCACCGTTAGCAATAAAAAAAAAACCAAACTCCGCATTTGCTCTCACGTGACGACGCAGGCACGTACATGAGTGTGTACGCCATACGCCTAGGTTAGGTTACGCATAGGTTTTAAACACTATAGTTGAATGACCATGAATCTCTTTGTTTGGCCAATCTAGATGATTTTAAGGAAGCAGGTTTTAGGATGTTCCCTCCATGTGGTGGCGGAGTAGGAATATAATTCACCGCCCCCTCTCTTGTCCGTGGGTGTTGTAAAAGAGTACTAGAGAATTATATTATGCATACTACATATCATCATCTTGCTCTTATCCCAATTACTTGGGGTCGATGCAATATGTCATTTGTTTTGACATATTGCATAAAGTTTCGGCAATGACTTTTATGACCGGCCGCCTGCCTGACGTCAACCCTCCTTGGGAATGTAATCGTTGACCCAAATGGTATCAGATGGAGTTGGTCCGGGTCAATCTAGGGCTCTTAGTCGTCTTTTACGACACCCACGAGCAAAGCAAGGGTTGGTAGTATTCGAAGCCGCTACCACACAGATATGTGCTGTATGGCATACTACATATATGCAGGAAAATTAAAATTTCAAATCAAACCTTCACGTCTGACTACCGTGGTATATTATGTCTATTTTCTTCCCATTGTGGAAGAGGCTCGAATCCAGCACACACATAAAAGCTCGTATATGTGTATATACGAGCTTTTTTTTTTTCGCTGTGGAAATGCATTTACGCACTATCCCCTCGCTGGTGGCAGACGGGGGAGATGAGTGTGGGACTCGCCAGCCAAATAAGGGACCGAAATACCCACTAAAACCACAGCGGCCCCTTCCGCGCTTTTACGGGGTGCCGGAGAGATAGTCTAATGACATTCTATCCCCGACACCCTAACGCTTGGCCATCTGACCACGTCCTGTCATCATTCAGGGCGGTGGGAGGAGAAGCGCATAACAGCGTCTCCTCCTCCCTGGCCGCCGCCGGCGGAGCGAGTCAGCGGTCGCAAGCGCCTCGCGTGCCCGCTTCGCGGCCTCCTTCCTTGTCATAACAGCCTCACAAAAGGAGGCCATCGACGACCAACAACTGTCGCTGCCGAGCATCTTGGTGATGACGGTTGGCAGCGACGGTCTATTGTGCCCATTTCTGTGGACAAGACGTGGCGCTGAGGCCAGGCGGGCATACTTCCAGTGTGTGGCGCGCACCGTCGATTGCCGCGCCACACTCATGACATCCTGGGGCTTCTTCTCTTCCAATTTTGTGCAGGTACTTACCGAAGACCCCATATCCGGTAAGCACCTGAGACGTATATGAGTTGTGATAAAGATGATGAAGATATAGACAAACTTCTCAGTGACTCTTTTGTCATAAGATAAGATTGCAAGAGACCTTGAACTGTGAGTAGAGGAAATTTCAGCAAATTAAAAATATTTTTACTTCTCAACATGTCCAAAAAAAGGTTAGAAGATCTAATATTGTGCGTGTATGGCGGATAACGAAGTACAGAGCAGTTTAAACATGTTATTAGTACAGAACGCGTAATTGACATGTCGGCCGAGGCGAGGGCGGGACGTAACGTGTATTGTTAAGAAAATATTTTACTTTCTATTTGCGCTGTTATGTATGATACAACGCGTACATGTTATACTTACAGCTTACAGTAAATTGGTAACACGTTGTATATGTATTTAATATTTACTTTGGCGAATAGATCTGTGTTTGTGTACCGAGATTTTATGTTACATGTTTGTGGTATCGAAAGTGCTTCAAACATATTCTTTAAATGTTTGTGACTCTTGCTAATGTAGACACATATATATATGTATACTAGCAACCCGCTCTCGATTCGCTTCGGTTTCAGTCGCCTTACCCGCGGCGTAGTTCCCGTGCCCGTGGGAATACCGGGATAAAATATAGCTTATGTTACTCCCTGATATTTTAGCTTTCCATTGGTGAAAATTTTTAAAAATCGGTTCGGTGGTTTAAGCGTGAAAGCGTAACAAACAAACAAATAAACGTCCTTACTTTCGCATTTATAATATTAGTAAGGATGATGATAAACTACACAATGATATAGTGACAGTTCCTTTTATTTCCGTGAGATATGCAATAAATTAATAATAATATGTAAACTAAGTGCGAGTCGAGTCGCGCACGAAGGGTTCCGTACCATTAACTATAAAAAAAAACCTCTTTTATTGTATGGGAGCCCCCTTAATTATTTATTTTATTTTATTTTAATTTATTATATTTAAAGAGAACATAAAACTAAATATTCTGTGAATAGTTAAAGCGTCTACCTGTCACCGTTATTAGTAAGAGCAAGAAACGGTAAAAAAATCAAGTTTGTTGTATGGGAGCCTCCCTTAAATATTTATTTTATTTTATTTTTAGTATTTATTGTTATAGCGGCAATAGAAATACATCATCTGTGAAAATTTCAACTGTTTAGCTATCACCATTGTTGAGATACAGCCTGGTGACAGACGGGCGGACGGACCGCGAAGTCTCAGTAATAGGGTCCCATTTTTACACTTTGGGTACCGAACCCTTAAAACGATTTATTGAAATAACAAAACAAGAACCACCACTCCGTATCTTGCCCGTGAGTATCGTAAAAGTTAACTAAGGGATATGAATGCGAATGCGGTACAGCATTGCAAGAGAAAGAAAACTCGACATAAAACTCTATGGCATAGGGTTTTACTCTATACCACGGTAATCAGGCATGACTAGGGTGGTATAGTAGGTCAGTTTCTTATCAATTATGGACGAGGTTCAAGTTCAGCAGTGGAACGTTTATGGCTCAGATGATGATGATGACTGAACTGAAACTTTTTCTGAGTGTAATTTGTGTCTTATTTTATTTATTTATTTTAAGAGAATCATAAATCGGCACCCTAATTACCTGCTAAGAGCCACGTAGCTTCCTATGTCTATTGTTTGGTCGAAAATGAATGAAGGTAACCTCTTCGTATGCGTAAGTCTTTATGCTGGAGGAAGTAAGCTAAAATTAGAAGATGTCCACTAGAGATTGCAAACCCGGCAAAAATATATATATTTATAGAATTCCTTGAAAATAATCAGAGTCTCCTATCGCATCCTAATGCATTGTTTTAGTGATCTAAAATCATCTTCACAATAACACCCATCGATTGGATGATTACAAACTCTATAACCGACATGTAAGTATTTTTTGTATTTTATATACATAGATAAAAAAAATCAACAAATTACATAAAGATTTCTGATGTTTACGCGAGTATTATATATTTAAAATAAAACTATATTTACGGATTTTATCGGGTTTGTATTTGAATTTCCCCACTTTTCGAACACTTTTCAGCGTTAATGATCACACGAGGACTGACCATGACCATCCTCTTGACAAGTAAGAGAAGAGCATTATATACTATGATTTTATACTATGTATCCTTGTGGTGATGGAGTAAGAATACAATTCACCACTCCCTATCTTACCCGTGGATATCGTAAACGTCGATTAGGGGATGTAATATGCATATAAGATCTGTCCAGAGAAGGAAAACTCGAAATAAAACTCTATACCAACATGTTTGATCAACATGGTATAGCTCAGAGTTTCCCAACCAGTGAGGCGCGTTCCACTCGGGGTGTAGAATGATCCAAAAGGGGCGCGTAGGATTTGTTAAAAATCTCGTGAGCAAAATTGTAGTCGCTGTTGGGTATAAAGACCAAGCAAAGAATTAGACTACGTGTCGAAAATGATCTACCAATATGAAGCCAAGGATTCACCAATTGTCTAATAAAGTGCAAGCCCAGTGTTTTCACTAATTATGTTATATTTGAGTAATTTGATTATATACACACTTCTATAAATATATATTTTTAGGCACCCACCGGGCCCGGCCAATTCTTACCGGGCCCGATCACCGGACCCGGTAAGGATGCCCAGTTTTTTAAGATCATTCTTTCAGACTGAAAAAATAATTGTTTTGCCTTACAAAAAGTATATTCTAACTAACAATGCAAAGTTAGAATATACTTTTTGATTTGTTATAATATACTTATAAAGCCTACATAACGTAACCAATTTTACGTTAAATTTTGTTAGTTAAGACTATACAAGTTTGGTTGTTTACAGTTGCAATACAGTCTAGCCTATAAGATTTCGCTATCTGCTCATAGTAATAGTAACATTCACTAGTTCTAATAACCAAAGTTTAAGAAAAAACATAATACTTTACTTTTAGCAGATAAGAATTTATTTCGTTTATGCCAAAGCTACCAAAGTTTATCTATCTATCTAATCTAAGTTGTTATGACATCTTTAGTACTTTTAGCTGCGTTATTAGTTTCTTATTTTAATACTATGTTTTCAAATAGGTAGACACTATAAGGAGTAAAGTGAAAGACCTGCTTGTTTAAACTTATAAAAATGAATATGAGTGAATATGAATGAATATGAATGAACTAATACTAATGTTACTTTTCCGTCCATAAGTAAAAGTACCTAATCAATTATGTATTAAGTGTGATTTTGAGACCTGAGTGAGACTGTTTATTGTGATAACTGTTTATAAGCCAGTTTGAAATAAATATTAAGCTTGAATCGTTGTCTTTTTCCATTCATATTTCATCGCTAATACAACCCGGCCGGGCTCAGCGGACCTGGCCGGGTTGGCGGCGAATGCAACCGGGCCCGGCCGGGTTGAGAAACATACCGGGTTGCAATCTCTAATGTCCACACTTTAGTATGAAATATTTTGATCTAGATACAACACACTTCTTCCTTCAAAGTATGTGAATCAGTACGTGATCTAATAGTCGCTTTTTATGTGGTCTTTTCGTTGCACGAATCGGGTGCGGACTAGATTTTTCAAAGTGATGAATGTACCTCAGCAGGGCCCAAACAAATCAATTAATCCTACATTAATATATGCAATATGTATGTACATAATTTAGCGTAAGGAAATATTTGTAATTCAATAAATAAATATTTTGTGTATGCACTAAGAATACAAAACTTAACCAAATAAGATTAGGACAAGAGAAAGTAAATTTAAAATAAAATGAAGCTGTGGCTATTGTAGAAGAAATTTCATTAATACTTGTATTGTGAATACGAACAACTTATAACAACAGTAACATGAAACAAATACATCAGTTTTAAACTCTATATATAAGTGTAACTTAACGCGTGACGTTATCAATAGCCGAGGGACGTAACGCGCTCACGTTGCGATACAACTCGCAGACCTATGTATATATGTTTATTACATAAGTCACTTGGGGATCATTCACATCGTATTCAAGTATTTACTGTTAATATTTGCTGAATTCCATCAGGTGTTGAAAATGTGAATGCGTAGAATATAATGAAAGTTTTGCCTTATATATTTATTAGTTTAAGTTGTAAACGAAATCTCCGTTATACATATTTATATCGAAGAAAAATCCTTTTTAGAAAAAGGCTTTTCTTATTTAGCATGTTTTCTATTTTCCATAGTCATTAATACCACTTCTGTATTTGTGATGCCTCATTAAATGGAGCCCTATTAATTATATCTTTTATCATCTTTTCAGGCCATGAATGTCCCACTGCTGGGCTCGGGCTTCCTCCTAACAGAGAAATTGACCTACTATAACACGCTGGTCAGACGTGTTGGTATAGGATTTTGTTTCGAGTTTTCCTACTCTTGCATATTACATCCATTAGTCGTCTTTTAGAAAACTCACAGGCAATTGTGGGGTGATGAATTGTATTCTTTCTCTGTCACCAATACGGCAATATCAAGTTCAAAATCAAATTGTTTATTGCAGTCATGTGTACAATTTGGTGTTATAAACATAATAAAGATCAACATGAACCCTGATAGGGCGCAGCAATATTACGAAATTTAGTTTGTCATTATATTGTTGTTACCTCTAATGATTTATTGTTCATAATATGTTACTAAAATATAATAACAATCAATGAATGAATTATATTATTAATGTAATGTGGGGATATAAATTTATTTCATTACCAAATTATAACTATTATCCGGAACACGGAAATCCGCAGAAGAACGGGTGTAACCGACATAGCACGAAGAATTAGCACGCTGAAGTGGCAATGGGCAGGCCACATCGCTCGACGAACCGACAACCGCTGGGGAAGATAGGTTATCGAGTGGCGACCACGTATCGGACGACGCAGTGTAGGACGCCCCTCCCACTAGGTGGACCGACGACCTAGTGAAAGTTGCTGGGCGTCGTTGGATGCAGGCGGCACAGGACCTCACATTGTGGCGCAATATGAAGGAGGCCTACGTCCAGCAGTGGACGGCAATAGGCTGAAATGATGATGATGATGATGAATTATTATCGTTTATTAATTTATTATGTCTAATTGTATTTTAATATGTCTAATTGTATTTTAATATGTCAATATCAATTTAATAAATTTCCTGTAGTTTAATCAAATTCTTGATTTATTTAAAAATACAGTTTCAATTTCGGACTATTTGTAGAATAGGTCACAACTATACTTTTTCGGAGTTTAATAACGATTTTGTTTTTTTAGCGCTGTTCGAAGAATCATAGTCATGGTGCGATAGTGGACGACCTTTTCGGTCGCTTCTCTCGAATGTTCTCAAGCACTATAGGCAAATAAATTAATGAATTATCACTCAGCGTTGACACTTCTTTGATCCCATAGCAAGATAGTGCAAACTAAAGTAACTACATTTTTCTACCCATGTTCCTCGCCTGTCTTAATTTTATGGTCTTTTCTCGTTTTCAAACAGTAAATCCTTTCGTCTTCCTTGACTACGTCACAAACAACATTTAAATTGCCACAGCCTCATTTAACCATTAACATTTTTATGCATTAAACTCGCACACACGCATGTACTCTTTTCTATTTTGACGTCAATTCTTGTGGAGTCCAACAACAAGATCTTTTTCTTAAAAGTTTTTTAGCTTTAAATTCATCTTGTAATTTATTGGATTACTCATGGCAATCGCCAAATATTCCCGAAACATTAAACTATGTTTTTCATTCAACCCTCTAACTTTTATGTAGTAAGACCAGTCTATCCACAGTCTTCCGTCTACAGGGATCCATCCATCCGGCTGAAAGCCCAACGCCTGATGGTATTTACGTATGGTGGGCATCAACCTTTAGTACCACCGAAGCCCATTGCATGCATTCACACTCCCTCCACTTTCTTCCCGGTAGGAATCGGCCTAGCAAAGATGCACGAGCAGCAGTATCACTTACCATCAAGTCTGTTGTATGCTCGTTTGCCACTAATAGCAATAAAAAAACAGTAACCACATTTTCATCGATGGTTCCAATTGAAAGACATCCTTCAGGACTTTCGTCCTTTAATGAAACACGCCTCTGCCTAAATTCAGCAACCCTTATGATGACAAGATCAGATACATTCCTCTTAAAAAATCTTTGCAAATGAAAGAGAAAACACTTAAAATTATAGAAAGTCTTCGACCTAAAAGATATTACTGAACTTATTATTTCACTACAAACAAATATAAAAAAATACATAATTAGTAATTGTAACAGTTACTGACTGACGAGGGCAAACCCATCAATCTACCCCATCGCCCCATTGCTTGCGTCGGATAAAGACGACTATGGAAATAAACCGATCGTATAACTATCATAAAAATTAATAAGCTAGATTTTACTTAATCAAAAAAATGTTAACTTAAATTACATTAAAAAGTCTAATAATGCTTAAAAAATCATTATTATTTAAGTAATTTAAGCGAACAGTGTGTTAAATTTGGTACAGTTAAAACTTATATGAATAAGGATTACAGAATGCTAATAGTTTTATGTAATGCGAGTTCAGTATACAGATGTTAAAATTAACATTACACACACTAATAGCTGGATAACACACACATATACACACATATATCAATATAATATAAAAACGCCTTTTTTTCTTACGATGCGTGAATTGTATTATTATAAAAGAGCGTAAACAAATACAATTGAAGACCTTTGGCAATATCAATCACAGTGATAATATAAATATATAATATTAATGTATTCAAGTCTTTCAATCTGTCTATAATTAAATATATCCAATCCGATTATTCGAATAGACTAAGAGAGCAGACTGAATTTTTACCTGACTATGGAGGGTTATGATTTTGACAGGCTTTATATGTATGTTCATCTGTTCCCTCATTGCTCCTCAACTACTTATCAAAACCGGACAAATGAAGTATCGTTAGAAGCGTCTTGATCGTCTGCTGGTTATAGGCTATATGATGTGTCACTGAATATAATATGGCGCCCTCTAGAGGTCTTAAAGTACTAAAATAAATTTGAGATAAATATGTTGTATTTCATACCATTGGAAAGGGCGTTACTTGTAGATTTCAAAAACAGATATTAATCCTTCTTTATCCAATAACTCGTTCTTTGTCGTAGTTGGGTTTTAGTTTTAGTTTTTACTTTTATCTTGTTCAACGTTTTCGTGCTGTGACGGATTATGAATACTATTGACCACCTCCTCTTGCCCATGGGTGTCGTAAAACATGGCTGCTCGGCTATCATAAACTCTAATTTATTTATCTAACAAGTAAAAATATCATTATTCATCATCATCATCATCATTTCAGCTCATATACATCCTACTGTTGAGCTCGAGCCTCCTCCACAATAGGAGTAAAATTGATCTTACTATACCATGCTGGTTAGACAGGTTGGTACAGGGTTTTATTTCGAGTTTTTCTTCTCTCGCATAGATGTTTATGCGTAATGTATCCCTTAGTCGTCTTTTACGACATCCACCGGCTAGATAGGGAGTGGTGAATGGTATTCTTACTCCGTCACCACACGGAAAGTATATTGTTATTGATATCACGATTTTCATTACGTCTTTTAACCTAAATTATCTAGGGCTCATCTAACAACAACGTAAATAATACAAGGGGTCCTTGAAACAATAGTTTAATGCTTATCTATCGAGAGAATTCCAGGTCACCTCTATAAGCCTTGCTTTGTCTAAAAAATAATCATTATCGTATAACATTAGTCCAATTCTACCATTATATTAATCTTACTTTAATTATCCATTTTTATTTTTGTTCATAACAATTAGCACAACTATCTTACCCATGTGTGTCGTAAAAGACTACGAAGGGATACAATATGCATATCAGATCAATACCAGGGATGAAAAACATGAAATAAAACCCTATATCAACCCGCCTTAAGCGTGGTATAATAGATCAATTTCGCTCATATTATGGAGGAGACTCGAGCTTAGCAGTAATACGTATATGAGCTGACATGATGATGATGTACATATAAAGGTTGGATAAAACAATATTATAATAAATATACAAGTTAATAATATAGAAACACACGCCGTGAACTCAAACCCGGGACGATGTTTATTTACTAGGCTACCCACTGAGCTAACTCGCAAATCAACGTGATTAACGTAAGCGATGTCAGGTCAATATTATTATATATTAATTTTGTATTTGATAACTGATAACAGAATTGTATATAAATGTATTACATACATTTTTTTATTTAATTAAGTTTCAATTTAACAACAAGATGGTTCTCTTCACTGAGGAACAGAAGAAATTCTACAAAGACAATGGCTACATTGTCATAAAGAACGTGCTGACGAAAGAACAATTAGATAAAATATCTACAGAATATGATAAGTTGTTCGCCAGCAAAGATCAACAGAAGTTGGAGTACGCATGGCTCGGTAAGAAACATGACAGAACACACGAGGGCGACTCCACGGTGAGTTATATTATATTGTATAATAAATTAGTTAAACTTATTATAATAATTATTCAGTTATGTTAAAAAATGAGTTCATCATTAATTTAATCAATTTCATTATATCTTTATACATTATTTTGTTATATTTAATTCCAGGTGAAAGGTATCCACAATCTACAGAATCATAACGCTGTGTTCAATAAATATATCTTCAACGAAAACCTTATAGATGCTCTTGAAGGCTGTATAGGAACAAAGGATATAATTCTTCATCACACTAAGGCTCATATTAAGCCACCTGAGAAAGGCGCCGCGTATCCAATGCATCAGGTAACAATTAAACTTTTCTTCTCAGTTATATTCTCTACATATATACTTTCCTCGTCACTCCATAAGTCGGGCACAAGTTCTTTTCCAGTTAGCCCTATTGAATTCAGCATAAAGTTTTATATCACCTAAGCAAAAATTAAGACTACTGCATATTACAATCAGTTTAACTTTTGTAAATTAAAATCTACAATATTAATAACTAGTTTTTTTTTTATAAGCACCTTAATGGTGATCCTGCTATTACTTGGATCACCTGTTATTACTTGGAGTCGACTCAATATGTGCTCTTCTTTCATAATACATATTGTAAAACTTATTGGAAACACTTTCATGACATTCTTGGGAATACATCAATTGCTTACCAGATGGAATTGGCTCATGTTTGTTTAATGTACTTATTAGTTGGTGGTATAATTATTCTCATCATACAGCGTAATTAGTTTTTATAATGATATCAGAAAAACTATGTATTGTAGAAGAAGAATCTTCTTAGTACGGTCCAGGGCATGATGAGAATGCTTCCCGAAAACAACTCGTTCTAAACACAATTTTTGACGACTTACTTCATGATAATCCGTCTGGTGACGGAGTAACAATAGAATTCACCACCCTCTCTCATACCCTTGGGTATCGTAAAAGACGACTAAGGGATATATTACGCATATGATATCTATTCAAGAGATAGAAAACTCGAAACAAAACCCCATACCAACCTGTCTGACCAGCATGGTATAGTAAGGTCAATTTCACTCCTATTATGGAAGAGGCTCGAGCCCAGAATTAGGATGTAAATGAGTCGAAATGATGAATGATACTTCATAAAATAATTATTTAATAACTCACATGTTCAAATTTTGAGCATGAAAGTTCTGCGCCATGACAGGCAATGTGTCGAACTGTGCCACATGTACCTGAGCTGGATGCAATATTGCTTCAAATTTCCCTTCTCTTATACAATCTTTCTATGGCCGCGTGCCTTAGAAAGAATTTGTAAAGTATAAAGACCGTGGAAACTATGAAAACACATTTTGTTTTGGATTCGTAATCACACAAATCCTTAGCACAATGACTTCCATTGTATAAATCATGTTACCTATATTATGTCGCTTGCTAGCTTAGCCTACTGATACAATTTATCAGGGTACTCCGACTGTATTGGCTTAGATCCGTTTGCATTTGTGTCACTTAAGCAAGTCTATTTGCCTTTTGGCCGTACATACTATTGTAAGGGACAGTAAGGGACATGAATTAATTACAATAAGTCAGTTAATAAGTCATATTCATTCATTTATTTCAGCTCAAATAGATCCCACTGTTGGGAGTCGAGCTACCGCCACAATAAGTAGGAAATTGGTCTGATAAAACCACGCTGGTCAGATGTCTTAGTGTAGGGTTTTATTTCTAATTGCCCTTCTCTTAGATAGATGTTATATGCATATTTAATACCTTAGTTGTCTTTAACTATATCCATGGGCAAGAGAGCTGGTGGTGATTACTCCGTCACCAGACGAAAAAGATAAAATTAATTCACTTTATTAATAGACAATGTTATTGGTTTTAGGACTACCATTATTTCCCATACAAAAAAGACACACTGGTCGCTGCTTTCCTCCACTTAGACGCTGCTGGACCTGAGAACGGCGGTCTATGTGTTTACCCTGGCTCACACAACCTAGGACCACAGGAAGATGTTGGAATTAAAGTTTCAGACTTCCGTTACGTTGATCAGGTAAGTTAAGACAATATCAATATTCAACTAAACTAATTCAAGATTAAAAGTAATCCTTCCGATGGCCATGACTAGAAATGAAATAAATCCTGATCTCATCCTTACGCACATCTCATCCGCGTGATGAATTAATAAAACGTTCAATATCCTAATTTGCTTTCTTAAGTTTTACAGTTATCTAATTCAATCCATCGGACTATCGTCTTCTCAACTCGTATACGTCCCACTGCTGGGCTTAAGGCTCCTTTCCAATAGTAGGGATCTACTACACTTTTGGTATAGGGTTTTCCATCTCTTGCAAATATGCTATATGCATATTATACCTATTAGCTATCTTTAAGAGTTTTATTAGTACTGCCACGATTGGCAAGAAAGTCACAGTTGGTATTATAAGCCCTTTAGTTGCTGCTGCCCATTGTCCCGGAGTTTCCTTAGCTGATTTTGATAAATTTCACAAAAATTAATGCTAGTTATACATTAATTTTTTAAGCCGTCAACACCATCAAAATATATATAAATTCTGCTGTAAAAAAAATTAACTATATAATTTCTATTACATGTTATTGTAAATCACTAACAATAGTGTTTCTTCAAAATATATTGAATCGCAATGACCAAAAATCTTTTTCAGGCAAAATTCCCTTTGAGTGGCGCTACCCCAATTATAGCAGAGAAGGGTGATGTGGTGATTTTCTCGTACCTTTTGGTGCACGGTAGCCCTCCCAACACATCGACCAGAACCCGCAGGATGCTCCTCATGCAGGCGGGAGCAGCTGATGACACACCTATAAATGAGCTGCCGCAACAGCCTGGTTACGGATGGCTTCTTAGAGGAGTGAATGTGGACACGCCCGCTACTCTTGAGGCGCGTTTTGCAAGCTAATCAAATATTAATCTGATCATTTTATTGTATATTATTTTAGGTGTATGATGCTTATCTGCATCATAAATGGATTTTCACATAATCATAATGTCTAATAAATTATTTTAAACAAAATTTATATACGGTTGTATAATTTCAAAAAAGTAAATAGAAACTAGGCTTTGGTGTTTCATCATTATCATTTATCATTTCAGCTCATATACGTCCCACTATTGGGCTTGAGTCTCCTGCACTATAGGAGGGAATATGACCTTGCCATACTGGTTAGTACAGGGTTTTATTTCGAGTTTTCCTTCTCTTGCATAAATGTTATATGCGTATTATATCACTTAGTCGTATTTTACAAACATCCACAGGTAGGGTAGGGATTGGAGAATTGTATACTTACTCCGTTACCACACGGATGATTTGGTGTTTATTGCCATTCTTATAATTAACAAGCCGATATAACGAAACACTTGTTCTTTTTTTTTATCATCATCAACATCTCAGTTCATACAAGTTTCACTGTTGGGCTCGGGCTTCGTCTACTATGGGAGAAAAATTGACCTACGATACCACGCTGGTCAGAAGTGTTGGTATTGGGATTTGTTTCGAGTTTTCCTTCTCTTGCATAAATACTATATCACTTAGTCGTCTTTTACGACACCCACGGGCAAAAGAGGGGGGTGGTGAACTGTATAATTACTCCGCCACCACACATCAATCCTCTTTACGAGTTCAAAAAAATCCATAGTTCCTCCTGTGGTGACGTAATAGAAGAATGTATGTTGCTACACCTGACTTACCCGTGGAAATAGTAACAATAATCCCATAGGTATATCGTTTTTACAACACCCACGAAATAGTACATGGTGGTAACAGCGTATATTGTTAGACCACACAGGAACTCGCTACTACTACTACTACTACTACTACTAATACTACTACTACTAATACTACTATTACTAATATTACTGCTACTAAGAGCAGTACTCAGACATAACAGCATTATTAAACAATCTCATCCCGTATTAAGTTCTATGATCAAAACTCCGTATATATACTCGTATATATGAGAAATTGTACTTACATACTAATAGCTGAACACAAAATATTACAAGTATTACTTGGGCATAACTACACTATTACTATCTTATCCCGTGTTGAGTTCTACAACCAAGAACTCGATAGGTGTGAGAAGTTGAGCTTAATTATCATATTAAAATAAAACGTAAAGTATTTTATAGCATTTTTATTTGAGCGTTTATACTTTACATTTTGCAGTGTTCATTTTCACGACTGAAAATTGTTCGATACGACGGGAAATCAAAAATCAAATACAAACGCTATAAAATCCGTAAAAATAGTTTCATTTCAAATGTAAATTTTCACATAAACATCATAATATTTGCTTACCAATTACAGGCAATAGCTAATTACATGTTGAAAGTATTTCTAGGCACAGCGACACTATAACTATCTTATGCCGTATTGAGTTCTATAACCAAGAACTCAGTAGGTATAAATATGAAAAGTTGAGCTTGCTTACTAAATTGAAATAAAACAATAATGTACGTATTTCATCGTGTTTGTATTTGAGCGTTTATACAAGCGTTTTACAACGTTTATGTTTGCGGGACCACGGTCACGCCGTGAACGCTTAAAAGTGTTCGAAACGTCAGGAATTCATAATACAAATATAAATGCGATTATATCCGTAAAAAATGTTTTATTTATAAAGTGAATAATAAAAAATAATACTCCCGTAAATTTTAAATAAAACTATCTTACGGATTTTATCGCGTTTGTATTTGATTTTTGATTGCCTGACGTTTCAAACACTTTGCAGCGTTCATGGTCACGGGTGGACTAAGATGTCTCACGTCCAACAAGTCAAATGTAATTATCTACCTGATACAGAAATTATTTTGTAAAGTAGTTTTATATAAAATGTGTATTACTCTCGTAAACATCAGAAATCATAACTCGCGTAATTATCAGAATACTTATCAAAGTATAAGAACTAGCTGAATTTATATTCAAACGTATTTCTAGACACAACGACTGTCTTAGCCCATATTGAGTTCTATGCTCAAGAACTTAGGATAAGCATGAGAAGTTGAGCTTACTTATCTAATTGCAAGCACTAGCCGATCACATAATAATAAGAGTGTTAATTTAGCACAATGCTAGTATTACACAATCTTATACTGTATTGAAATGTATGATGTAATTTTCAGTTTTATTAAAAAACATTTACGATTTCCGCATAGGCACGCCCAAGGAGTTTTAAAGCATTTTGAATGTTTGTTACAAATGAACAAACATTGACAAGAGCACACAATTTCGGTCTCATATTAATTGAAATTTTTGTGCGAATATTTTACGATTAAATTCTTCGACATTAAAACGGATGAGTGCTTTGAACGCAACCTTTGTGCCACTTGGTGTGTTCAACGTTGTATTATCCTTTTACAGTAATAAAAGTACATATATATATATATATATATATATATATGTGTGTGTGTAGCTTGTTATACGTGCAAGTGATATGTTATTCAATGCACGTCGTAGGGCAGGGAGTTGTTTTTGTATATCTCACTAATGACTTGCTATATACGTGAGGGGGGCGGACCAACACTTAACTTTCATCTATTATTATAGCTTTCCCTTGTGACTTCAATCACCTAAAAAGTATATATGAAGAACGGTTAAATATAATTTAAAAAAATTAAGATTAAGAGTAAGAATACAATTCATTATCTCGTATTTTGCCTGTGGGTGTCGTAAAGGACGACTAAGGGACATGACATGGATATAACATCTAAGCAAGATTTTTTTTTGGGATGAACTACTGTCAGCGTACCCCCCGCCCGGCTCCATCCAGAGTGACAAAGGGTCGGCGCGCGGCCCCGTAACCCACCCCTAGCACATCGCCTTCGTCATTAGGCCGACCACCAGTGCTGAGTTCCTTGTCTTAAGGAGATACCCTTTCCTTTCAACGTTCCTTTCCCGGACTTCGGTCGCCGATCAGCCTCTCTGTGAGTGACGGGCTAAACTCCTCTGTCCGATCACCCGCGGCCTCGGCTCATCTAACCAAGATAATGAAAACTCGAAATAAATCCCTATAACAAGACGTCTAAGTAAGTAAATTTCTGTTCTATTGGTGGAGAAGGCTAGAGCCAAGCAGTGACACGTCTATGATCTGAGATGGATAGATATAATTTTATAGGATAAAAAATATTAATGTCAAATTTATGCCCTTTTTTACACCCCTGTGCTGCGGGCTGATTATCAGAATATACCTTTTTATTAAATCTCTACATGACAGAAGTAAGACAGTCTAGTAATTATTTTTGCTTACCGAATTAAATAATATATAATTCAATAAAAAAAAAACAAGTAAAAATAGATATCACCGCAAAATTTAATTCCCTATTTTACTCCAACAAAATCGATTTTGTCTCTAATTTTTTTAAGCGCATTTTCATAGTTGTATTTTAAACTTATCTTTAAAATAAATTAATTGACATTCTTGCTTTGATTTGAGTATTTTATTAAGAATGTATTCTTTTAGCGTAGAGAAAACATTGATTAACAGAGCAGTAAAAAAGCCACGGCGGCGGCGGCAACGATGACGGCATCAAATTCATGACATGGCATTTCGACATTTTATCCACTATGTCATCTGTGCAAATTGACTTTAGAGGTTATAAGTCTTTACATAGCAGATGATTAAGACGCTTGGAATGACATTTTGATTTAATTTACGATAAGACACACATACCCACATACATACAGGTCAAACACATAACCCTCCTTGCCACCGCATTCGGATGCAAAGCTAAGTACGTGGACTAATTTAAAAATAAAACTATTTTACGGGTTTTATCGCGTTTGTATTTGATTTTAGATTGCACAACGTTTCGAGCACTTTACAGCGTTCATGGTCACGGGCGGACTAAGATGTCTCACGTCCAACAAATCGCTGTAGCGCTTAGATATAAATGTCTGTAATAACAATCAAGTACAAACGCATTAAAATGTAAAACAGTTTTCTTTACAATGTTTAATACTCGCGTAAATATAAGAAATTATCATTTGAAAATAGCCATAGAACAAGAGAAACATACATTTTCTTGGTACGATACTGTCTGGTAATGACCAGCTCGACTTCTTATATTTTTCAATGAAAATATAAAAACTTACGCTTTATACATTTTTTTTTCGAGAAATCTTTAACCGGATACTAAAAGTGCCCACTAGGGATATTCCGTCGGGCCGACCACTGATGACAAGTAACCCTGCACCGGTGGTCGGTCCAACGTCGAAGGTGACGTGGTGTTCGGGTGGGTTGCGGGTGTGCATGCTTACGCCCCTCTGTCGCCCCGGACGGAGTGGTGCGAGGTGTGCAACGACCGCGGCCCACCCCATAAAAAAAAGATAGTAAAAGTGAATAAAAAATTTCTTATTTTATCTGAAAGTCTCCAACTGCCAAACTCGTTAAAAACTTAAATCTGAAAATTAATGTCATCTTCAGTGTTATGACAATTATGGTGTGCTTGTCGACTTCACCGACAAAAATTGGTATCTATATGTTCAAGTTCTACAGGATCTTAAAAGTTATCAGAAAGGCATATACATTTCTTTGCTAAAAGATCTATTGTATAACAGAAAACTAATTAACGTTAAATAAATTTTTCACCTTAGGGCTATATGATGGTAGCGAAATAACTAAGCACTTTTAGACAAGGTGTGGAATTTGTGAAGTTACAGCTTGTTGAGTTAAGTTGTTGTAGAGTTAAAAAACTTGGCTCTACCTACATGAAATCTGGTATCTTCTTGACAGTGTGAGCCGTATGGTCTTGTTTTGGCAACATTTTATATGAAAATGTTCTTGTTGGGATTTATTCCTTAGAAAAACTTAAAACATTCTGAAGTAAATTTAAAACACATTTTTTAGGGTTCCATACCCAAAGAGTAAATACTAAGACTTCGCTGTCTGTCCGTCCGTCTGTCTGTCACCAGGATGAATCCCAAGAACCGCGATAGCTAGACTGAAATTTTTACAAATTATGTATTTCTGTTGCCGCTATAACAACAAATACTAAAAACAAAATAAAATAAACATTTAAGGGGGTCTCCCATACAACAAACGCGATTTTTACCCTTTTTTACTCGATATCGATAATGGCAAGAGGTAGGCGCTTGAAATATTCACAAAATACTCAGTTGTATCTTTACTTTAATAATAAATAACAAAAATAAAATAAATATTTAAGGGCCCCCTTACAAAACCCATACAAAAAAACGCCATTTTTGCCTATTTTTTTATAGATGGTACGGAACCTTTCGTGCGTGACTCCGACTCGCACTTAGCCAATTTTTTTCATATTTATAAATATGACTTCTTAAATTCCAACAGTCTAAGAATTATGAATGTAATAAAAGTAAATAAAATTTAAAATAAAACCCTATACCAAGTCGTCTCACCAGTGTGGTATGGTTAATTTGGCTCTTAGTTTGGGGGAGGCACGAGCCCAGCAATGGGACGTACATGAGCTGAGATGATGATAATATATAACTTTGATATCTGTACGTATCTGTCACACTGGCCGTTTGGCACTCGTTTTCTTTGCCCGCCGTTTGTTTTATACATCCACTATGTCCTAACTTATAACTCGGTCTATGACAGTTGTAAAGCTTTACTCCTCGACCACATACCATTTTTTTTCTTCACGAACCGATATTCACAATGGAGTCAAGGATATTTTTAAATTCATAACAGCAAATACAATCTTAACTCTTACGGAACGGATGATTCCTAAAATTTATTTGATGAATATCTTCATACCGTTTGAATTTATAATCATCATATATATCATTGTTTTTAGGTAAGTTTACATCTGAAAAATGTCAGTCATACTAGTTTACGTATCAGAACAGTACTTTTTACTATTATTACTTTCCAGCTATCTAAAAGCGCTTTCCTTTTTTATTAGACACCACTTACGTTTCTGTTATAGGCATACTTATTTGTTTGTAGTTGCTTGGTAATTGGTTGACTTATTTCTTTTGTGCCGGCAGGGCGATTCCTAATATCTCTTGATCTATTTTGTTGCCGAATAAATATTGGTATGGCACTTGGTTTTCAATCTTACTGCGGGATTAAATGCCGTCACCCCTTAGAATGGAGTTATTGTAATGATTAAATATTACAAAATTACAATTACGTTTTTAGTTTTTGTGTGACTTTTTAATCATTAGTGTGCAATGAGCAATGGCTCAAATGTTTTTTTTTGTGTATTGACTTAGTAACGAACCTTAGGTATTTGTATTGGTTGTGGAGGTTATTTTAATAATAGTGTAATCAATAAGAATTAAAGCGAATACATCCAAATTGGTCCTTTCATTAGCTTGCATTCCCTTGAAGATGGGAAGGTCCAACTGCTTCTGTGGAATATCTGGTATGTCTATTATGCGAGTCTGACACCCGAAGTCTTTTAGTATTTACTTATTTCTTTTATTTATTACACCATATATATTTTTCATTACAATGATATAAAACATACATACATACTTATCATTTGTCACGCCATTCAATGATAACCCATACCATGAATACGATAAAGTATCACAAGAGATATTTTATATTTATATTCCATAACAGCATAGATAATATTGTCATGGAACATAAAAATAATATAATAATATATATTTATAATATATAGCGTTAAACGTGAATACTCTAAATCCCATAACCTAACTTAACCAATCCCATGGACTGATATTAATTACTCATGGTGTCTTCTATTGGATATAGTTCTTTCCAGACCAGTTTATTTTTTTTATCATCATTTAATCACACGTCCCACTGTGGGGCTCGAGGCTCCTACACAATAGAAGAGAAATTGACATTACCATACTATGCTGGTCAGACAGGTTGACAGGTATATTGTTTTATTTCGAGTTTTCCTTTTATTTTATACATATATTCACATTCCGATTCGTTGAAGGCAGACGTAAGTAAGTATAAATCACAGTATAGACGGTAGATGTCCTGCCATACACGTGCATATCTCTATCCGCTATGTGGACGGGCCACCAGCATCCGTCCCTGTCTTCAATGGCCCGTTTGGTGGTTTATGCTTTCAGATACCTTCTCGAATCAACACCTCGGTGATGGAGTAATTCCCGATCCAGTCACCCACTCTCGCAGTCACGGCTAGGGCGGCATCAAGCGTAGGTACCCGCACCTGTGTCGCCCAACGCACCGTGGGTACCGTCAAAAACGACAAAGAAATGTAATATGTATTTTTTTTTGACACATATATTTAAGAACGTTTGGACTTTTAAGACTAATATAACGATAACTGATTTATCCAAATTTATCGAGCTGTTTGGAAGATAAAGAAGTAATAAACAAATTTATAAATACACTAGCAATCCGCCCTCGCTTCGCTTTGGTTATAGGTTATAGGTTATAGTCGTTTTACCCGCGTAGTTCCCGTTCCCGTGGGAATACCGGGATAAAATATAGCCTAGTTTACGCCCTGATATTATAGCTTTCCATTGGTGAAAGAATTTTTGAAATCGGTCCAGCCGTTTTGAAGATTACCCGGAACAAACAGACAGACAAAAAATTTTTAATTGCTATTTTAGGCATAGGTGTCGTGCAAATAACCGTGTGAGCATGAAAAAAGCCTATTATTTTGACATTACAAACAGACACTCCAATTTTATTTATTGGTATAGATTTGATACGCAAAAAAGCAATCGTTGTTATTCAAAATTTCCTCCCCGATTTTTAATGTAGGCTGCCAACCGTTGAAGGCTGCCCTTGATCACATAGACTCACTACATTTATTCCTGTAGTAGACTAGATTATTCAGGGATGTCTGGAGAAATTCCAAATTCTGATGCGGTTTTCCTCTAAATCTTACCATATTTTGTGATCCAACTTGTATCCGACAAGTCTAGACTAGGAGAAGATCATACGTCGTATCTTCTGAAGCCAATTCCAGTTTTGCATGCTTACTGCCCGATGAGCTGGCGTAGAGCAATACTCAATTTCAATCTTCGAACATCGTTTAAAAAAAGAGGTACCGCAATGTTTTTAAGAACGATATTTTGATACTTAATGGCACTAGTTTTGACTCATTTTTCTTAGTAACAGACAGCTTGTCGGCCCAAATATGATACTCCACGCCAAACCTTTTTTAAGAACGATATTTTGGTACTTAATGGCACTAGTTTTGACTCATTTTTCTTAGTAACAGACAGCTTGTCGGCCCAAATATGATACTCCACGCCAAACCTGATGATGGGGTGAATATCCACGCTGTGTTCTTCGAGGTGCACTTGCTTGCTTTTTTTACAGTTGTGGGCATTCACCTTATTGTTTAATTTGTTATAACTTTTTCACCGTTAAAAATTTTTACGACTCATAAAAATATTTCACGGCATTTAATTTTTCGATTCGAGCCTCAACTTCTTCAGACATTCATTAAGAAAATGTCTTATTTTTCAACGACAAGCAACGGCCCAACGACGAAGGCGACGTGCTCCATGGGAAACCCGTAGGTCACGCGCTAACCCTTTTTCGCCGCGGACGGCATCAAGCGGCGGGTGCGCTGAACGTGACCCATCCCAAAAAAGGTTATGGGTCCGCGCACCGCCCTTTCGTCGCCCCGGACAGAGCGGACACCGTGTGCGATAACCATAGCCCAACAAAAAAAGTAGTGTGTCGCAATAACTGCTGTCTTTTTGCGTCCAATCTAAAAAACCTATTTGTTTTAATGTAAAAAATCAATTTCTTTATTGTGTTTAGATGGCGCGAAAGTTCCCCATTCATGCTTCCAAATATTTCTGACCAATATTCAAAATGTTTATTAAAAAAAGGTGTGACAGATCTTATGATCCGACTAGGTAAATATAATTTTAACAAATTTCATTGTATATAATTAATAAGCTGGTAGATATGATCTTTAATGTACATATCTATATACGTATATAAACATGTTGATGGTATATTTTTCCATTGATGTCAATCGAGGTTATCGTACTTTTATAGTCATGTCATATGTTCACTGATAATGTGTTTATATAACAACGAAGGCTTAATGCGAATCTATATTATTTTTGCGCTTATATGTAGGTAATCCATTAAACATATGACTTTAAACTGGCTGCTGAAGCAATATTCATATATATGTATCTTTTTATCTTAATCTTTAATGGTCCATCGATCTTATATTTTACACTACCCTCCCTGCCTATCTAATGTAATATATCATATAGTAAAAGTGGGGTATAGTTAGAGTTGCCGCCAAGCACTTGCGCGTTGTCTGCCGATGCGAGCAGACATGTAACCGTTCTACAGGTTGTACAATTACATGCAATCACTGTTATGTATAAGTCTTTGGAATCCTACCGTATTTTATTAGCAATTATTCAAATCTAGAAATAAAACCCGATCCATTGGTCACAGTGCTAGCAACACCTTTCTAAAAAAATTACATCACCAACTGCTATCGCCTACGTGTCTGCTAAACATGAAAATTATGCTATAACCATATCCTATTTCTTTCACTACCATGCAGGAGAAGGTTCGAGCCCAGCAGTGGGACGTATATGAGTTGAAATGATGATGATTGGATTTGACCTCAGTGTTTATTTAAATGAAAGTAATCTCAATTCTTTTTATTAGGGTGGATTCAGTCATAGTCTACCCCAACTGTCTAGAGCGATGGCAAGAAAGAAGACACGTACCTCAATATCTCTATTTCAGTGAGCGTTCCACTGCCCAAATAGGGGGTATTCCGTCGGGCTGACAACTGACGTCAAGTCACCCTGCTGCGGTGGTCGGCCCAACGACGAAGGCGACGTGCATCGCGGGTGGGTTGCGGGTGTGCGTGATTACGCCCCTCTGTCGTCCCGCCCCCCTGGTCGGCAGCGTCTGTTCGGCACCGATGATTGCGACGAGTTCACGACGCTGCTCTGCCCAAGCGGCACAGACCTCGAGTATATGCTGCGCCGTGTACTGGTCGCAATCGCAGTGATGGCAGAACGTTGTACTCGCCCTCCTAACGACCTTGTGCAGGTATTTGGCGAAACATCCATGCCCCGTCAACACCTGCACCATGCGGAAGGAGAGCACCCCGTGCAGCCCTTTCAACCACTACATCAGATCCGGCTGGAAGGCCCTCACGATCCGCACCCCGAAACGAGGCCTCTCCAACCGGACTGCCAAACGGGCAATGACGTCTCGGCGGGCGTCGACGCGCCAGGTAGTGAGCTCCCTTAAGGAGACCACACCGCCCTCCGCTCACACCCCCGTCACCCGCCGATACAAACCGGCGACCGGCATTTCCGCCTCCAGGCCCCACGGGGCAGTCCTGGCCAACAGGCGCGCTGCCTCCGTCGCCACCCTGCGGTATCCGCGTATGGCCCTGATTGCCATGGCCCTCTGTGGTCGCCACGGAAGAGCCCTGAGTCGGACGGTCAGGGACCCTGCCCACACCGGTGCGCCGTACAGGGCCATCGACCGGATGACCCCCGCGCACAGCCGTCGACACGTAGCGCTCGGTCCGCCCACGTTCGGCATAAGCCACGATAGGGTGGACGCCGCGCCAACGAGCCGTGGAGCGAGCCTGCGGAAATGCTCCCGGAACCACCATTGCCCGTCGAGCACCAGGCCCAAATACCTCATATGGGTCCGGATGCTGATGTCAACCGAATGGATGGTGATCAAGACGCCGATAGGAGGGCTCATGCGACGGCCCATGGAACAAGAGGGCCTCCGTCTTGTCCAGGGCCATCCTCAACCCCAACGCCTCAATCCGCCTGACGATCTCTTCGGTGCCTAGAGTCACCAGGCTTGCTGCTTCTTCTAGCGTCCCACCGCGGGCTATGACGAACGTGTCATCGGCGTAACAAATCACGCCCAGCCCGGGCGGGAGGCTCCCACGCAATGCCCAGTCGTAGCCGATGTTCCACAAGGTGGGTCCGAGAACCGACCCCTGTGGGACACCGCACGTCATGGGCGTTCGCACAACGTCCCCTGCTCGGTTGGTGCAGAGGACGCTGCGCCCCTCCAAATAGCCTGCCACCAGCCGCCTCAGGTAAGCTGGCAGCCCGTGATACCGCAGCGCCTCCCTGATGCAGCTGAATGGCAGACTATTGAATGCGTTGGAGATGTCCAGGGACACCACCAACAGCACTCCCCCGCCAGTGACAGCCATTAAATACATACTAACATAAACACGTAGAACGCTTACAACTGGAGCAAGATATAGATATACTGACTATCAGACTACACAGCAGCATACATATAGACAATGCTTAGTAGACGATACTGGGGACGAATGCGTTCCATCTCATTCTCTCGCCGGCTGAATCCTATAGATTTACGTATTTGTATCTCTATGGACTCGCTTTTTCGTTTCATCGAGTTTGAAATCACAGCGATTTTAAAGAAGTTTCACTTCAAAAACCATATATAAAAATGTAATTAAATATGTGATCGTATCATAAGACGCCGTGTTAACATTATGTGTGAAATCTACTCAAGTGAATGTTTACTTCAAATGTAATAATATAACTGTTTTACATAAAATAAAACAGGTATTATGTGTTGAAGAAAACACAGCATTGGGGGTGAGAGAGAGTCCTGTGATTTCGATGAAAACACCTAGTAGATAAGACTAAACTTACCGAAGCTTCCGTAGTTAGTACCTTTGTTCACCGGCAGAGGCGCTGTTAATTTCTGTTCGCTCGCCTTTAGCTGTCAAATGTCATAGCGTCTTCCTCACCAGCAAGTTCCTTGAGCCAATGCTGTGTTTTCTTCAACACATAATACCTGTTTTATTTTATGTAAAACAGTTATATTATGTGTCTCCAAAAACACAGCATTGGAGGTGAGAAGACCTGTTTGATATCTGCTGGTGAATTAGAACTAAACACAAAATGCTATGTGATTAAAGAGAAGAAGCTAAGAAACGGTAGATTAATGACACAGTGAAATACAAGGCTCACTGTGGTATTATAATAGATGATAAAAACATATTTGCAAAGCAACAATAACACAAACAACATTGCAGACTAATGTTTTAATCTACTGCAAAGGTATATCATTAGGTTATCATTAAATAATGAAATAAGAAGATAATTTTCAATAGAGCATACTACAGCTCAAGAGCAATGTGAATACTGTATTAACCATCATATACAACATTATTTAAGCCAGCGTTTTAAGAAATAAAATTAAGAAAAGCAAAAATTAAGATCTTTTTAAATACACTTTTGTATAATATAAAAATTTGAGGTCAAATCTCTCTATAAATCTAGGATTTCAGCTCATTTCACATTATCATGTAATAAATCAGTATTTTTCAATGCTGTCTTTCTTAATAACAATAACATTTGGAAAATGTTTTTCCACTTCTGCAATCACCTCTATTCAAAACATCTACAGTCCTAGTCCTATTATCTAGCCATCTTTTAGATGGCCACTGTTGACTGGATACTTCCTGAGCTATCTCACTATTAAATTTTGTAAATATAGATCATATCCACCCTGAAATTATGCTTTTGGGGTTGGTTTACTACACCTTTTATAAAAAGGAATGTTATCTTATTTTTCATTTTATGCCTGGACTCTGAAGATTTCATTAAATCTTGATATAAACTATAGGACAAATTCAAATATACTGGTGTGATGTGAGTAACCAGCCATATTGTAGTATCATTATTTGGAGTCAGATTTAAGCCAGAAAGTTAAAGAATTATTATTTTTCTATAAAATTATCCTTGGAAATGTCTAGAAGAGTGAAATCGTGTATTACATGACCTGAAGCAAGTAGCAGTATCAATGCTGCTCTGCTACTCTTGTCAAATAGTGAGTCTGAATATGGGAATGTCCTTAACCAGTTAAATAGCATATTAACATCCCATTTAGCTATTGTGGTTTTGAACATGAACTAGCTTTTAAAAATTGTTCAATAAAGAGCTGCATAATCAAATCAAATAAAATTATAGTAAGCCAATTTCCCTCCCATAGTGGATGAAGCCTCAGCCCAGCAATGGTATGTCTATGGGCTAATTTGAATGAAAAATAGATCTAAGTAATAAAATTGTAGTATAAGAAAAGTTGTTTTCAAAATAAAGGCATTAAAATAGCAAAAAAATTGGCTATGTTTGCCCTTTACAATCGATTTTATTATTGTTTTACCACAACAATCTATTTTATTATTGTTTTGCTAGACCTTTACAATCGATTTTATTATTGTTTTACCACAACAACCCTTCTTTAGAGGAGTGCAGTAAGTCCTTAGTGTAGGGACACCAAGTTCTACTTAATAACTGCTGTTCATCTTTATTCCAGTCAGTTACTTGGTTGGTCCACCCGAAGTCTCCACGCTTGTAGGGATAACTTCTCTGTTTCTGGTGGCCTCCTTTATATGGTCCAATCCACAAAGATGTATCTTATCTGTTATATGAGCCTTGGATCGGAGATGGTCCTCACCTGGAGGTTTAAGTACTAGTCATTGGCTCAAGTGAGGAACTTCGGTCCTCAAGATATAAGAGCCCTTTGCTCTGTTGAGATGCGATAACATCCTGGGATTCACACTTTGGGAGGGAATCCCTAAGCTGTCCAGTGATTTTACTTTTGACTAAAGGCATCAAAAAGATAGCAGAACCATCTGTAGAATCTAAAATTAAGATCATACGATGGTCTCTTTAAATTTAACAATGACTATTTCTGGCACCCCCCACTTTGAATATTGCCTCCGCGGCTTAAGGAAGAAGGTGCCACTCTAGTACTAGCCTCCCCTATGAGAGGCGATCGGCAAAGCTGTTCAGTTTTCCTGGTTAAGTAGACTACAGTCATTAAGATATTCAAAAACACGTCCTCATAACTTTCTTATTATGTCTACAAGATTTATGGACTGAGTTCCATCTAAGGCCTATTATTGAGGTCCAATTGTGGACCAATATGTAAACACTACTTCTTAATATAAACCTTTTTGTAACCTGATCATAGCAAAGGCTGCGTACATCTCTTTTAGATTTGAACATCATGTTCTTTGATGTGCAGCCCACCCTCCCAATCTATCTTGATTGTATAGGTGTGCTCTCCAGCCTGCATCCGCTGCGACTGTTATTAGGAAAGTAAGTAACTTCTCCTTTATAAATGGGGTTGGATTGCTATCACTCGCATCGAACCACCATCTCAGGTCCTGTTATACTTCTTGGCTAAACACTCGTCTCTGACATTTCCGACTGAATTTTTTTTTAAAACCACTGTGCTCAGCGACAGTGCAGTCAATCTTGACTGACAGCCTGGTTGGCCAAGCTCCCATGGGTCTGGGTGTTGCAGACTAGGCCGAAATATTCTAAAAAGGTTTGTACATGGGTTCTATTACAGACCTCGTAATTTATACACCCAATGCCTCCAGCATTGCAAGCATTTTCGTAACATGTGCAAGCTTGGATCTGTCCTGACCAGCCTGAAGTCATCTAATTGTAATAGACGATGAATCCTTCATTTTTTATGGGTTTCCGCAACCCAATTTGTATTGCCGCAAAAGTGCGGGAGGCTATATACAGGCTAAAGGGTAGGACTGTCAATTGTAGGATTTGGCAATTGCAAATGATCTTTACAAACCATCTGTGTGTATCTTGGATACATAAATGGAAATAAGCCTGATGAATATTGATTTTGACCAACCACTTTGGAGCTCTAAAGAAAGATGATTAGTTACATCTGTCTGGGATATCAAATAATATTATTAAGACACCTTGCACTAAGAAAACAAGCCTTGTGTTGTGGGGGACTTTACAAACATGTAACTAATAAACACAACTTACATCCAGATACCGAATGACAATTTATGGATTGCAGTGTTGTCCTGCGTGGGATCCTAACCCACGACATTGGTATGGTAGGTTGGTATCCCAACCACTACGGCATCTGTGCAGTCATCCTGAAAATGATTGTTTAAGGGCCTGAAGTCCAATATTGGTCTTAGCCCATCTACTTTCTTTACTAAGGATATTTTTCAAAAGAACTATAATATCTCTAAAATTTTCTTTGATGAGAATTTCAGAGTTGGTTTGACATTGAAAGGTAAGTGGCAACAGGCTATTTATAAAATGGTTGCCTGTGATCCTACTAATGATTGAATAATTGGTCTACTTTACAGATTTTATCGCATTTGTATTTGATTGCCCAATGTTTTGAACACTTCAGCACTCATGTTCACGGATGGACTAAGATGTTTTTTCTCATTTACTCATGTAAACATTCAGAAATCATTATGAATAATTGGTTATAATGCTTCCCTACTAAACGAATATTCAGCACTTGGTAATCACATTGTAAGGTAACCTTGAGGTTTGATTAACAATTAGTTTAGATCTATGATCATACCTGATCCCCATACACTCAGACTATAGACCACAAGTAATCTACATAGTGGTTTCTGAGTTTTTATGACTTGGAAAAAGTTTTAGAAATCTAATTAAACAACGAGTTAGGATCTAGGTCTTTGGGATTAGCTGTAGCCCACTTGCCATTGTTCTAAAACCTTATTAGATAAGCCAATTAACAAAAGTTCAGTCAAAGCCAAATAGTCCTTAGTTTAATAGAAATGACGCAATTCCTCATTTGACTTTCACACCATCAAAGTCAGGTGCCGCCAAGCTATGCTGAAAGGATCTTTCTTTTTATTTAGTAGATTATCAGGCTTGAATGAACGCCATGAAATGAGTGAAACTACTGCAAATTGGTCAATTATGTCAATCACTTTAGATCACCAGACTTTATGATCTTTTAATTCAGAACCTAATATATCAAATTCAGTACCTAAATCATCAATGGCAAAGAATTAAAATTAGACTCTAATTTAATAAGAGAGATTTCAATTTAATTTTAGTAATATTAATATCATTTTTTTTTTTTTTGTGGGTGGGTCGCGGTCAGCGCGCCTCCGCACCGCTCCGTCCGGGGCGACAGAGGGGCTTAAGCATGCAACTCCCGCGACCCACCCGAAAACCACGTCGCCTTCGTCGTTGGGCCAACCACTGGAGTAGCGTTAACTTGTCGTCAGTGGTCGGCCCGACGGAGTACCCCCACTATTGGGGTACCCTCCCATCGACCGACGTCCCCCCCTCGGGGAGGACGTCGGTCTTTCCTCACGCGGTCGGCCTCTCAGCGGGTGACGGACTAATCCCCGGTCACGTCACCCGCGGCCTCGGCTAGGGCGGCATGAGGCGCAGATAGTTGCGCCTGCGCCGCCCCAGTCGCCGGCGGCGGATCTCCTCATTGAGGCTGCGCTCCTCGTGCAGGCGATCCGCCGCCTCCTTCCGCGAGATCACTGTCTCGCAGAAGGCTGCGACCGCGTCCCAATTCCCGACGCTGTCGACCATCGCCCTAGCGATAGCCGGCAGTGTCAGGTCCGTACCGATGATTACGACGAGTTCACTGCGCTGCACTGCCCAAGCCCCGCAGGCCTCGAGCGTATGGCGCGCCGTGTCCTCGTCGCAATCGCAGTGGTGGCAGGACGGTGTACTCTCCCTCCTAACGACCTTGTGCAGGTATTTGGCGAAGCACCCATGCCCCGTCAAAACCTGCATCAGTCGGGGAGAGCACCTCGTGCCGCCTTTCCAACCACTGCATCAGCACCGGCCGGAAGGCCTCCACGGTTCGCACCCCGAACCGAGGCCTCTCCAGCCGGACTGCCCAACGGGCGATGACGTCTCGGCGGGCGTCGACGCGCCAGGCGGTGAGATCCCTTAACGAGACCACACCGTCCTCCGCTCGCACCCTCGTCACCCGCCGACATAGTCCGGCGAAATATTAATATCATAGTAATTTCATAATATTGTGAAAAAATTTTACTAAAGCTCAGGGAGCTTCATCTGCCAACAAACTGTAATACAGTTTGGCAGAAGTAAGCAATTACTTGTAAATATGTACATTTTTTCTTAATAAATTTATTTCTATTCTATTTCTATTTGCATTGGTCCCTTAAGCAAGGAATACCAGAAGTAGTACTAGTAGCAGAAAAAATTTCTTTATTTTGTGTAGATACATACTTATTATTCATGTAAACTGGTAATTGTGCCAAATAGATAGACACATATAACCTTTGTGACATCAAATTGTCTCCCTTAGAATTTGTACATGTTTGAACCCGTCTATATACTTTTTTCTAGTTTCCTTGTTAGACAGGGATGAGGTCAAATCTGCCTCGACTTCCGAAGTTAAGGGAGATTCGCTACACGAAGTGTACCTAGAACTTTCAGTCGAGATATGTTCTCCAACAGAAGCAACACTCTGGACTAACTTCGGTATTTCTGCTACTAGATTCCATTAAAATTTAAAAATGTACATACAGCTGCTTACCGACGTAAATTAAAATGCTGTGTTGCAGTTATTTCTTAATACTGCAATAATCTCACTTCAACACATAAAATAAGGTATATTTTTACACTTTTAAAACTAACGATGTTTCTTCGGAAAATTCACAAAACGCTATGACATTTGACAGCTAAAGGCGCGCGAACAGAAATTAACAGCGCCTCTGCCGGTGAACAAAGGTACTAACTACGGAAGCTTCGGTAAGTTTAGTCTTATTTACTAGGTGTTTTCATCGAAATCACAGGACTCTCTCTCACCCCCAATGCTGTGTTTTTGGAGACACATAATATACAATTAATTATTTATAATGAACACATTAAAAATAAAATATATTCACACACAATTCACTCGAGTCTTAAGCAAATATCGTTCATTCTGTCTCAAACAATAAATTATTCGTCGGTGCGTTGCGTCCTTACGCAAATCAAATACTTAAGCGTTACTTACGTGCTTACTTATGTTAAGTATTCAATGATACACGATATATACACAGTAAACTCTTATTGTTTATTCTACAATCAATTTGTAGTAACAATAACTTATATTTAACACTGATCGGCTATCAATGTGGTTATGAAGTTAAAATACAATTCCCCGCCCTCTTTCTTAATCGTAGATTTCATAAAAGATGGCCAATTGATACGATCATCATCTCAGCCCATACACGTCCCACTGTTGAACTCGGGCCTCCTCCACTATGGGAGGGAAATTGACCCATTATACCACGCTGGTCAGATGTGTTGGTATAGGATTTTGTTACGAGTTTGCCTTCTCTTGCATAGATATTAAATCCCTTTTTTTGGGGTGGGTCGCGGTCGGCGCACCACTCGCACCACTCCGTTCGAGGCGACAGACAGTAAGCACGCACACCCGCAACCCACCCGAACACCACGCCACCTTCGTCATGTGATGTGTGAGTGAAATGGAATACCCCCTAGTGGGGTACCCTCCCATCGACCGACGTCGACCCGAGGGGGTACCTCGGGGAGGACGTCGGTCTTTCCTCACGCGGTCGGCCTCTCGGTGGGTGACGGACTAATTCCCCGGTCACGTCACCCGCGGCCTCGGCTAGGGCGGC
The DNA here is from genome assembly GCA_032191425.1 of Lymantria dispar. Taxonomy (NCBI): domain Eukaryota; kingdom Metazoa; phylum Arthropoda; class Insecta; order Lepidoptera; family Erebidae; genus Lymantria; species Lymantria dispar. The sequence continues at coordinate 28,368,541 of CM063459.1, forward strand.
ATGAGGCGCAGGTAGTCGCGCCTACGCCGCCGTGGTCGCCGGCAGCGGGTCGCTTCGTCGAGGCTGCGCTCCTCGCGTACACGACCCGCTGCCTTCCTCTGCGAGATTACTACCTCGCAGAAGGCTGCGACCGCGTCCCAGTTCCTGACGCTGTCGAGCATCGCCCTGACGATGATCGGCAGCGTCAGGTCGGCACTCGGCAGCGTCAGGTCGGCACATATTAAATCCCTTAGTCGTCTTCTATGACACCCACGGGCCAGAGAGGGAGTGGTAAATTGTATTCTTACTCCGTCACCACACGGCTTTAACTTTTAATAAATAATATTAATAGATTAAGTTATCTGTAATGAGAAATACATTTAATAGCATTTGAGATCCGAGTACGTTTCAAATGAATTTTATAGTTGATCGTAAAAATATTGAATCAAAATCAACTGCGTGAATAATTTGATTTACGTATATCAAGTGACACTATAAGACGGATAGTGATCTTATCCGTGGATGTCGTAAAAGACGACTAAGGGATATGATACGCATATAACATCTATGCAAAATAAAGAAAACTCGAAACAAAACACTATACCAATCTGTTCCACTAGCATGGCACAGTAAGTGGAGAGTAACTCCTAATGTCTCCTAGTGGAGAATGCTTGAGGCAGTGGAACGTATATGAGCCGAGATGACGATTATAATAAGACGAATGTTATTATTAGAAATCGTAGTGTTGATTTTATTAAATGTTTATTATTAATGATAAATAAAATTAAAAATATTGAGTAATATCCGATGTGAACAAAAAACTCTGTCAATAATAAGTGTCAGGTTCTACCTATCGGGCGAAAAAAACAAAAGTAGTTAAGATGAATATAAGGAGCCCAAACTTGATGAGTTAGTCCTATTAATAGGCAATCCAGGATCACGTTTTCTACCTACAAACTCCATCTTAAGTGTAGCTCCGTGGTACAGTGTTTCCAATTTTAGATTACATGTTTGAAAGTAAACTAAATAAATATTACGCGTCTAAGATTCCTACGACAGCTAATAAAAGAGGCTGATGGCCTTGAAACGTCTGAAAAGTTATTCATGAAATGAAGATTTTTTTGGGGTGGGTTACGTTCGGCGCACACCTCACTCCACTCCGTCCGGGGCGACAAAGGGGCGTAAGCACGCACACCCGCGACCCACTCGTATAGCACGTCGCCTTCGTCGTTGGGTCGACCCGGTGGTCGACGAAGCCAAGTAACTGCCGGTGCGCAGAGTTACTTGGCTTCAGTGGTCGACCCGACGGAATACCCCCTCTCCCGTCAACGTCCCCTACTGGGACGCCGGTCGCCGTCGGGTGGCTAACCTCTCGGTGGTTGTCCGGACTAATCCACGGTCCGGTCACCCACAGCCTCTGCTAGGGCGGCATCAGGCGCAGGTACTCGCGCCTGTGCCACTCCAGTCGCTCGCGAAGGACCGTGTCCGCGTGGAGTCTTTCCTCCCGCAAACGGTCCGTCGCCTCCTTCCGCGAGATGATAGCCTCACACAAGGCGGCAACGGGGTCCCAATTCCTGACGCTGGTGACCATCTCCCTAGCGGTGTTCGGCAGCGTCAGGTCGGTACCGATGATCGCGACGAGTTCACGACGCTCCGCCGCCCACGCGGCACACACCTCGAGCGTGTGCTGCGCCGTGTCCTCATCGCAATCTCAGTGGTGGCAGGACGGTGTGCTCTCCCTCCTCACGACCGTGTGCAAGTAATGAATGTTAAAAACTGTTACGATCACGTCAAATTTAAAAAAACTGCATTTAATCCATTTATTTAAAAACCAAGATGCCACAGATCGGAAGGATGCGACAGCGACTTGGTCGGCGCAGGCTTGAGTACTTACTGACGAGTTATGGCACCGTAGTCGACACCGGGACTAGACCGGCGAAAAGTCCTTCATCCACAGAGAGGTTGGAATGATATCCAAAAGGGTAACCCGCCGTTAAGGATACGATACCAACGGTCGGCCCGATGACGAAGGGGACGGAATACGGTGGGTTATGGGGCTGCTCTCTCCTACCCCGGGCGCATCGGACGGCGTGCGTCCAGGTCAAATCACAACTAAAAAAAATTCCTAGTATTATCCACACTAAAACATGAAGATACTATTCCTTTTTGTGGATAGTCTTATGCCCTAGAGTGCATGTCGATATTGATAATAATAAATGTTACTAGCAAAACCTTAGCAGTTACTGAAGATCTAAGTTTTGTAGTATCATATAAATATAGGAACACGGTATAGTATATATGTGTGAAGATATCAAGTAAAAGAAACATTTGTAGTAAACAAGCAACACTAATGGCGTGTCTATGTTCGGTACTCACTCTTAGTCTCGTTTATATCTATTTACAAACTATCTACGACTAAACTAGCAAATTAGAAACGCGCTCTGTACATTGGAACGACCACAAGTTTATAGACTATATCGATTGAATTATATTCTTATATCAATCGAAGAGGTTCGAAAAAAAAATATTTTTTTTTTTTAATGCAAAGGGTGGCAAACGAGCAAATAGTACACCTGATGGTAAGTGTTGCTGCCGCTCATGGACTTTTACAAGGCCGTTGCCTACCGCGAAGAAAGCGAAGGGAGTGTGAATGCGTGCATTGAGGCTCGGTGATACCAAGGGCACCACCAAAACCCTCCACACCCAATCACCCTCAGAAAGTTGGGCTTCCGGCTCTCTCGCTCACCGAACGAAGCGCAGTAACAAATTGCTACTACTCAGACGTCGATTTTCTGCGAGAGCATGGTACTGCCCCGGACGGACCGGCCCGCGGCTGTAGACAGATAACTGTCGACAGTGTGGTCCTACCACTCCTAAATATTCTTTACACGGTAATAATATTCTTTATATGGTAAGGAGTATACAGTAAGGAGTGGATATTTCAGTCAAAAAAACTGCAATGAACCTGTCAAATGCTGTTTAGTTAAGTCACATATGGGCATGGCGTTTCAACTCTCACTTTAAAACAGCACTATACTATATATATAGATCTTCGTTACGCACTTTTTTGTGTGAACAAAAATCATAGAACTCGCATCAACGTTGGGTCAACAAAAATCGTGATTATCGCGTCATCGCCACCGCACACTTCTTTGTATACTGTGTATATATATATATATATATATACAGTATACAAAGAATAATATCTGTGTATATATATATATATATATATATACAGATACCATATCTTTTAAAGCACATGACTTAAGGGAGGCAGACATTTGATTGATCGATTAATCGATCAATAGGTACTTTTAATTAAATAACTACAAATAGCAACTGCATGTTCATAACTTTGAGTTTTCACTTCTGTAGACAGTCTTCTTGACCTGCTTTTTCACTAATTTAACCTTTGTTAGTAAAGCAAAGGATACATTTGACTACATTAAACTTTCATTATTATGAAGTGCCGCTAAAAGTTCTATGACTTATGAGTGTAAACAAATCTTAATGCGTAGTTCTTAAACTATTAAAAAGCAAAAACTTTTTGAGCTCATTTAAAAGCATACTTATTTATTACTAAAAACCTTGCTCACTTATTTACTTTAGTGTCTATTAGCATATACTCTTAAGTTAGAGCTAAGTAGACACCCTTTTTCCGTCACGGATTAAGCATACAATTCACCATCCCCTACCTTGCCCATGGGTTTCGTAAAAGATGTAATATGCATATAAAATCTATACAAGAGAAAACTTGAAATGAAACCCTATATTAACATATCTGGGCCGACCACTGACGACAAGTCACATCTGCTCCGGTGATCGGCCCAACAACGAGGTGACGTGGGTACGGGTGGGTTATGGGCCCGCGCGCCGTCCTTTCATCGCCCCGGACGGACTGGGCCGCGCGTGCGCTTACCATAGCCCACCCATAGAAAAAAAAATACCAACATATCTGCGCGGGTGATCGGACCGGGGAATTTAGTCCGTCACCCACAGAGAGACTGACCACGCGACGGCGACCGACGTCCTAGGACGTCCAGAGGTGAGGGTACCCGAAAGGGTATTCCGTCGGGCCGACCACTGACGACAAGACACGCTGGCTCCGGTAGTCGGCCCAACAACGAGGTGATGTGGGTACGGGTGGGTTATGGGCTGCGCGCCGTCCTTTCATCGCCCCGGACAGAATGGGCGGCGCGTGCGCTTACCATAGCCCACCCATAAAAAAAACCAACATATCTGACTAGGGTGGTATAGTTTACGCCGCTATGCGCTCCTCCACCCACCGCTCTGAATGATGACAGGACGTGGCCAGACGCCCAAGCGTTGGAGTGTCGGGGATAGAATGTTATCAGACATTCTCTCCGGCACCTCGTAAAAGCGCGGAAGTGGCCGCTGTGGTTTTAGTGGGTTTTTCATTCACTTCTGTGGCCGGCGAGTCCCACACACACTACCCTGTCTGTATCCGGCGGAGGATAGTGCGTAAATGCATTTCCACAGCGTGAAAAAACAAGAAAGGGTGGTATAGTGTGTCTATTTCTCTGCCGTTGTGGAGGAGGCTCGAGCGCCGCAATGGACGTATATGAGCTGTGATGATGATGATGAAGTAGACACCAGAGGAGTTCATAATACCAACTATGATCGCTAACTCACGAGCCAAGCGTGGCGTTTGTGGTATGATTTCCCTTTCATGGGAAGCCTACTAATATGTCCCACAGTGCACGCCGATGTAATGATGGATGGATGAAATGTGTAACAAAATAATTAATACAGTTTAATGCTGTCTCTCTTTTTCCGTGTGGTGACAGAGTAAGAATACAATTCACCACTCCCTATCTTGCTCATGGATGTCGTAAAAGATGACTAAGGGATATAAATACGCATGTAGCAATTATGCAAGAGAAGGAAAATTTGAAATAAAACCCTATACCAACTTGTCTGATCAGCATGGTGTAGTAAGGTCAATTTGCCTCCTATTATGGACGAGGCTCGAGCCCAGCAGTGGGACGAATATGAGCTGAAAGAAGTCGGTTAATGATGATAAATTAATACTTTTACTTTACATTACTGTACATTGTCGGAAAATTTTGGCCGTGGTTTTGTCACCGGCCGCCGGCCTGACGTCAACTTTCCTTGAGAATGTAATGGCCAGACGGTATCAGATATCGTTGGACCAGGTCGATGTAAACTGAGTTGTCTTTTATGATACTCACGAGTGATGTAATCATTTCGGCTCACTTACGTGACCCACTGTTGAGCTCGAGCCTGCGCCGCGATATGAGAGAAATTGAGTACTGTACCACGCTGGTCAGATGTTTGGTATAGACTTTGAGTCTTCCTCCTCTTGCATACATATTATCTTAATACATATAAATTACGTGTGACGTTGTTTGTCCGCGATGGACTCCTAAACTACTTAACCGATTTTAATCAAATTTACACATTGTATGCAGTTTGATCCAACTTAAAAGATAGGATAGCTTACATTTTAATTTATAGTCGCAATATTATTTTATTGCAAATGATTGTCTATTATTTGACATTCACAATTATCTGTTAACTCCAAACGATTTTAACAGATGGCGATATCTGTTGACTGGATTGAGTAATTAATTAATAGATGGCGCTACTATGTCAAACCTACAAAGGTGTCATATATGATTTTAGCTTGCTTTTTTACATAGATGCCGTTTGTAAAAAAATATGACGACCTCCATGACATATGTTCTCCTACAGTTCCACTTAAATAGTTTAATAAAATGTAATATAACAAAAACATTAGCCACAGCAACGCGTGACCGGGTCTGCTAGTATATATAGTTTCTTAGTCATCTTTTACTACATCCACGGTCAAGAGGGCAGAGTGAACTGTATTCTTACGCTGTCACAGTGTCACCATACGGCAATGATAGTATTCGTAACCGTGACAACACAGCGATTATTAATATTTTTTAATAATCTTATGTTGAAATAAGAGAAATGAAGTCGACATATCTTTCAAATAATAAACCTATACATTATTATTACAATTTATTTTCAGATTCACGCATGGAATTTACCGATTCAAAGGGTATCAATAGAGAAATGTGAAAAGAAAGAAATAAATATACCTCCCCTAATCCAGATCACTAGTCGTAAATCCGAGGGGAAGCCAAAGAAAATACCGCCAACGAAAATATACGAATAGTTTTTGCTTTTTATTTGTCACTGAGTAGAGTTCACTATATCGTATTAATAATGACGAAATTATTTGTCCAGCAATTTCGAAACAAAATCTTAATTTTCAGTAACTTGATTTTTGAAGTGAAAAGGTTTTTGCAGGTATGGATGAGAGTAAATTCATGCAAGTCGTATTGGTCATGGTCACATGACGTGTTAAAGCTATCACTATATATGTGAAAGCCAGATAAATGTGCAAAATTTAGATTTACGTATTTTAATTTAAGATCAAACAATTAATTTGAATATGCAACAATATGATTGTTCATAGTTTTAAGTGTTCACCTCTGTCGGCAGTTGTCATGACTGCTTTGTTTTCTTTTTTTATTGGTTGGTGATCAATGTAACGGCCTACCTGATGGTAATAGATAACTGTTAGATACAGCCAGGTCCCTCTCTAACATAAATGGTTGAGCTTCTATCTCTCGCGCGCCCAGTGAAGTGTAGTAGCAAATTGCTCTGTGAGGCTGTGGAAACCACTCAAGAGTTACCACAATTAGATGAGTATATAATATGCGAATAAAGTTTATGCAAGAGAAGGAAAACACGAAATAATATCTACAGCAACCCGTTCGACCAGCACTATATAGTAGATCAAATTTTCCCTTCTATTTAGAGAAATCTTGACCCTTTGACTGGGTTATAAATAAGCTGAGGTCACGATGATGACAATGATAACAAATAGAATGCAATGACTTCCTTTCCTTTGAGTATTGAAAAGAAGAAGATAATTGGATGTAAAGAGATAATAACGCATCAAAAAGGAAAAAAATATAAATTAAAGCCCATAGCCCGTTTCCTGGCTAGCCACTGACGTCAACGACTCGGTCCAGGGGTTGGCCCAATGGTGAAGAGGAGGGTATACGATGGGTTATGGGGCTGCGCGCCGCCCTTTGGTTACCCAGAACGGAACGGATGGCATGCATCCAGACCATAGTCCACCCAAAGAAAAATTGTAACTTGTTTCACTATTACCTGTTTTATTAATTTACCCCAGGGAAATTAGCTGCCCTAATACATTATACGTGTATAGTTTGAGGAGAAAATATAAAAAAAAATATTAAAAAATAAGCACATTAATTTTATTAACGAAACTATATTTCTTTTACACTCGATTTAAACCAGTGCAAAAAGCTAAAGTTAGCACGATTCATCAACGAGTAAAAATGAGAAAAGAACTAGAATTTTGCACAATAGAAGTATACATCAGCCGAATGTAGCCTGGGCTTTTTTTTGTGGGGTGGGTCGCGGTCGGCGCACTCTACTCCGTCTGGGGCGACAGAGGGGCGTAAGCACGCACACACGCAAACCACCCGAACACCACGTCGCCTTCGTCGTTGGACCGACCTCCGGAGTAGGGTTACTTGTCGTCAGTGGTTGGCCTGACGGAATACCCCTTAGTAGGGTACCCTCCCATTGACCGACGTCCCCCATCGGGGAGGACGTCGGTCTTTCCTCACGCGGTCGGCCTTTCGGCGGGTGACGGACTAATTCCCCGTTCACATCACCCGCGGCCTCGGCTAGGGCGGCATGAGGTGCAGGTAGTCACGCCTGCGCCGCCCCAGTCGCCGGCGGTGGGTCGCTTCGTCGAGGCTGCGTTCGTCGCGCGCGCAACTCGCCGCCTCCCTCCGCGAAACTACTGCCTCGCAGAAGGCTGCGACCGCGTCCCAGTTCCCGACGCTGTCGACCATCGCCAGGGCGATCGGCAGCGTCAGATTGGCACCAATGATTGCGACGAGTTCACGACACTGCTCTGCCCAGGCGGCATAAACCTCGAGCGTATGCTGCGCCGTGTCCTCGTTACAATCGCAATGGTGGCAGGACGGTGTACTCTCCCTCCTAGCGACCGTGTACAGGTATTTGCCAAAGCATCCATGCCCCGTCAACACCTGCACCACACGGAAGGAAAGCACCCCGTGCCGCCGTTTTAGCCACTGCATCAACACCGGCTGGAAGGCCTCGACAGTCCAGACACCGTACCGAGGCTTCTCCAGCCGGACTGCCCAGCGGGCAATGACGTCTCTGCGGGCGTCAACGCGCCAGGCGGTGAGCTCCCTCAAAGAGACCACACCGCCCCCCGCTCGCACCCCCGACACCCGCCGATACCAATCGGCGAGCATTTCCGCCTCCAGGTCCCACGGGGCAGCCCCGGCCAACAGGCACGCCGCCTCCGTCGCCACCATGCGGTATACGCGGATGCTCTTGATCGCCATGGCCCTCTGTGATCGCCACAGAAGAGCCCTAAGTCGAGCGGTTAGGGACCTCGCCCACACCGGTGTGCTGTACAGGGCCATCGACCGGATAAGTAGCCTAGGCTTAGTAGTGTTTCGTTATGTCTGACAGCGACATTTTAATTGCAAGTTTTGCATTCATTATTTTGTCTCAAAGACTCAAAAAAAAATGACAGGAAGTGACAAAGTTTGTTGAAAACTTAATATAGCAAAGAATACTATTATAAATAATGTAGGTGAAATGATGAAGGATATGCAAGAACAAATATAATGCGATCAAAAAAGCGATCAATCAAAATTTGCCATCAATAGATATTTTTCCTGAAAGCAATTCATTATTAAATCAATAAGTATGTATTCAAATCGCTAGAATTTTCTAAGCAGCAGTACGCATTTGCATGCTCTAGTGCTGTTTATATTAAGCAAGCGTGCATTCTTACAATATTCCATAGACTCCTTATAAACATAAATAGAACAATGAAAGAATGATGTCTTATGTTTACGCGAGTATTACACATTGTAAATGAAACTACGAATTTTATTAAGATAAAGTAGGCCACCTTTTAAAAATTAATAATAATGTAGCATCATGCCCTCCTAAGTTTTCTTGTCGGATCTTTCTCAGTGTGGCCGTGTTTCGACTGCCGATCCGGTGGTAGTATATTTGTTAGGTTTAAATTAACAAATTGTTATAATAATTACTACAAATTTAATGTTGAGTAATTACTAATCATAAACAATATAATTTTTTCATATAGAATCATTTTCTTCTTGTACTGGCACTAAATTTGTACTAAAATTTATTATTCTCATGAATATATACATAGAAAAGAATGCGTTGGAGGTGGGGTATCGATCTTTATACTTAAATACAAGGCTATAGAAAAAGTGCGTATAGATAAGAATGATTATCTCTGGATATATATGGATCAATTAGTTCTGTATATAGGACTTATTTATAAAACACCCAGTACAAACTTAAAAAATTTTATAGATACATTTTCCTCCCAACTACAAGGTAAAAGTAGATCTATGATCTTTGGAGACTTTAACATTGATATATTACAGAATGATAGACAAACAGGTAATTACATGCATATGCTTAATGAATCGGGCTACCATATTCTTAATAACCTTAGTAGCGATTATAGCACACGCGAAACAAAGAAGACTACTTATACTATTTTGGATCTCGTATATACGAACATTCAATGTAATACATTTAATATGACTTTATCCGACAGCTCACTATCTGATCATAAGCAAATATTTCTAGAAATAGTACAATCTAAAATTAAAAAGAAAGAAAAACACCAATATTTAGCCACGGACTACTGCTCATTGTACAAATCGATTAAAGATTACAATTTAACAAAAGAAACCCTAGATTATGATGCGTTACAAAAAATGCTTATGAGTGAAATTAAAAAAAATAAGAAATTTAAATTTAAAGTTATGAATAAGCCACGCGATGATTGGATAAATAAAAAAGTAATAAGCGATATAAATAAAAGAAATATAGTATGGAGTAAATTAAAAAAAGAACCACAAAACAAGACACTGGAGACAATTTTTAAATTAAGAAGAAATGAAGCATCTAAAAGCATAAAATCCTCAAAAAGAGACTATTACAGTAAATCCTTTAAGAAATGTGAAAAACAACCAAAAAAATGTGGGACTTAATTAGCACATTAGCCAATAACAAATATAAAGATAGTAGTATACCCTCAAATCTTAAGATTAATGCATCAACTATTACGGATAAGCAGCATATTTGTCAGTGTCATATCAGTCAGTTTAATAACTTTTTTGCCACAGTCGGTCCTACATTAGCTAATAAGATATCACACACTTATTCCAAGGTACACACAAAAGTTCCTAAACTCAATGACATTTTTAACAAATTTGAGCACTGTACAACTGGGGATATAAGCCAGATAATTGATACTTTAAATTCAAATACTGCAAGTGGAATTGATGGTATAAGTGTCAAGGAATTAAAATGTATTAAGCAGTTAATAGTAGAAAATTTAACTTACTACATCAATGATTATCTTGATAGGGGTATTTTGCCGGATAGTTTGAAAATAGCCATAGTAACGCCGATGTACAAAAGTGGCTGCAAAAGTGACCCTGGTAATTACAGACCTATATCTGTACTACCAGTGTTATCCAAGATTTTTGAGAAATTTATTTATCAGCAACTAAATAAATATTTAACAAACATGGGATTCTTTTATAAACAACAATACGGTTTTCGAACTGGTTCGAATACTGTTTGTACTACTACTGATCTTATTACTAAAATCAAAGATGCTATTGATAAAAAGAAAATTGCTCTTGGTGTTTTTATAGATCTTAAGAGCGCTTTTGATGCCGTAAGTCATAAAATTTTATTAGATAAATTCTGGGACATGGGAATCAAAGGATCAGTACATAAAATCCTTAAATCATACCTTGAAAATCGTAGACTGGTCGTTAAAATACAATCCTTTGAAAGTGATTCGGTTCAATTAACATACGGTATCCCACAGGGCTCAATTTTGGGCCCATTATTCTTCCTCATATACATTAATAACATAAACACCCTCAAGGTTTCAGGTGATATTACACTTTACGCTGATGACACTTGTCTCTTTTATTTTGGGTACCATTTGAAAGATGTCTTGTATGAGGCCCAGTATGATTTATACAAACTTAATGAGTGGTTTATGTCAAATCTGCTCACAATAAATACAAATAAAACCGAGTATATGATATTTGCAGCAAAAAATAAAAAACTAGCAGATCACACGCCACTTACTATGCAGCAACAATTAATCAGACAGGCTAACAATGCAAATTATCTAGGTTTAGTACTTGATAGTAGATTAACTTGGAGGGCTCATATTGATTACCTGAAATCGAAAATCTCACCACTGATCGGAGCGCTTCATCGAATGTCTGGATATATCCCACATAAAATTCGTCCCCTTATTTATAACTCACTTGTTAGACCTCACTTGTAGTATTTAATTGAAGTGTGGGGGTCTGCAGCTAAATCTAATCTAGAGGAGATACAAGTCATGCAGAATAAGGCAATTAAAGTACTATACAACTATGACTATTCAACACCAAGCAATAAAATATACAAGGACACGAAATTATTAAACATTAAACATTTATACACATATAAGACATGCAATTTTTCTAATAAGCATTTATTAGAAAAATTATTAGTCAACAAGCACACTCACAACTTGAATTTCCCAAAAAAACACACATATAAATACTAGAGGATGTCATAAACTACAATTACCATTACCTAGGACTGACTATTGTAAAAAGAGCATATTGTATGAAGGAGTGCATCTTTATAATCAACTATCAGAGAATATTATTAATTGCCCAACTTTGGCTACTTTTAAAAAACATTTAATCTCTTTTGTTGAAAATAGCTGTGATTAAATTATGTTTTACTATAAGTACTATATATATACGTAGCAACCTTAGATTGTATAGCTTTAACTGATATGAATTATGTTACTTCTCAATTTAAGTGAACTGTACCTATTGTTCTTTTTGAGAAATAAACTTCTATAAACCGAAATTTTGGGTCATAATTTTATAACAATACAAAATTCTAATTGTTCTATATTCTGTCATCAGGAGCACTTTTAATTTTTTACTTCATTACCACACGGATTGGAAAATATATCTGTTGTAAAATTAGAAAAACAGATATTTACATTGCGGCGAGGAACCGCGACTGTAAATCATTAGTATGTACTGTAAATTTACGTCAGTGATGGCACATTAAAGAATTACGACACTCGTACCCTGAGTTATGTATGTAATTAACGATATTTTTGTACAAGTACCAGTACCTGTTCACCTGCGTTTTCGTCTGTTCACTGTCATATATTTACAGCTCGAGTCGACTTGACACAATTTAACAAGCTTACACCAATTTATAACAAAGTATTTGAAAGTTTAGATATGGTACGTAATAATAGTCTTTACTTTTCTTTTTTTTAAACATAATACTAAAGAAATAATCCTTGTATTGCTGGGTCATTTACAAATAAACATTTCATCATTATAATTTCAGCTGTATAAGGCCGAGCTTGCTGCACTATAGGAGGGTAATTGATCTAACTATACCACGCTGGTCAGACGTGTTAGTGTTTTTTTTTTTATGGGTGGGCTATGGTAAGCTCACTCGCAGTCTATACCGTCCGGGGCGACGAAAAGACGGCACGCGGGACCATAACCCACCCGTACCCACGTCGCCTCGTTGTTAGGACGGGACCGAAGCAGGGTGACTTGTCGTCAGTGGTCGGCCTGACGGTATACCCTTTCGGGTACTCATTTCTCGACTTCCCTGTCCCGGGACGTTGGTTGCCATCGCGCGGTCAGCCTCTCTGCGGGTGACGGACTAAATCCCCTGTCCGGGCATCCGCAGCCTTGGCTAGGCCGACATCAGGCGCAGGTACTCGCGCCTGCGCCGCCCGAGTTGCCGGCGGCGGTACGTGTCACCGAAGAGGAGCTCCTCTCACGCACGATCCGCCGCCTCCTTCCGTGAGATGACGAAGGCGGCGACCGCGTCCCAATTCCTGACGTTGTCGAGCATCTCCCTGGCGATGGTCGGCAACGTCAGGTCGGCACCGATGATCGCGACGAGTTCACGACGCTTGCCCGCCCACGCAGCACACACCTCGAGCGTGTGCTGCGCCGTATCCTCGTCACAATCGCAGTGGTGGCAGGACGGTGTGCTCTCCTTCCTGACAATCTTGTGCAGGTACTTGGCGAAGCAATCGTGCCCCGTCAGCACCTGCACCAGTCGAAAGGAAAGCACCCCGTGCGTCCGCTCCCACCACTCCATCAGCACCGGCCGGAAGGCTTCGACGGTCCTGACACCGTACCAAGGCCTCTCCAGCCGGACTACCCAACAGGCAATGACGTCTCGGCGGGCATCGACCCGCCAGGCGGTAATCTCCTGCAACGAGACCATACTGCCGCGGGCGCGCGTCTCCAACACCCGCCGGTATTTTTCGGCAAGCATCTCCGCCTCCAGGTCCCACGGGGGAGTTCCGGCCATGAGGCACGCTGCCTCCGTCGCCACCGTGCGGCAACCGCGTATGGCCCTGATCGCCATGACCCTCTGTGGTCGCCACAAGAGTGCCCTCAGACGAACGGTCAGGGACCCTGCCCACACCGGTGGGCCATACAGGGCCATCGACCGGTTCACCCCCGCGTACAGAGACGAGTGTAGGCTTTTATTTAGATTTTTTTTATCATGCAGTGGTGTTTTCTGCATATCGTCTTTTAAGATACCTACGGGCAAGACCATTCTTAATCCGTCGCCACACGGGAACATTTACAAATGCAAATAACGGACACAAATGGCACACGGAGGCAATACAACAACTGCATAAAGTATTGTGTGGGAACCGAACCTGCGACACTTATCATGTTATATCGCTTTTTTAACCGATCGACGCGATTCACAAATGTTTGTACCGAGTCTGTTCTAGATTCCGTGTGATGGAGTAAGAATACAATTCACCACTCCCTATCTTGGCCGTGGATGTCGTAAAAGACGACTAAGGGATATAATACACATATAACATCGATACCTACAAGAGATTAGTTTCATCATTCATCATCATTTCAGCTCATATACGTCCCACTGTTGGGCTCGAGCCTCCTCCACAATAGGAGGGAAATTGACTTTACTGTACCATGCTGGTCAGACGGGTTGATATAGGGTTTTATTTCGAGTTTTCCATCTCGTGCATAGATGTTATATGCATATTATATCCCTTAGTCGTCTTTTACGACACCTACAGACAAAGGGTGGCGAATTGTATTCTTACTTCGTCATCACACGGAATAAAAATAATTTGATAGTGTAAAAATAAACAATCTTTGTTTGTAAACTACATAATAATAGAGCACCCCAGCGCCCGTATTTTCTATGACCAAGTAAACATTTAACAAGGCCAGCGTAATAAACGATACGGGTTGGCATACAGTTTTTTTTTATGTTTGTATTCATTTGGTTTTTTATCGAGTTTTCCTTCTATAGCAGTAAGGTTATATTCTTACATCCCTTAATCAATTTTTACGATACCCATTAGATAGGGGGTGATGAATATAATATACATATATCGTTACAGCATTGCTCCTTATCGTCAACTGAATTCATTTTTTTTGTTATAATTAAACAGCGTGTTCTGTGTAATGAAGTTTTCAATAACTGATTCTGCAGCGGGTAGATAAAAATTTCTGTAAAAACGATAATTTATTGGACGTGAGACATCCTAGTCTGTCCGTGACTACAAAAAAAAACACTACGTTTTACGTTACGTTACGTTTTAGCCATGGCTATGACGCTGTACGTCGTCGGGCAATCAAAAATCAAACACAAACGCGATAAAACCCGTAAAAATATTTTACCTTATAATATGTAATACTCGCGTAAACATCAGATATTATTAGGTTTTTAGGTTTTAGAATTTTAGAACCATTTAGAAATAAAAATGAACGCGTGTACAAAGTACGCATAGCAGAAGTGAAACTTCTTTATCCTTTGTCCCTTTGTTCCTTTGTCCCTCTGTCCCGTTGTTCCTTTGTCCCTTTATCCCTTTATCCCGTTATTCCTTTATCCCCTTATCCCTATATCACCTTATCCCTTTATCCCTTTATCCCCTTATCACCTTATCCCTTTATCATTTTATCCCTTTATCCCTTTATCCCCTTACCCCCTTATCCCCTTATCACCTTAATCCCTTTATCACTTTATCCCTTTATGCCTTTATGCCTTTATCCCTTTATCCCTTTATCCCTTTATCCCTTTATCCCTTTATCCCCTTATCCCTTTATCCCCTTATCACCTTATCCCCTTATCACCATATCCCCTTATCACCATATCCCTTTATCCCTTTATCACTTTATCCCTTTATGTCCGCTTAAACGACATGCTATCCCTACTCCACTGGAGAAAGTACTCTTTCTTCGAATCGACCGTGGTGAGGACGAGGAAAAGATGGCGCGTAACGAAAAAATGTGACGCGTAACCGAAAAATGTGACGGTAAATTTTTTTCCAACGCCGATAAAGAAGTTTCACTTCAAAAACTTCTATAGGCGCGTTGAGCACTTTTTGGGTGAATACAAATCGTAAAACTCGCGTCATCGTCACCAAACGTTTTCCATGAACTATATGCATACTGTGCATTTATGTGTACTTTTTCGGTGAACGAAAATCGTCATCGTCACCGCACGCTTTCCATAAGCGTTGTATACTGCGTAAACGCAGTATACGAGTACATATATCTACATAGATATACCTAGTATAGCCGAACCGGATATAGCTACGTGGGGCGGGTCACTCACTTCCCTCTAATGTGGTTGAGGGGAGTGATGGCTGCTCTAGTAGTTAACTCGTGATCGGGTACCGCTTGTGGGATCTGGTCCAACCATATTTTCCTTTCCTTTTTATTTGAACTAAATTAAAAAAGTATAAATTCTATCTCGAAGGGCATCACACTGGAGCTAAGACTATACATCCATATTAATATTATAAATGCGAAAGTAAGGATGTTTGTTTGTTTGTTTGCTTGTAACGCTTTCACGCTTAAACCAGCGAACCGATTTCAAAAATTCTTTCACCAATGAAAAGCTATAATATCAGGGAGTAACATAGGCTATATTTTATCCCGGTATTCCCACGGGAACGGGAACTACGCGGGTAAGGCGACTGAAACCGAAGCGAAGCGAGGGCGGGTTGCTAGTATGTTATATACGTGTAATTCTATTCAAAAGATGGAAAAAAAATGACTGCCCGCTGAGTTCCTTGCCGGATCTTCTCAGCTTGTGGCCGCGTTCCGATCCGGTGGTAGATACAATATTTAGGATATTATTACAAACGATGTATAAATTTGACAATATGTAAGTGCCCTTAAGGGGCCAAGGCAGAATAAATGATTTGATTACCTCCTGCCATCTTTGAGAGCACATGACTTAAGGAAGGCGGACATTTGATTGATTTGTGATGATTATCTTTTGGCAGTCTTTAGTGTGAACACACGGCGTCGATTCCGTTTGGAGCAATGAAGCGAGCGGGTATGCGACCCCGTAACGCACCGGCGACGGGGAGGGACTTACCATTAGATCCGCAACTGATACCGAATCCTTGACGTCAGTGACCAGTCCGGAAGATTACCCCTTTCAGGTATTAGCATTCTGACTGTAGTTTGTAACATAGTTTGATTATGCTCACTGAGGATCTCTGCTTGAGGTTACTATGTGGAGTGGGTCTCACCCTATCCTCTTCAATGTGTGACAAGGCAGCGATAACTGTTCTGCCGCCCTAGCCGAGGCCGAGGGTGACTAGATCGGGGAATTAGTCCGTCACCCGCCGAGAAGCCGACCGCGTGAGGAAAGACCGACGTCCTCTCCGAGGGGGAGGTGTGCATGCTTACGCCCTCTGTCGCCCCGGACGGAGTGGTGCGAGGAGTGCACCGACCGCAATCCACACTCAATAAAAAAAAGCAATAACTGCTCTAGTACCCGTGATCGGATGCCGCTTGTGGGTTCTAGTCCAACCATATTTGTTGTTGTTTTTGTACTATATTTAAAAAAGGACTATATCTTAGCTTGAATGGCATCACATTGGAGCTAAGGAAAGCTAATGTATCAATTTAATCCTCTGTATCTCAAACCACTTGTTAAATCGAACACTGTAGGATTTCACTATTAAATACTTTGTAACCACAGTGAATATAATTAATTGCAAATTCGCTTTTTCACTTAAATTCTTCCGTAAATTCTTCAACAGGAAGTTTAATCTTACCTTAATAAATCACTCCCTATAATACTAAAGTCGAAATTTTACTTGCGTAAATCATAAAAAAATGTCTGCAGTGGTCATTGTAGCGCGATAGTCGACTACACGTCGGCATCAATCAGACTTACTGTCCGACTGAGGAGCGACCCTCAGTAAGCTGGGGGACCTTTAAGAGGCTACTGTCTTCTATACACTTTGATACTTATAAACACAAATTTGAACACGATAATTACAATTTATTGCATTAAATAATCTATTCAATAAATACTAGCTACTATATACAGAAATTAGCACGTTGAAATAGCATTAGGCAGGCCACATCGCTCGTCGAACCGACATCCGTTGGGGAAGAAAGGTTCTTGAGTGGCGACCACGAATCGGACGGCGCAGCGTAGGACGATCCCCCACTAGGTGGACTGACGACATTCTCAAAGTCGCAGGGAACCGTTGGATGCAAGTGGCGCAAGACCGTTCCGTGTGGCATTCTCGTGGGGAGGCCTATGTCCAGCAGTGGACGTCTGTACGCTGATGGATGGATGGATGGAAATACTAGCTGTGCAAAAAATTTTATTTTAAAGTTGTTAAGTCTATTATCATCATCATCATTCCGCCTTTCCTCGTCTTCTGCCTGACGTTCCCCTCCTGTTTCATGGGTGCCTTATACTTATTGCCTGCACTTACTTATTGCCTGCACCCAACAACGTCCAGCAACTATCACCAGGTCGTCGGTCTACCCGGTAGGAGGGCGTCCTACAGCGCGTCGTCCAGTACGTTATCGTCTCTCCTTTCTTCCCCAGCGGTTGTCCGTTCTTCGAGCAATGTGGCTATGCATTGCTATTTCAACGTGCTAATTATTCGTGCTATGTCGATTGCACCTGTTGTAAAAAGTACCGTGAAGAAAATAAAGGCAGTGTGAATATGTGCAATGAGATTCGCTGATACTAAAAGCATCACCAAAACTCACCACACTCAGACACCCTCAAAAAGTTGGAGTTCCAGCTCTTTCGCTCGCGGACCGAAGTACTAGTACCGAAGAGAGTATGGTACTATCCCGGACGCACCAGCCAATGACTGTAGACAAAAGATTGTCGACAGTGTGGTCCCACCACATATAACCTATATTACTTACGGTCATAGTACTACCACATACCTTGAAGAAAGGGCTCTTCTTAAACATCGTAGCAGGTAATTCAAGATCCAGCACATATGTGAGAAAATGATTGCTAAAAATCTACAGTTGAGAACCACAACGGTTTCCAGGTGAAATGATCTGTAATTAAACATATTGCTTATAATAAAACTGTTTACCGACAATAATATGCCAAAATTTCAGTTTCTATTTGCCAGACCTGTATGTAATGTAGATAAATCTGTCATGAGTCAACCGAATATCCCCTAATGTTAATCTCGTAAGCAGTATAGGTAATAGTGCAAATAGTCCCAAAGTTGGTCGCCTTCAATGTCAGCGATAAATTTCATTACGTCCCTAATATTTGCTGATTTTTATCGTCCAAAGGCTTCGGCAAGCTAATGTCGCAAACCAATTGTCTAACCCTTCACAATTTATGATTGCTTCGCCAAATATTCAAGTCGTGTTGTGAACTCACCGACACGTATGTATCGTAACCTGTGAATCTAAACGTTGTTATCATACATCTAAAAAGGATCGCGTAAACGCTTCTTTGGAAATTTTCTTATTGATTCTTGTCTCAGAACCAATAAAAGAGGTTTTGTTCCCCGTATGTAAATGTGAAATCCCTGATACCCAAGAAATATTCACCCGACAATGTAAACAGAATAAAGAGCTAGAGATTTATTAAAAACGCCTCCCCTGCAGGTAGCAATCGATACGAACGTAAGCTTCGACAATGGCACTGCAGTATTGGAACCCGACCGAGAAATCCCATAGCTAATTAAACGTAAAGAAAGTTCAGTGAGAGCCGTTACGTTTTTGTGCGAGTTACGTAACGTTGTTGGGTTGAATACCGAACAATAACGCGTCCCAAATTAATTTAATCACATCGGTAACAATAAATTGTGAAGTCGTGACTTTGTTTACAACACTAATCAGAAGTTTTTGATATTCAGCGCGGCCTGTGAGCGGCCGAGCGCCGCCGCGGGCGCGCTATGCGACAAGCTTAATAAGTATTCAACTGCGGCTCCTGGGCGTGTACCCAGCGGGACGCGAAAGTATCTCTTAAATAAACCTTTAACTTCGTGATTGGTACTGTTATTCCACGAGGAGTGCTCGATAGCTATCAAGTGTAACAATGCGCGTTAAATTTATTTGTAGCTACATAAGTAATTGTTATCGATTTATTCTGGGTGACAAATAAACGTGCAAATTATAGGAATGCGGTTAGGTAATAGAAAATTACTTTTTATAGACTTTTTAATAATACCAAATACTGAAATTCGGTTCTATAATGGAGTTCATTTTTATTTGAACCGTCGTAGGATAGGAAACTTAAATCCACTGTTAGTTTTACGTATCTTTTTATTACGTACATACTATTAGTGACTGTATCTTTTTAACTAATATAAGTTTCCTCATTTTCGAAACCGGACTACTTTACAGGTTTTATTCCGTTTGTATGTGATCGCGTTTTATTGCCTAGTGGTAGGACCACACTGCCGACAGACTTCTTTCTGTAGCCGCGGGCTAGTCCGTCCGGGATAGTACCACACTCTCACAGAAAATCGATGTCCGTGTAGTAGCAATTTGTTACAACGTTTCGTTCGGTTAGCGAGAAAGCTGGAAGCCCATCTCTCTGAGGGTATTTGCGTTTGATGGGTTTTAGTGATGCCTTTTGTATCACCCAACTTCATTACACGCTTTCACACATACTTTCTTCGTGATAGGCAGCGACTTTGCAAGCGGTAGCAACACTTACCATCAGGTTTACTGTTTGCTCGTTTGCCACCGTTTGCAATAAAAAAAAAGTTCTTTAAGTTTCTTCAAATAAAATGAAATCATCCTCAAATCACCTTTAATTAAAAAAAAAATTATGTTTTCGAAAAATATGTAACAAAACCGCATACTGGTAGCAACATTCGCCAGCCTCACTCCGCTCAACTACAGAAAAGGGAACATGGAAACGAATAAAACGTTATAATTTTAAGTTTTTTTATGAAATTCAGAGTTGTAGTGTGGTCATTGAGCGGGAATACAGTTGTCGCCACCGCTTACTTGTCTGTGGGAATAATACAAGAGTCTTATAGTAATGCTAGGTATATTGACTAACGTATACCCATCTTATTATAACCACAAACCCGTTTGCCTAGCAAATTTATTAGCATTACTCCAGCAAACGAGAACATCCTGATGAGGAGATATTTTATTCTACACCTGGACAAGTGGACGAGGAAATACTGAATAATGATGAAATTAAATGAAAAGCGTAAGTTTATATTGATTAACTTGCTGAAAGTTAACTGCTCAGATGATGTAGTGGTTAAGATACCATCTTAGATTACCAAGTGCCGTGGATTCGATTCTCAGATAGAACAATATCTTGTGCGATCGAAATATTATTGTTCTGAGTATGGACGTAATTTGAGTCCTTAACTGTATATCTGTAAAGGCCTCCGCTTACAAGGAATACATAATTAATACAAACTTATTTTCTATTAAAAAAGTGTGTCTAGCAACAATATATAATAGTACCATTGAACTGGTATAGGTTATCGCTAGAATTACTCGCGCACCATCAATTTCACATATGAAAGCTGCAGCTTTGAACTGTAAAAGTTTTATTTCCCGCGAGTGAGGTGAGAAGTGTACGCTCGCTAACGTTTATACGGCACACGTAATACAATTTTCACACGCGATGAAGAGGCGCATTGGAATTGCATTTCGTGGGTGCTTTGTTATTCTCACGACGACCTGTATAGCGCTACTCGGTTCATAGATATTTGAATAACCCATTTTCGTCTTATATATTTAAACTGAATAAACTTTTCAAATTCAAAGTTGTAGAAAACAACTAAGCAAGCATCTTCGTGAGTGAATAAATAAATCAGTTAATTGCAGTATACTGCAAAACATTTTGAGAACTTATTGTATATCTAAGGAAAGATACACAAAAATACCTCCCTACCTTCCTCTTAGCTCACAGACTTCTCACTGTTGAGCCGAAGCCTTCGCCTCGTAGGCAGAAAATTGTATTCTTACTCCGTCACAAAATGGACATAATTATATTTGGTAATATTGTTTTATTACTGTTGGTGGCAAACGAACAAACAGCACACCTGATACTAAATGATCTTTCTGCTCATGTACGACTGCTGGGCCGCTGCCTACAGTGAAGTGATTGTGAATGCCTCCAATGAGATTCGATGATACTAAGGGCATTAACCAACCACCAGCAAACACCCTAGGAAAGTAGAACTTACAGCTTATACTCAAGACGTCAATTTTCTCCGAGACGATGTACGAAATTAAGTTTGTTTGTTTGTTCGCTTGTTACGCTTTGACCGAAATTAATCCGACAAGAAAATCAGGCGGTCAAATAACGCCTTACTAAACAGTTTGACTGTTGTATATTCGAAAATTACCAAATAATTTACAGCACATGTATCGGGCACAAGCCGTGTTTTAATAAAATATATAAGTACATATTTTATAATAGCGTAATTATTAACGAATCTTTGCTGAACACAGAGACAACGCCGAAACAAATGATCGGGCTAAGTGCGCGGGTAGCCGTAAATAACAGTCCCGGTCTGTCCCTAACTCGTAGGTGGGAGGAGGGGCCGTGCGGGCAGCTGTCGCGGCTGTGTACCCACGTTTTATGCTAATGAACACAACATTAGAACATTATAAAGGGCTGCGGATGTAGCTTATGTTGCTGTTAATGTTGCCATTGTTTATCATTTTTGGTTAGTAAATGTGTACCCGGTATGGGTCCCTTGTTATATTGTACGTATGTTGGACTATATAACTTTATTTGCTTTCGAGATATCTTTCGGCACGAATACACACAAAAACGCTTGTAATCATTTATCTACAGGTACAATACTTCAGTCCATACCCGTCCTACTGTTGGGCTCGGGCCTCCTCCATTATAGAAGAGAAAATTACCTACTATACCACGCTGGTCAAGCGTGTTGGTTAGGGATAAGGTTTTGATTCGAGTTTTCCTTCTCTTGCATCAATATTATCATCATCGCAGCCTACATAGGTTCCACTATTGGGCTCGAGCCACCTCCATTATAGGAGAGAAAATTACCTACTATACCACGCTGGTCAGACGCGTGGGTATAGGGTTATGTTTCGAATTTTCCTTCTCTTACAAAGATATTTTATGTATATCATACCCCTTAGTTGTCTTTTACGACACCCGCGGGCAAGAGAGGTTATGGTGAATTATATTCTTACTCCGTCACTACACGGAAAACAAGAATAATATAAATAAATGTATAATCTTGAATGCACACATGGTGTACCTAATCGTTAAGATGATCTGACCTACGGCAAGTGGTTCAACTCCCATTCAGGGCAATACTTTGTGAGTACCGCAAATCGTTGTTTTAGTCTGCACGTAATTTGTCTGTTAATTATAAATTATGCTCGTAAAGTCCCCTGAAATCATTATCATGATCTTGCTCTTAGCCCAATTAATAAAAGTCGACTCAATATGTACTCTTCTCTCATAGCACATGTTGCAAGCTTTAGGAATACTTTTATGACCTACCATCTGCCTGACGTTAACCCTTCTTGGTCATGTACGTGTTGATTAAACAGCTTCAGATATTTGATCCTGAACCCAGATACAATCAAATGTAGTGTAGTGTATGTAACTGTAAATTTTCGTCTTGTATGACAAGTACGAGCTCAAAGTTGGTATTATTTATAGCCACACAGCAATAAAGTCAATACAATAATAATAATTGCGGTTGTAAACTCGTCTGTCAAGCGTGGCGATTATTACATAATTATTCTTTAATCGTCTTTTACGACATCCGCGAGCAAGAGCAGGGGTGGTGGATTGTATTCTTACTCCGTCACCACACGGAAAGCACAATATTTTACACATTAATAAACGTCGCCTCCGTAAGTCGTCTAGTACCACGCCTACGGCAATACAGTAGAAAAGCATCGCGTTTTAAATCCATTTAGATATCCGATTTTCTACTATCAAAGTTAGATCAAAATATCTATCTCTACATTACGTGCCATATTATTATATGAACTAGGATAAGGGATTGTAACTAGGGTATTGGTACGTTGATCGTTCTTTGAAAATCATATGTTTGCAACAGCTGCGTGGAGCGCCTCTCATTTCATTTTAATATAAATAATTGAAGACAATGATGGCTGCTCTAGTAGTTATACCAATTAAATACAGTTTATTTTCATACATACATACTATCTAAGTAAATCTGTTTCCTGCTATTAAATAACTGCAAAATTTATATAACATTTACATAATAAATTAATATTTATAGATTCTGCGTTTCGAATTTCGATTCAAAGATGCCAAAGCAACATAGACTATAACAGACAAGTCATTCAAATATTATTAATGAATTACAAAATAGCATGTTGTTCTTAACACACTACGTTCTTACTGTCTGTCAACACAAGTGCAACAACTTTAACATATCAGGTGGCCCGAAATCGCGGTATTGAAACTTCTCTGTAAGCTTTGTTAATATGTATCTACTTATCTTTGATAGAACACTGCAATACGTGTCACGTAAAGGATGTAAATACACCATAGCCAAGCGATAATTTATATGAAACATATATTTATAGTTCATAGCTATATTTGAGAAAAACGATCCTGCAGTTTGAAGGGTATCAGCTCTTTTCCAAAATGATATAAATCATTTTCAGTATGAAAGGGAATTAAGTATATAGTACTATTCACCTCTGGTGGCAAGGACGTGATGTCATCATCGCAGCCCACATACGTCCCACTGTGGAGCTCGAGCCTCCTCCACAATGGGAGGAAATTTGGCCTACTATACCATACTAGTCAGACATTTTGTTATAAGGTTTCGTTTCGAGTTTTCCTTCTCTTACACAGGTGTTATGTGCATATTATATCCCTTAGTCGTCTTTTATGACATCCACGGGCAAGATAAGGAGTGATGAATAGTATTCTTAGTCCGGCACCACACGAAAAACGAATGAATTTCACACATTCACCAACCAGCTAGTAAGAAATAAAACGAAACAAACAATGCGATAGTTTATTCAATAAATGTATAATTAAACACAGTTTAATTAAATTTATTCATAGCACTACATACAGCATAGCAACTCTTAATTCATACTAATGTTGTTTATCGATAATCGAATATAAATATACAATCGATAAAAGATCGAAAATCATCATCACAGCTAATATACGTCTCGCTGCTGGGCTCAAACCTCATCCACAATAGGAGAGAAATTGTCCCACTATACCACACTAGGCAGACAGGTTGGCACAGGGCATTTCATGTTTGCCTTCTCTGCAATGATGTTATCTGCATGTTGGAATCCTTTAGGCATCGTTTAGGACACCCACGATCAAGAAAGGGGATGGTGAATTGTATTCTTATTCCGTCACCAGACGGATATAAAAATATGAAATATCAATTATTGAGTTAATTTTATTCGTTAACTCGAATAATATTATTATTCACCGAGTACATTAATACCACCCACGGGTAAGAAAGGAGGAGAAGATCAAGAAAGAGGAATAGTTTGTTTTTGCAGGTTATATCACTGTCTATCACACAAAAGTACTAACATATTACCTTAGAATAATAACGTATAGAAGGTAAGTCCGCGCACAAAAAATTAAGCATTTAAATTGGAACCTAATGGAGCTTACGCCGGAACCATTTCTTAATGAATACGGTCACTGTACTGCAGATACGTATGGAACTCTTAAAAAATAAATAGATAATTATGACGGTTTGTGCATTCCAATGGTGTCACAACACACTTAAAAAAACAAAAGGTTTTTAACATTATTCATAAACAAAATTGGATTTCATAATTTGTGCGTGTGTAAACGCCTGCGCGCATGTAGTATTTTTGGCTTCATGTTTTAGATCGCTTGAAGTACCGACACTATCCTTCTTTCTATACGTTATTATTGTAAGCATATTACCTATATAGTAGTTATCTTTATTCTTCAACATTAACAACCCTTCTGGCAAACGTTACATTATTTTTCTAATGAGGCTTATGTCCATTGATGAACGTTGATATGGATATAAAGAATATAGAACCTTAATATATTTATTTGAGAACTAGTCACAATTAAATGCATTTTTTGAAGTGAAACTTCTTTAGAATAGTTGTGATTTCAAATTCGATTAAACGAAAAAGCGAATCCATAGAGACAAACACATAAATGTATAGGATTCAGTCGGCGAGAGAATTCTACAACACATTCTCGTAAGGGGGCGTTCATAAAATACGTGAGATGTTTAAGGGGGTCGAGTCCAATCTCATCTAATGTTACGTTGGAGAGAAGGGGGGGGGGGGGGGGGGGTCTCGGCAAATATCACGCAATTTTTTTTTTGATTGAAACAAAAAAATGATACTATTTTGGTCCATTTGATCCAGATTGTACATGCTTAAGATTTAATCTTAAGCGTAATACGATTAAGATCATTCACTAATTCGTTCGAAAGAAAATAATTTCATTCATACTTCGACGTTATACCATAGATAATTCACTATAAAATAAGATAGATGTGCAACTGAGGTTTTAAATTTGTAATCTGAGTACCTGCTTCGAAAGATCTCTACTAAAGATATCTACAATAATAGCGAAACAAAGTGTGAATAAATAGATGGCGCTGTTTTAAAGCGACCTCTAGCGGTATTTTAGTGATATATACAGGATGTATCAGGTTATGGGACAACTGGTCAAACGGGAGGTAGGCAATGGTGGTAAGAACCCATAAAAAAAAATTGAAGTTAAAATATTATTCGTTAATGAATTAGAGACATGTAAAGTTTTCAATTTTGTCGTTGTTTTTTCGTTTAAATCTGATTGAAATGTATAAAGTCAGTGATACTTAATCTGCAACATATTCGTACTTTGTTAAATATTCAATAGAAATTGAAAAAATCAATGATTACGTTAGCATAAGCAAAACGAACTTCGCTTTAAATCAGCTGATCGGCCGATTATCGTCGCCGAGACACGTTTGTACCTACGGTCCCATTGAAGCGTTTGCGCAATTCTAGGTATGTATGAATGAAATTATACTGTCGAAGCTTTACATGCCTACATGTATCCTATCTATCCATGCCTACATGTATCCTATCTATCCATGCCTACACAATATGTAACATTTAAGGCGTAGACTGTTTGACACACATTTTTGAAATTACTATAAATTTTATGTTATATTATTTTTTGTGTAATATACATTTTAATTACGATCTATGGTCGGTACATTACAACATACTCGAACAGTTGCTCCATAACCTGATACACCCTGTATATTATATTGATCTGATATATATATATTATATTTATATTATAGTGATATATTTCCTTTTACAATAACAATCCAACGCGATTACGTAAGAAACCCACATTTTGAAAATCTCACGTGAGATTGGGGGATGGGGGAGGCGGTTGAATAAAATCTCACGACATCTCACCAGAGGGGGGAGGGAGTTACAGAAAATTTAAAGAAACACTGCACGTAGTTTATGGACGCCCCCTAACGTCCCCACTATCGTCTACTAAGCATTGTCCATATGTATGTATGTTCCTATGTAGTGGGATAGTCAGTATATCTATATTTTACTCCAGTTCCGAGCGTTCTACGTGTTCATTTTAGTATGTGTTTAATATATGTGTTTGCGCCTGCGTATTAGAAAACTTTAATATAAAGCAAGCGTGTTGATGCATTTTTGTGTGAATATTTTCATCTCCTTGATAAATTAACGTGATAAAAACACGTGACACCAAATAAGTTTCACTTCTGACATGCGTACATTGTACCCACACTCAATGTTTAGTCTCATCTCATATACAGTGTGATAATAGAACGTGTATGAACTATGAAGAATAATATTTTTAAAGTATTAAAAATATAAACATAGTTTGCGACCTCAAAGCTATTTGCTTTGTAGTTGAAGATACAACGATAGGCTTAATATTATAACTGGTTATGGACTGACCGTATCCTGGTAGTGTGGCCTCAAAATTGCATTATATTTCTTAGCCGACCATTGACAATTAGTATCTTAATACTAAATAATTCCATATCTTAATACTAAAGCACTGGTATTTTATAACTATTTTTTACATATACACTAAGTAGTACAGTATGGTTCAGTGGCGCGTGTTAACAATGCGCTGTACGGTAGACATGCCGTCCACGAACTTGGTGCGGAACAGCACATTCGCGTTATTGAACATGCCGTCCTTCAGCGATACTATGATGAACTGGAACAAACACACATTATGAATCATCTACAGTCCCCAACATTTATCAGTTCAAGATATATTACTATGTAATATTTCATTTTATATGACCCCTTTCAAAAAGTAGACCTCCTTTACTAAAAAGATACCTGCTATATCACATTATACATTTCTTTTTTTTTTGGCCGGTTATGGGGCGGTCGCACGCCATCCGGGAAGGGGTGACGAGAGGGCGACACACGACCCCTTACCCCACCGTATTCCCTGCCCTTCGCCAATAGCCGACCATTAGTACCAAATCTTAGTTAGCCTTTCGGGTGGCCTCTATCCATGACGCCGAATGGAACGTCCTAACCGACCCTCGCGCGGTCAGCCTCTCTGCGAGTGACAGACTATTTCCCGGTCCGGTCACCCGCGACCTCGGCGAGTACCTGCGCCGCTCATTACACTAACCATACGGAGAAATAGGGTTTTGCTATTTTTCTTTTATATTCTTAACCTATTTAGGACTTTTACAATATTTTAGTGCCTCGCCATATTTATGTGTTACCTACACATAGTTTGTGGTATTCTTTAATGGCATACCTGTGAGTGTGTGAAGTGCTCCTTGAGCATCTGACCAATATTCTGCGTGTGCGAGAGATCTAGCGCGGCGTCCACCTCATCGAGAATGTACAGCGGCGCAGGCTTGAACAGCAACATGGCCAGCACTAGCGACAGTGCCACCAGCGACCTCTGCCCGCCGGACAATTCGCCCAGCGAATCTTTCCACGTGTTATTGAAGCCCACCTTCACCTGGAACAAGAATCGATTACGATATAGTACTATTTTTGAAATACAACATACCACACCACATAATACATTCTTCTGTGCAATTAATAAAGCCCATGCAATAATTGATGGACAGCGATAGAATTGTTGTGTGGTAATTGAAACCACGATACTCGCTACAGAAAGATGTTACTAAGACCTCTACATTACCGGTATAGAGATTAGAAATGTATGATGGGTCTCTAGCAATACCATTTATTAGGAGAACACTCGGGTCAAATGGTATAAATAGTTTGGCAGTTCACTGTATAAACAATCAATTAACGTATCGAAATAATACTGAGGACAATAATTTGTGGAACACATAAAAAACTGTACAACACTCAGTGATCGAACTCGCGACACCCGTCATCTGTGCAATCGTACAATCAAATTAGAAGTAGTGTTGTATTGTGTGGTGACGAATTAAGAATACAATCTATCGCAACTAATTCGCGACGCGATCAGTTGGCACTTGTAGAATCCCCAAACGGTATCCCGCCGGGCTGGCCACGGTCGACAAGAATTTCGGTATCAGCGATCGGCCAATGGCGAAGGGAAGGGAAAGTCTATGCCCAAAAGTAGTATGTGGTATAGAAGGTGAATGTTACCTCCAGTCCGTCGAGTACTGTGTGCCCTTGCGGCGGTGTTAGTCTCGCCTGAGCGCCTGGCAGCAGTGTACTGAATATGGAGGCGAAGTCCTTGTTGACCTGCTCGCATGCACCGACCAGTGTGCGACGCTTCTTGTCGTCCAGCTCTGACATCACTTGCACCAGCTTGGCGCGGTCCGCCTCCACTATTGACTTCTTACGCAACACGTCCTGATACTGCGACAACGAAATTATTGCATTTATTTGTACCTTTTATTTACTAACCATTTGATTCCTCGTGTGGTCTCGTGTTAAGATTATTTTCCTATTTAAGGAATTTCCTATTTATATACGTATAGATAGACATAGAATTTCCTATTTATATACGTATAGATAGACATAGTAAATCCTCTACTAATGGTGATAATTAATAGCTAGGTTCTTCTATAAAATAGAAGAGGCCGCGGATGATCGGACCGTGGACTTTAGTCGGTCACCGGCAGAAAGGCTGACCGCGCGACGGCGACCGACGTCCCGGGACAGGGACGTCGAAAGGTGAGGGTACCCGAAAGGGTATTCCGTCGGGCCGATCACTGAGGACAAGAAACTCGGCACTGGTGGTCGGCCCAACGACGAAGGCAACGTGGATGCGGGTAGGTTATGGGCCCGCGCGCCGTCCTTTCGTCGCCCTGGACGGAATGGAGCGCGTGTGCGCTTACCATAGCCCACCCATAAAAAAAAGGTTCTATAAATACTTAATTTTGAGCTAAAACAGATGAGCATAATTTTATAACTTTCATTCACAACTATGTTTGTTTTCTGTGTTTTACTATTTCTTTAATGCATTAAGCTGCCTCGATTAGACATGGTCTGCATACATAGATTTTTAAACAGCATTTTTTTTCGAGGACAGGCTTTGATCGGTCACAATCCGCCCAAATCGCTCGTCTCAGGCGTATAGATGGCGTGCAATTCCATAACCAATCATACATACACGTAATGCGTAGAGATGGTTCTCAAAGCCATAACCTATTACACAAGTACTGCCCTATTGCCCCATGGAAAAGACCTCCTGCATTAAGATAATAATTCATGCAAGTAATTTTACAAACATAATTAACAGACACAAATTACACCCAGACTCAGAACCACAATTTGTGAATCCTACAAGGTATCGTGCATCAGATGCACTAACGTGAAAGGGGAGTTAAGAGAAAAATATAAATGAAGTTCACGTCACGTACTTGTTCCTCTTCCTTGCCTAGTAGTGTGTGCGCTCTAGCGTTGAGTCCTCGAGCCAGCTTGTCCTTGCGCTCGGTGAGTTGTGCCAAACGCTGGCCGGCCACACTCGCTTGGCGGCCCTCGAAATCATAGAGACCACCCGCGGCACCGAAGTACTCGCGCTCACTAGTTATCCAACTGTGCTCGTTCTCCAATGCTGTTATCTGATACACACAAACAAACATGATCAATATTTACGCCTATATACGTCCCACAGTTGGGCTCGGACTTCCACCACAATGAGAGGGAAATAAATATACGACTCACCACACCATATCTTGCCAATTTGTAAAAAACGTCTATAGGATCATCATAGGCATCCCAGCCCATACACGTCCCACTGGTGGGCTCGGCCTGCCTCCAATAATGGAGGAAAATTGACCTACTATAACACGCTGGTCAGGCGTGTTGGTCTGTACCACCCTACACTACAAAACCCTATGGTTTTGTATCTTGTATAAATATTATATGCATATTATATACCTTATTACCACACCTATAGACAAGAAAGGGGGTGGTGAATTGTATTCTTACTTCAGCACCACACGGACGGTCTATAAGATGCATATAAGATATATATATGCGAGAGATAGGAAAACTCAAAATGAAACCCCATACCGACACGTCTGACCAATGTGATGTATTAAGTCAATTTTCCTTGTACTATGGAGGATCGAGCTCAGCAGTGGGACCTGTATGAGCTGTAATGATGATGATAAGAACCTGTAAACGAAATTTCATGATGATCGATTGAGTACTTTTTAAAGCGTAAATGTGTAATAGACAAACAAGCATTGAGATTTATAGTATGTATTATTTAAAACTATGAAGCTGTTATTAACCGATTACGGCGATGTTATGAAGAATTCTTAGAATAATAACTCATAGAAGCCTATTGTAAATAAAACTACTTTTACGGATTATATCGCGTTTGTATTTGATTTATGATTGCCCGACGTTTCGAACACTTTGCAGCATTCATGGTCACGGGCGGACTAAGGTGTATCACGTCCAACAAGTAATCGTTATTACAGACATTTACAATTATCTACCCGATACAGAAAATAGTTATAAATTTATTAAATTGTTACCCTGCTGCAAAGTGTTCGAAACGTCGGGCAATCATAAATCAAATACAAACGCGATATAATCCGTAAAAGTAGTTTTATTTACAATGTGTAGTGCTCGCGTAAACATCAGATATTTACAGCGTTCATGGTCACGGGTGGACTAAGATGTGTCACGTCCAACAAGTCATCGTTACTGCAGAAAATTTTCTGCAGTAGTTTTATTTAAAATTATTAAACTTATTTTTTAAGCTCTAGAAGGTATATAAATAATCATAATAGTACCTTCTTGGCACATTCAGCGGCCTCTGTTTGCAGCTCCTTGATGCGGAAGTCCAGCTCTTTAATCTTGAGCTCGGCATCAGTATTGCTCTTGTTCAACTTGTCTCTCTTATGCATCAGACGAGCTATGTCCGTGTTCTTGCTAGCTATCTCCGCTTTTTGCTGCTTTATGCGACCTTGCATTTCTTTCACAGCCTCCTGTAACAGCCAACAACTTACAATAGAAGATGGTATTTCTTGAAGATAATTACCATTTCCATCATCCATTAGCCATTAGACTTAATTGTTAGATATAACCTCCCCAGGCAAAGGGTTCAGGATTGATGTTATGAGTTTCCAGGACAGTGCTCCCACCCATTGTCCTTGTAGTCCCTCAATCGGTCTTTTACGACGCCCAAGGGAATTGTATTCTTATACTTCAACAATAAAGAAGTTTTATTTTCAATATGTATCTTTTAGAGGCAGTGAAAAATTAAAACACATTTTACTCCGCATTCTTTTATGGAACGAGTAAGAATACAATTCACCATTTATTTATTACCTGCGGGTGTCGTAATAGCCGACTAGATTGGTATAACACCATAACAAAAAAAAAACACTTGAATGAAATGCTATATAAATCCGAATGACCAGTGTGGTATAGTAAGTTATTACCGATTGGGGAGGAGGTTCAAGCTAAATAATATAACTATGTAAATACCACTAACCGAAGCTGTGTCGTGCTCCTCCTTCGCAGTTTCCACGGCTCGCTTCAGCTCCTCAGCAGCAGTGCTCGTCTCTTCCAATTGTTGTCTACTAGTCGCCACGGAATTCTGTAACTCTTGCACCTCCAGCTTTAATGTCTCCAAATCTTGTTCCCTTTGCTTCCACGAGTTGCCGTGATGTTCAGCTTCTTTTTTCGCTTTTTTCAGTGCTTCTTCGGCTTTTTTATACTCTCTACAAGGTAAATGTTTTAACGAAGTGTGTTAAAGCGACTCAATAATTACTGATCAAAGAACGTCTCCACACGGAGTAACCTATTTAGGCGAAGAAGAGGGGTCCTCAAATATATCACGCCTTTTTTTTGTGGTGGGTTACGGTCGGCGCACTCCTCGCACCACTCCGTCCGGGGCGACAGAGAGGCGTAAGCACGCACACCCGTAACCCACCCGTGTAACACGTCGCCTTCGTCGTTGGGCCGACCGCCGGAGCAGGGTGATTTGACGTCAGTGGTCGGCCCGACGGAATACCCCCTTGAGGGTACCCTCCCATCGACCGGTCTTTCCTCACGCGGTCGGCCTCTCGGCGGGTGGCGGACTAAATCCCCGGTCCAGTCACCCGCGGCCTCGGCTAGAAATATATCACGCCTGGCCAAAGCAAAGCTGGCCTAGTCCACATACTACAGACGATCACTGATGTAGAGGGAGTGGGATGGACACTCTCTCTTATCTCTATGGCAATGTGTTAACAATACAATGTGTTAACAATACAATGTATCAACATAGTTCTTGAGTATGTCAGAAAAAAATAAAGGGCATGCCAGAAACAAAAGCTAACGCCATCCAATAAATGATAGTGTTTTAATTTTCTGCCCACAATTTAATAGGACCATACCCAATAGTAGGATTGTAAATCACCGTCTATAGTCAAAGCGAAGACCCTTATCTGAGCTGGCACCTCTTCTTCACAAGGCCAATAACTATAATACAATAGAATGATAGCCGTCATACATGATTTAGTAATAACTCACAACTCGATATGTATGTTGGGGTAAGCCTCAAGAGTCATAATGATGACTGAGGTACTCATCAGCATATGCTGGAGTAGCAATTTACTGCGCTAATTTTAATACCGTTTGCCATCCCCTACTCACCTTATAAACTCGACAGTTATGGCATATTACCCACTTGGGAAGGCCTACATCTGAAGGTTGACGTCGTTAATCTGAAGTGGATTAAAGCATGAAATTCTCATCATGGTGGAAGTACAAGTCAAATACAAGGCAGTACGAGACACAGACAATTGTAATTTTATTTTTTATTGTCGATGATGGCAAACGAGCAAGCAGAGCACCTGATGGTAAGTGATAGCGCCGCACATGATCCTTTGTAATACCAGGGGCACAGCTAGGCTATTACCTACTGTAAAGAAAACGCTCTTCTTGAATCTTGTTTAAAGAAGCGCTCAGGAAACACAGCAGCAGGTAGTGCATTCCAGAGCCTGCACGTACGTGGTAATAGTAATGAGTGAAATGCTAAAGACACTAAGCACATTTTACAGAGGGGATAGTATTTAGTATGCGTGCGCACCTTTCCCTGTGTCCCTTGATGTCCTTGACCTTGGCCTCCAAATCCTTGGCGCGCGCTGCGGTCTCTTTCTGTGTTACTCTATCGCGCTCCACCGCCACACTTAGCTCAGACACCTAAGCACAATGTTTTTACTAAACATTTTTCAAGTTTGTTGGCATTACCAATAAAAAAAAATATTATAACTGAAAGTCAGTTTATCGAAGATGGTTATAAGATATAATACATAACGCAAATCCGATAAAATATAGTAATAACGGCCATCGAGCGTAATGCACAATCGCCATTATAATAACAACCGTTATATTTAAAATCAAAAACGATTAAACACATGTCATCATAACTGCATAAAAGTCAAATTTAAAGTAAAAGATTATGCCACACCCTCTGCCCAGTGGAATATAATTGTGAAAGAATTAGAAAGACTATCTCAACAATACTATAGCTATAAAATTTTGTGAAGATGTTAGCATAATTGTTACTACTAAATATTGAAACTTACAGAATAATACAGAACTAATCATCTAAATTACTAAGAATTAGTTTTTTTTTTTTTATTTATATAAGTGACAACTTCTTAAGTATCGTTGTGATTTGAAATTCGATGAAACGAAAAAGCGACAGTACAAAGAGACAGACAGATGAATTCATAAGATTTAACGTGGGCGAAAATGAGATAGGAAGCATTAGTGTTTCTTATATTCGTAGTTCTCTTTGTGCTCTGTTTTGTACCTCCTCCACTCGTGTTAAACAAAACATAAGTGGAAGTTTGCTTGGGCCTCAGCGTTTTTAACTAACGTGGGAACTCCCACATTGCCCTCAACAACGCCCCAAGCCGAGGTTCCCCCAAAGAAGGTGCCCTTGGGCCCTGTTACTTAAATGTTTTGGGTTGAGAGCCCTCAGTGCTCACCACTAGTCAGCGTAAGGGTGTAACAGCCATGTGAGGTTAGCCACTCCTAGTCCAAGCAAAAAAAGACCTCGGCGTTGTACGTGTATTAATACGTGTTTGTGTGCGCATGCGTAGTACAAGGCTTGTACAACATTTTTGAAGGGTACACTTCTACCACGTTTTAATTGCACACATGTTTTTTTATTTATTTATTCAAGTAATTCTCTTATTGCTAACAGTGTTCCATACGCAATAACAGATTGACATCAAATCAATGTTTGGAAGGGATTTCAAATACTTAGATGTGGGTCAGCCTTTATATATAGCCAATCATTTAGATCAGCTATACTCTAAGTGTGTTCCGCGGAACCCTAGGGTTCCGTGATACCTCTGTCGGGGTTCCGCAAGAATTTAGAAATAAAAAAATCAAAACACCTCTCTCTGGTCGCTCCGCGGCTGTGCGGACTCCGCGGCCGCGCGGAGACAAAACGCTATGAATGTTATTTATTTATTTATTTGTATTTGTATAAGCTTGTGTTACATTAGCTGGTACAATATCTCATAAGTTTGGTCTCAACAATTTTATACTTGTACAACGCGTTCGCTCTAAGTTTGCCGGTCTGTGGAATGCGCGTACCCTCCCCCACGTGACAACAAAACTTATAATGTGTCATAGTTTTACCCAAATATCTAACGTACACAATTTTTATTGTTACAATTAAATAAAAAAATTCGAACGTCATACACTCATACCTATCGCCAGCGGCAAACTTAAAACGAGCGGGTAGTAAGCGCTCAGTCTCTTTGATAAAAGCCGCCTCTGAATTAGACGCTATAGTTGTCAACTAGCGACTTTCGTCTCTAACTTCAAAGGATAAAGTCGATATTGTTTACAACGCTATTTTTAAATTTCTGTTTTTATTTTTGCTTTTTGTTTATCAAAGGTGCCGACTCGAGTATTTTCGAGAATATTTGAGATCGAGTCTAGGACTAAGTATAAAAGCGGCGATCGCGCGTTGGCGTCGTCTCTCGCTCGCTCTCGCAGCGAACCACGCGTCGCGTCAAGCCGCCATCTTGTTCAACGTCTGTGGCCGTTCAGTGGCCCGCTCCGGGTGGCCGTGTATACGGTTGTCTGTGGCAGTTTCGCTGTTTGGACGCAGGTGTTGCCGGATCCCAACTGCACGAGTCGACTTTTTCAAGACGTCGAGTGCAGATTTCTACCGTTGGTAGATAAAAAGTCAACCCATTTTGGCCCCCTCAGGGCAGAAAACCATATTGTTTGGTCCCCGGCGGAAACCTCACGGTGTAAACGAAGCCGGGTGAGGCAAGGCCCCGATTTGCCTGCCGAGCCCCTTCAGGGCAGAGCTAACAATCGGAAGGGGTTAGAGCATCCGGCCTTGGGGGATCTCCTAGTCGGACCTAATCTACGGCTTTTCATCATTTTTCTGCGAAGGCCTAACGGCCCGAGCAGCTAGGAACCTATCGCACATTAAGATTGGCGAAGGATTACAAGCTTAGGGCACACTAATTAAGTACTCATCCTCCCGACCTACACCCGGTTGGGAGGGGCACACACACCACTCACCCCTGGGTTTTTTCCCCACTCAGGGCGCTAGGGCTGCTAGGAAACAGTCGTAAAGCTCCCAGCATGGCAATGGAGGGCCACAATAAAATCCAGTACTCACTAGAGTACTTATTAAACATTCCCGCCATCCGTGACATTTTAGTCGCCCTACACGGGGAGGAAAACGTTCCTCAACCTGTGTTCTCTTCCGCGTATCCCACGGTAACCGCTACAACATCGGCTATACCACCACCCTCGAAACCAATGTCGCCCACGGCAATGGAATTCGAGGTAGCCCGGCTCTCAGAGAGCTCATCGGACCAGGAGGATAACTCCTCCGACTCCTCCGACTCCTCTTCTCCCGATGAAGGCGAGTTCACTACCGTTCGCTCGCGAAAACGCAGTAAGAAAACTGCAAAAAACGTCGCCACTAAGGCCCTTAAAACAACCGCTACCGCGTCAAGCCACCCCGCTGCCTCCGTGGCACGCACCTCAACTCAGCCCGCCACCCAAGCCGGCCCCTCTAAGCCCGAGTCAATGACGCCAACCGCCGCGCCTCCGCGCAAGGAACCGACCCCACCTCCTATTTATCTACAGGACAAGTCCAAATGGACTACCGTCTCTGGGTGGTGCACCGAGCACCACATAAATTTCACCTCGGCCCGATCTACCCCACAAGGGATAAAAATCTCCTTGTGCGCCTCAGCCGACCACCGTAAGCTGTCGAGCTTATTAACGGTGAAAAAACTCCCGTACCACACGTACACTCTCCCCGAGGAGAGAATATTACGTGTCGTCATCAAAAACGTTCCCACGGAACTCACAAAAGATGAGATCCATAAGTCCTTAGAGGAACAAAGCCTCCCTGTCCTAGCCGTGCACCGCATGATCCGCGGCAAAACCCGCAAACCCTTCGAGATGGTTCTAGTCCACCTCGAATTATCTCCAAAAGGCAAACAGATCTTCCGCATTAGTGAGATCTGTGGCCTGTCCGGAATTCATGTAGAGCCACCGCACAAAACAGGGCTCATCTCGCAGTGTCACAACTGTCAGATGTACGGGCACTCGGCCCGTAACTGCCATGCCCCCGCCAGGTGCGTTAAGTGCCTTGAAGACCATGGCACGAGTGATTGTCCACGGCCGAAAAGAAACGACCACATCCAATGCGACACACCGCCATCGTGCGTCTTGTGCCGCGAGGAAGGTCACCCTGCAAACTACCGCGGGTGCCCCAAGGCTCCCCGCAGGCAGTACAGACGCCCTCGCAACCCCCCAAACTGGGGCTTCCCACCCCAGCCCCCTCAACCTCTTCTTGCAAACCCAGTGCCGAAGCCTCCTCAGGTTAACGCATGGCGGGTATCCCAGGCGGAATTCCCACCGCTACCTAATAAACGAGTGGTGCCTAACACCACCCCACCACCCCCCCATACTGCAGCAACGCCATACACGGCGCCTTGCCCACCCCCCGCGAGCCAACCCAAGCCCCAACAGGGCAAACACTCGAACCCGCATGTAGCCCCGAGGTCCGTAAAAACCCTACAAGGCGTAGATCCGGATCTCGCCTTAGTAGCTAAATTCGCATCTCAAATAAATTTCAATGAGATACGTGAAATCGCCTCTGAAATCAGAGCAAACGTAGGCAACAGCCACGCTCTCCTTAACGTAGCCATTAGGTTCTCTCCGGTCCTCGAGAACCTCGCCTCTTTTACAATCTAAAATGGATAGACACCCATCAGGCAGAGTTAAACCCAGACACATTAGAGTAGGGTACTTTAATGCTAACAGCCTAGCCCAACAGAGGGACCAAATAGGCGCTCTAATGAGCGACGAGCAGCTCGACCTATTTCTTATTCAGGAGACCTTCCTTAAACCGTACAATAGGGACCCCAAGATTGCGAACTATAACATAGTTCGCAACGACAGGCTTAACTCGCCTAAGGGAGGTACTCTCATCTACTACAAGAGGTCACTGCACTGCACACCTATGGATCCGCCCCAATTGACGTACATTGAGGCTTCAGTCTGCAGGCTAGCCCTCACGGGGCACCAACCCATCACCCTCATATCAGTATATCTCCCCCCCGGTAGGGAAAACAATATCGAACTCCTCGAGAGTGATCTTAAATCACTCCTCGACCTAGGCGGAGCCGTCATCATAGGCGGCGACCTTAACGCCAAAAACACCTCATGGAGTTGTAACACCACCAACCCAAGAGGAAAAACCCTCGAATCCCTTGCCGAACGGCTGGGGTTTGACGTCATCGCTCCTATGGAGCCGACGCATTTCCCAGGGAACATAGCGCACAGACCCGATATTCTAGATATAGCACTGCTAAAGAACATTAACCTTCGGTTAACGTCTATAGAAGTGCTACATCAACTAGACTCAGACCACCGTCCGGTCATTCTCGAACTTGCCCCGAGACTGCCAGTCCCCTCAGGACCTGGGCAGGCCCCCACCACAACAGTAACTGATTGGAATAGACTAGAGTCCGGACTCAAGTCTAAATCCACCAGTCACTTAGATAGGATCCCCGCTGACATAAAATCCCCGGAGGACACAATGACGGCAATCGACTGTCTCACAAGTCATGTACAATCATTAATTAATGATTGTTCGCGGCAAGTACCAGCAGCGAGCGATCACGGCTGGCGCCTGCCAGACGACGTCCGCGACCTTCTGAGACAGAAGAATGCAGCCATACGTGCCTACGACCGTTACCCTTGCGAGGAAAACCGCATACGTATGCGTTTCCTGCAAAGGACGGTCAAATCCGCAGTAGCAGAAGTCCGCGAAAAGAGATGGAACACCACTCTTAGCGAACTAGAACCTAACCACCAAGCCTACTGGCAACTCGCCCGATCCCTTAAGAAAGACATAGTTTCCACTATGCCTCCCCTAAAGAGACCCAACCTCCCCCCCGCCTTTGAGGACGAGGAGAAATCCGAATGCCTGGCCGACAGCCTAGAGCAACAATGTACGCCAAGTACCACATACCCCGATGCCGAACAGCACGCCCACGTCGATAGGGAAGTGGTGTGGCGAGCCTCTCTCCCACAACCGCCGCTAGATACAGAATTAGGTAGGGACGACGCCCCAAGTCAGCCTATCCCAGCAGTCACCATAGATGAAGTAGTTTCGATCGTCAAGGGACTACGCCCTAGGAAAGCCCCCGGTTCGGACGGCATAACCAATAGAGTTATTAAACTTTTTCCCACGTCCCTACTGGTCCTTCTGACCTGCATTTTTAACGCAGCGCTCAATAACAAAATCTTTCCCGCTCAGTGGAAAGAAGCCGTGGTAATAGGAATCCACAAACCCGGCAAGAACCGATCCGAACCCAGTAGTTACAGGCCGATAAGTCTTCTTAACGGTCTTAGCAAAATGTACGAGCGCGTAATCCACCAAAGACTAAGAATCTTCGCCGAGGAAAACCACCTCATACCACACGAGCAGTTTGGCTTTAGACCCAAACACTCGTGTGTCCATCAAGTCCATCGTATCGTGGAAAGCATCAACGTAAAACTGCAACGCAACCTTTTTACGGGGATACTCTTCTTCGATGTAGCCAAAGCCTTCGACAAGGTATGGCATAATGGCCTTATCTTTAAGTTATTCCAACTAGGAATTCCCCACTACCTCGTAATTATCATACGAGACTTTCTAACAAATCGTAGCTTCCGCTACAGAGTAGAAGGGACACTCTCTTCCCCGCACCCGATCAGAGCTGGCGTACCGCAAGGTTCAGTCCTCTCACCCCTTCTATTCTCGCTATATACTAGCGACATCCCCAAGTCTAAGCTCGTGCAGTCAGCCCTCTACGCTGACGACACAGCTATATTCGTATCCGGGCTTAACCCGGACGCCGTCACTCGTAATCTCCAAACTGCAGCTACTGCCCTTGGCAAATGGTTCCGGAAATGGAGAATAGACATTAACCCAGAAAAGAGTCAGGCGGTCATGTTTCACAGGAGACGTGCCGACCTGCACCCCCCCGATAGCTTCACTCCAGTCCGCATTTTTGACAAGCCCATCCCCTGGGCGTCAAATGCCAAGTACCTAGGCGTCACCCTTGACAATCGTCTCAGCTTCGCTCGACACATAACCACTGTGCGCTCGCGTGCAGCGTTCGTTATGGGTCGTTTACACAACTTACTCAACCCAAAGAGTAAGCTGTCGCTCAAATGCAAAATCCGTCTTTACACTGCCTGCATACGCCCCATCATGTTGTATGCCAGTGTAGTATTCGCTCACGTTAGGCCACACAGGATCCATAGGCTACAAACACTTCAGAATAGGTTCATGCGTAAGGCTACGGGCGCACCGTGGTTCATACGCAATGCCGATCTCCACATCGACTTGCACTTGCCGACCATCAGGCAATATATGAAACAGTGTGCCCGTAGATATTTTGATTCTGCCACAACACACCCCAACCCCTTAGTGGTCGCTGCGACCAACTATATCCCGTCCCGCATCTCGAAGGTCACTCGACCGAGACTTGCTCTCGACGAGCCCGACGACGAGATCACGATAGCTCAGAATACAGCATACACGGCCCGCGAAGCCGCAACAAAGAAAAGACCACGGTTCCGTCCTCGCCGTCGAGGTGCGAAACCGTGCCGCGCAAAAATAAATAAATCTAAAGTGGGACCTCCCACATTGCCCTCAGCAACGCCCCGAGCCGAGGTTCGTACCCCACAGGGGGTGCCCTTGGGCCACGTTGCTTAAATTTTTTGGGTTGAGAGCCCTCAGCGCTCACCACTAGTCCGCGTAAGGGTGTAACAGCCATCTGAGGCTAACACTCCTTGTCAGAACAAAAAAAAAAAAAAAAAAAAAAAAAAAAAAAAAAAAAAAAAAAAAAAATTGGCGTCGTCAGTTGATGATTAGCGTTCGGAGCGATAAGTTACTACCTACTTACAAGCTCGCTAGCGAGAAACTAGTGTTCATTGTTTTACTGCCTGCTGTATTCTGTTGTCTCAGTTTTATACATTTCTTCCCTGTAGGTTCTAAATTTAGTCTCTTATACGCAGTAACGATTGTGCATTATTTAAACCCCACTATCCTGACTTGTAACATTATAAATAAAGAAGAATGGAACGTTGGCTTAAAGGTGTTAAACGTGTTCCAACAACATCTTCTAATGACGCTGAATGTTCAAAAGCAATGTGCGCGGAGAATTTAGCAATCACCGATCCAGAAGATGATGCCACGAGTGCCACGACGTCAAGCTCGACGGTTTCAAAGACGAAAAAAAGGAAGTATGATGAATCTTATATCAGTTTCGGATTTGTTGATTCCAACGGCTCACCTCTCTGCATGCTCTGTAGTAAACTGCTTCCTAATAGTTCCATGGCACCTGCCAAATTGCGTCGACATTTAGAAACCGTACACCCCGAGACTAAAGACAAGAATAAAGAATTTTTTGTTCGCAAAAAAGATCAGTTATTAGAAAGTCAAAAAAATATGATGCATGTAACACAAACTACCAACGAAAAGGCCACGGAGGCATCATACTTAGTTAGCTATCGCATTGCACAAGCAGGTGAAGCGCACACTATCGCTGAGAAATTAATAAAACCATGTGTATTAGACATAACAAAATGTATGCTTGATGAAAAATCTGCAAAGCATCTTTCTACTGTTCCGCTATCAAACGATACTGTTTCACGACGAATCCATGATCTGGCAAGCTACGTCAAACAAGAACTAGTTACACGTCTACAAAATACACGATTCGCTTTGCAAATGGACGAGTCGACTGATG
Organism: Lymantria dispar; assembly: GCA_032191425.1. Taxonomy (NCBI): domain Eukaryota; kingdom Metazoa; phylum Arthropoda; class Insecta; order Lepidoptera; family Erebidae; genus Lymantria; species Lymantria dispar. The sequence continues at coordinate 28,410,734 of CM063459.1, forward strand.
TCGCTGGTTTGGCTATCCTGCTGGTTATTGTGAGATATCCATATAAAAGTTCTTTTGAAGAAGACATGCTTATGTGTTCATCGCTGCTTACAAACACTACCGGGGAAGAAATTTTTAATAAAATAAATATATTTTTTGAAGAACATAATCTCAGTTGGAACAATTGTATTGACATTTGTACAGATGGGGCCAAGGCGATGACAGGTAAAACAGCAGGAGCAGTGTCACGAATGAAAAATAAAGCGCCTAATTGTAGTTCCAGTCATTGTATTCTGCATAGACAAGCACTTGCGATGAAGCAAATGCCGTCTAATCTAAAATTAGTTATGGATGAAGCGGTAAAAAAAATTAATTTTATCAAATCACGGCCACTACAATCCCGATTGTTCTCATTATTGTGTGAAGATTATGGCAGCAAACATAAAACACTGCTGCTCCATACAGAAGTGCGATGGCTGTCTCGGGGAAAAACTTTAACAAGGCTATTTGAACTTAGAGCCGAGTTACAAATGTTTCTTTCAGCAGATACTTCTTTTAATTTGAAGGACCGTTTGTATGATAAAACTTGGTTGTTCCGATTGTCTTTTATGGCGGATATCTTTCAAAAACTTAACGAATTAAATTTATCGTTGCAAGGTAAACAGACAACAGTGTTTCAGGCCTATAATAAAATAACTGCTTTTAAAAGAAAATTAGATTTTTGGATCATTTGCATTGGTAAGAAAGAAATAGAAAGTTTTACGTTACTCAGTGAGTTTGTTAGCGAAAACAACTCAGAAATGTTTGAAGATAATGTGTTTGAAGAATTGGTCCAATATCTCAGTTCGATGCGCGCATCTTTTGAAAAGTATTTTCCCGAAGAACACAATACAAAAATTAAAGTGAACTCCTGGATTCATAATCCTTTTTTACCCAACTTGGAAAAGCCTGAAAACATGTCAAATGAGATATATGAATCTCTTTTAGAAATGTCATCAGACACAAGTATGGAGTCATTGTTCAAAACGACGCCTCTTAATGATTTTTGGTGCAGAATCCAAGATGAATATGCAATGCTTGGCCAAATGGCTCTGGATATTCTTCTCCCGTTCCCAACTACATATTTGTGCGAAACAGGATTCTCTACCTACGCAGCCACGAAAACAAAATATCGCAATAGACTGGACGCCGAAGCTGATATGAGACTCCAACTTTCTTCCATCAAACCTGATATCAAGCAATTGATGAAAAATAAAAAACAGTTTCATACCTCCCACTAGTTAGATTTTTTCTTTTTTAATGTTTTCTATTATTGTCCTTACCAAGTGGTGAAGTAAATAATAATTAGTAACTGATACATTGTACTTTTATTATGCTGATTAATATAGAATACACTTATAAAAATAATTGTTTTATTGTAGGGTTCCATCAAGTATTTTGCTTCCCAAAAGGGTTCCGTCATTTAAAAAGTTTGAGAACCACTGATTTAGATTATTCAAATTGAAATATTTTTTTTAATATTGCAAACGGTGGCAAACGAGCAAACAGTACACCTGATGGTAAGTGTTGCTGCCGCTCATGGACCTTTGCAAGGCTGCTGCCTACCACGAAGAAAGTAAAGGAATTTTGAATGCGTGCAATGAGGAGGTAATACTAAAGGCATCACTAAAACCGACGACACGCAAACACCCTCAGAAAGTTGTGCTGCCGGCTCTCTCGCAAATTGAAATAAATATAATAAGTGTGATAGCAAAATGTCTCTAACTATATGCCGTAGACGCGTTGTGTTACTAGGCGACTCCCAACTGTCATAAAACTGCTGTCGTCAAATGTGTTCATAATAAGATCATTCATATTTTATATATTCAGCAAATCTTTTTTTTTTTGGCGTGGGTTGCGGTCGGCGCACTCCTCGCACCACTTCATCCGGGGCGACAGAGGGGCGTAAGCACGCACTCCCGCAACCCACCCGCGATGCACGTCGCCTTCGTCGTCGGGCCGACCACCGGAGCAGGGTGACTCGACGTCAGTGGTCGGCCCGACGGAATACCCCCTATTTGGGGTACCCTCCCATCGACCGACGTCCCCTCCTCGAGGAGGACGTCGGTCTATCCTCGCGCAATTGGCCTCTCAGCGGGTGACGGACTAATTCCCCGGTCACGTCACCCGCGGCCTCGGCTACAGCGGCATGAGGCGCAGGTATTCGCGGCCTCGGCTACAGCGGCATGAGGCGCAGGTATTCGCAGCCTCGGCTACAGCGGCATGAGGCGCAGGTATTCGCAGCCTCGGCTACAGCGGAATGAGGCGCAGGTATTCGCGGCCTCGGCTACAGCGGCATGAGGCGCAAGTATTTGCGCCTACGCCGCCCCAGTCGCCATATATTCAGCAATAGTAGAAAATTATTGCGAATAGTTTTTTGGAAATGTAATTTAAAACGATTTTTACGAATTTTATCGAGTATGTGTTTGATTTTTAAATTCCCTACGCGACGTTTCGAATACCTTCCGCGTTCATGATCACGGTGGGGGATGAACGTTGGCGCCACGACAAAACCCCGTAAAAATAGTTTCAAATGTGTAATACTCGGTAAACATGAGGAATCGTTAAGTTTTTTAATAGAGAAGTGTATCACATACCTGTGCCCGGAGGCTCTCGATTTCGGAGTGAAGTTGCGCCGTGGTGGTGGTCGCAAGTCGTGCCTTCACCACCTCCAGCTCATGGGACATCACCTCGTACCTGCGTGCGCATTTTGATATAATGTTTACAATCGCGTCATACAGTAACCAGGGTCACTTATTGTCAAAATATAATGCATAACGATTATAGCTAAACCATATCCTACAGGCGGATCTTGATCCTACTACTAGGGCAGCCATCATTCCCCTCAACCACATTGGAAGCAAGGGAGAGAGCCGTTCTAAATAGCTAATGGAAGCAGAGACCTACAATAATCATGACATGAAGGATCTCTTTCATACTGGCGAATTCCATTGGCTTTAATTTCTAGTCATTAACGAAAACTGGCGACTGAAACATTGACCCTAAGAGAGATACACACTTTTGCTGCAAACTATTGTAGTTCTCCGCTGCATTCTGCATGGAGTTGAGCTCAGCGACATTCTGCGACAGCTGAGCTTCGGACGACTGCAGCTGTTGTTCGAGCTGCTTCAACTCTTGCAGCTGCACAAGCACTGAACCACCCTGACAGAACAGATTTAATTGTAATACATGTTAGGCGCGAGAATATAACCGCACAAACGAACTCATTTACTGAAATAAAATTAAAAATTGTGAGTAACCGCCTACACAGAATAAAAAGAAACTATAAAAATTAAGCTTGTCTTCATCATCATGACAAAACCAGTGACTTCAAATTTAATAAATTTACTAATAGACAATCCAGGATTTCGCCTCTTACACCCAAAGCGGAAAAATGCTATAATCGGTCTATTCTTCTGGCAGTTCATGTTAAATTTCCCAGGTTACCTGTACTCCAGTTGACCCCTCAGTTTTTACGACAGTCATGATAAAGTAAAGGTTGGTCACACATATGAGAGGAGACTTTAAAAAAGATGTAATTAATGGACACTAATTACACCCAGACTGATCAATTATTCGTGGATCACACAAAGAATTGTCCTACATGACGATCAAAGGCTGAAAGGTTGGTAGTAAGACTAAGATTTCTTAGGTATAGAAATAGTTAACCCACTGGCTGGCTACGAATGACAAGGAATCAGTGAGGAGGGAATATAGTGGATTATGGGTCCGCCCTTCATCGCCCTGGACGAAACAGACAGCGTCCAGAGCAAACCGCAAAAATAAGGTGTAGAATTAGTTGTTACCTTGACCCTGGCACCACCAGACAGCGTGCCTGACGGATCGAACACATCACCGTCAAGTGTGACGCAGCGGCGTCTCACGCTCGGGTGGAACGTGACACGTTTAGCCGTCTCCAGATCTTTGCATATCAGGGTACCACCAAACACCCACTCCATAGCGGGTCGCAGGTGACTCTCAAACTTTATCAGATCTAGGGCGAGTTGAACGTTTTCTGGTCCTCCACCCTGCATAGATTGTATATTATTAGTCAATAGTCTGTGTATTACAAATTATTTTCGAAGCCGACAAATTATTGATCCTTTTGTCGCGGTACACTTTGAAGTAATAATAACTTATCACCAAGACTGAAACAATCATGGTGGATATATCAGAATAACTGTCCAACGTAGGACTTGCACCGTCAATAAGACAGCTAGCCGTTTAGACCACTATGCACTTTGTGCAGTCACTTCTAGCAAATTTGTGCAATCGATTTCAATGCAAATATGAAGTTAATTTGAAAAGATAACTTACAAATATCATTTAAATTTGTCAAATTTTAATCTGAAATATTTTTTTTTAAGTGCGCACATGCGTTTTGCAGCAATATGCGCTTGGCTTTTGGTATATATTTTTAATGGACGTTTCCAGATACTTATTAATTAAAATTTGACTCACAATTCTCTGTGCGGCGGCGACGGTGTCCCTGTCGATCACGTACCCGGAGATCTTGTTAAGCGGTATGATGGTGGTTCGCGTCTGAAGCTGTCCGCGCTGCAGCAGCAACTTACTCGTCACCTCATTGTCCACCACCACGTTGTACAACTGCACACATAACACCATTGAGTCCAAGTTAACAGATATCTGATGGTAACACGGCTTGTGGAGTAGACAATAGCAATTCTACTATTAGATCCCTACTACCAAGTATAGATAGATAATTATTACGAATACAAAAAGCTACTCACTTGATGATTTGTGCTAAGACAGAAGCTAATTTCCCTATATATTACTTGAGAGTTAATTTATCAAACATTAGGTTTTTAGACATAAAATATCTACTAGATCGTACTTAATTTTTTCACTTTGATAGGCCATACCGTCCGGCCATACCCCGTCCAAATCGTCCGTAGCGACCAAAATATTGTGTGCAGCCCCAAAATTTACCGTATTCCAACTCACCGCCAATAGAACAGACCACATGTACCAATTTCTGTACTTTTTATGATACCATATCTATTTTCATGGAGAGTAAATCCAGCATCCTGCAGAATCTAGCTGCTAAGAAATACTCAAAACATAGTAATATACGCGCTAGATGATCATATGCATCCAAATCCTGATTTAAAGTAAAGTTACGTGGCGATAAATAGGTGTATTATGTCTGTTTACTATTTCTATAACAAACATTTTGTTCAACTTCTAAATACAAAATAACAAAAAATAAATAAAAACTATTGTACTCACGCGTCCGCCCGCAGCTGTCTTCAGTGCAGTGCAGTACACCGGGTCGCACACATTTATTAATCTGCACACAGTACCTGTAAAATATTAACAACTACATCATAGTCAAACATCTAAAAACAAATTTTAAGACTCATCATTTACAACTTGAAGTAAGAGATAAAATTTACATGTTAAACTAAAAATCGCTAACGTTAAAACACTTTCAGATTATTATCATCGTCTCATCTCGGGTCTTATCTACGCTATGACTGATCAGATAGGTTGGTACAGAGTTTTGGACTGACATCACAGGCTATGACCTAATTGCTAAGTCATTTGACGACAAAATGTTAGCTAGGATAGGAATAGGATAGGAAATAGTTTAGTTGGTCGTACGACAGTTCCATTGTGTTCAAACTCCACAATCGTAGGTCGTAAAGATGGTGTTATAAAAAGTCAATGAGTTTTACGTAAGTGATAACGGTTATTTAAAATATTTATTACTGTTCAGTCAACAAAAAAGAAGTAAGTTTTTTAAAAATATTATTGACCACTTTTTGTCAACTAAAATAGGACGTTTGTAGTATTTATTATTCCAAAATATATAGATATTTCTTTTATCAATTAATTATTGATATTATTCATTTTTGTAAATAAACAATGCGTTATTCAAAACAACCGACACGACAAGTTAGAAGATGTTTGAAATTGAAACTCTCCGATCAACCGATCCGATATCGCACGTCCGTGCGTCTTGACAGTTAGGTTTAAATTTTGTCGCGTTAGCTGCTCGGTTGAACGATAATTTGTGTTGTATTGCGACAGCTAATTAGAACATAAGGATAATCGTCATAGACAACACCAAAGTGATAGGAAGGGGAACACGAAAGAATTGTAAATTGTGAAAAAATAGAATGAGGATTCTGACACCATACAGAAAGCCTATAAGAAACGTGAGATAAATTATGCTGAATAAGTGACGAAAGCATAAATAATATAATAATATCATTAGCCACTATTCCGTGTGGTGACGGAATAAGAACACAATTCACGGCTAAGGGATATAAAACGCATATAATATCTATGCAAGAGAAGGAAAACTCGAAATAAAACCCTGTACCAACCCGTCTGACCAGCGTGGTATAGTAGGTCAATTACCCTTCCATTATGGAGGCGGCCCGAGCTCAACAGTGGGACGTATATGGGCTGTGATGATGATGATGATATGCCACCCTTTTTCGTGTGGTGACGGAGTATGAATACAATTCACCACCCCCTCTCTTCCCCGTGGGTATCGTAAGAGACGACTAAGGGATATATTATGTATACGACATCTGTGCAAGAGATGGAAAACTCGGAATAAAGCCCTATACCAACTTGTTTGACTAGTAAGGTTAATTTCCCTCCTTTTATGGAGGAGGCTCAAGCCCAGCAGTGAGACGTATGAGCCGAAATAGTATTATCCACTATGTTGTTACTAACCGCAGACCCTCTTAGGGTCGAAGTTGTGCTGTGGCGGTGTGTACTTGAAGTCGCACCGTTGCAGTCGCGGTGCAAGCCGTTCGAATGCATCACGTTGAGTGCGCACTGTCGACTGCAGTGTTTTCACACCCTGCCTCAGCTGCGACTGACGGTCCTCGCTGAAGTTTAACCGCGATAGTTGCTCCTAATAATATAAAGACACACATTATTTATTTAACGAAACTCCACAGCTTTTTAACAGACACTGTTACACATATACGAATATGCAAACAGACTCAACTGTTTGCATTTACAATAAGCAGAGCCAAGAGTTCTACGACAAGACAATTAGAGGTGATACCAAATAGCAAATTGTTAATTATAATTTACTTAAAATATTAAACAGCAGTAAAAATCAAAAATAAACGTTAAAAGGTAAACTCGGTTGTTTACTTTAAATTTATTAATACAAAATCAAAAAGTATTATTTACAACCTATTCTTAGATTGTCGATAGGTGGTTAGGTCACCGATAAAATGATTTTTAAAACTATATTTTATACATTTTTAAAGCTATTTTTATACATTCAATACAACGTTGTTATAGCTGCAACATATGATGAGATGGTGGACTAATGATCTCTAATTCAGAGTGGGTTTGATCCACTTTTTACTATCCGTAAATCATTATTCTGAGTCTGAATGTAATTGGTGTGTTACCTCTGTATTTGTAAAGTCCTCCACAACATAAATACATATTTGTACAAATTCATTTGCCAAAAAAATTACCACCATATGCGATATTTCCATGTGGTAACAGAGTAAGAATACAATTCACCATCCCTCTCCTGCCCGTGGATGTCGTAAAAGATGGCTAAGGGATGCTTATAACATCTATGCAAGAAAAGAAAAACTCGAAATAAATCTCTATACCTGTCTGACCAGCGTGATATAGTAAAGTCAATTTTCCTCCTATTGTGAAGGAGGCTCGAGCCCAATAGTTGGGCCTACATAAGCTGAAATGAATGAAACGTATTGTGGGATTTGAACTTATATCGATTGAAGATCCGTCTCAACCTCTCGTCTCGCCGGATTAGTCCTTCATCATTATCATCAGCAACATCTCAGCTCATATACATTCCACTACTGGAAGGGCCTCCTCCACAATAGCAGTAAAGCTATTATACCACGCCGGTCAGACCTTTTGGTATAAGAATTTTATTATAAGTATCCCTTCTCTTGCATAGATATTATATGGAGATTATATCCCGTAGTAGTTTTTACAACACCCATAGGTAGAAAGTCGGTTTATATTCTTAGTCCATCACCACACAAAACATTCACCATAGTCTTAAAATATTACATTCTACCTAGGTTAAATGCTATCTTCACTTAGAGGACTATCGTCCCAGATAATTCCTCAGTTACCTGCAGTTTTTCCAATTGTGTTTGCTGTTTACCGATATTGTCCTGGTCGCGTTTGAACTGTGCACTGCTGCTGTTGAACTCCTTCTCCAAAGCTTTGAGCCTTTCCTCTGCGTGTTTCTTCTCCATTGTGCTCTGTGATATGCGAGTTGATGCCTCTGACGCTTCCGCTTTGGCAGCTAAACATACCAAGAGACTTAAGACCTGAGAGATAATACAATCATATCCTCTGTGGAGAAGGAGTAAGTGTACAATACACCACACTTTGTGGTTCTGAATGATATGAGGGTTGGTATGAAGGTAGAAATGTTTGATTATGAGTTCATACTTTAGTATGAATTGAATCATTTAGGATTCAATCATCATTCATCTTGGTCCACATAAGTCCCATTCCTACAAACCCACCTCCTCCACAATAGGGGGGAAACTGACCACCCACAAATAAAAGAGGGGGAGGCGAATTGTATTCTTAATCCTACAGCACACAGATAAAAAGGATCAAAGGATTTATGCAGATATTATAAAGAGAAGAAAATTTCGAAATAATAACATATATCCAATCCATTCAGTTTCTGTATGGTGACGGAATAAATATACAATTCACCACCCCCTACCTTGCCTGTAGCTGTCGTAAAAGACAACTAAGGGATATAATAAATATATACCATCTGTACAAGAGTAGGACAACTCGAAATAAAATCCTATACTAACATGCCTGACCAACATGATGTAGTACGTCAATATATCTCCCATTGGGGACACTCAAGCCCAGCAGTGGAACGTGTATGAGCTACGACGACGATGGACAACCCAATCCATCTGCCCTGTGTGGTTTAGTAGGTCAATTTCTTTGTATTATGTAGAAGACCCAAGCCCTGTAATGGTATATATAAGGTCTAAATCATCATCACAGTTCATATATGTCCCACTATTGACCTCGAGCCTCTTCCACATTGAGAGGGATGTTGACCTTCTATACCACGCTAATCAAACGTGTTGGTATAGGGTTTTATTTCGAGTTTGCCTTCACTTGCATAGATGTTATCTAGATATTATAATCCCTTAGTCATCTTTTACGACATCCATAGCCAAGAAGTGGTAGTAAATAGTATCCTTACTCCGTCACCACATGAATAAAGGCATAAATAGAAAAAAAAGTTGTGTGATCACATCTCACAAACTAATAGTGTTTGTAGTGCTGTTAGCTATAATTGAGCATATCTTACCCATGAGCTGATCTTGCAATGACTCAGATGTCCCTTCATTCCCAGTGCTGACTGACAAGAACCTCTGCTGAGCCGCATCCAGAGCTGCTTTGCTTGCTTCACTTGCACTCCTTAGATCATCAAACATTGATGAAACCTGTACATATCTAAATGTTAAAATACATCCAGCTATAAAGGTTATCCATATCCACTATTGAATTTAGGCCTCCCTACAAGGAGATTATGACACTATTGTCATAATCGTCACGCCCAGCAGGTACTTGGTCAAAATCGCACTAAGTCTCATAGTCTCTGCTTACCCAATTTAAGGATGAACTACCTCAATTGTACAAATAATAAATGGGGTGGACATAGCATGTTAAGGATATGTACTACAGCATGACATATTCTATAGACTCTTGTCAACCGACATATGTTCAGGGTTCTTTCATACAGATTCTTTCATACATCGCTCTCTCCGCAGCATTCATTTGGAGTGGACGTGTTGTTGGTTGTTACAGTGAATTTGTTAAAGTTTTAAATTTAAATTATAAATTCTCAAAAAGTGCGGTATTTGCCGAGATTGGATCCTCCGCTGGCGGCGACAACCGTGGGCTGAATTGCCGCTGCACCATTCAGCCGTTGACGTCATTGAGTGAAATTCATATTTTGATACTTCATACGGACTACATGGAAGTGCCTATGTTTGTCGAAACATAATACAATTTGCTTAATGTGGGAACAAAGATTGCTCATTTGTTATTCAAAGGCGCTGTCTTGTTGCAATTGCTGAAAATTTTATGAATTCAAGCACCAAATACATAATATAATATATTTCTGCTGCTTATTATGCCTAAATTGTCACGTACACCACCTACTACGCCTAAAATGGAGGGACAGCGTGCCGCATCGAATCCTAACATAGCATCAGATATGACGGAATCGGAGCCTATTATCACAAAACCAAGGTCAAAGCGGCCTCGCTCGGAGTCTAGTCCCTCGAATGAACTTAAGAATTTCAGGGAAGAAATACGCGACCTGCTCAATAAATGGAAAATAGACCAGGATATCTCGTTTAAAAGCTTTATGACTGAAATATCTACGGAGTTATCAGAATTAAAAATGCAATATGAAAAAATGTATAATGTTAAAATGGAATTTGAACAGGCTGCTAGTTTAATTAACGAAAAATATGAAGAAATAAAGTTAAAAATAGAAAAACTGGAAAAGGAACGTTCAGAACAGCGTAACTATGTAGTTAATTTAGAGCAACAAATACAAGATCTCCGAGAAAGCCGTCGGTCATCGCTTATCGAAGTAAGGAATATTTCTCCCATGAAAAATTAAGATAGTAATGAGCTTATAAAGACGTTTGTTGGTGTATGTAAAACTCTTCAAGTATACATAAATCCGGCAGACATACGGGATATATACCGCTTATATAATAAGCAAATTCCTTCAAAGCAGATTATCGTAGAACTCCACACAGTCTCTATAAAAAATAATATTCTTCGCGCAGTACGTACTTTTAACAAGGGGAAACCAGTTTTAGAAAAGTTAAACAGTGGGCATTTGGGAATGACAAATGAGCAGACGCCGATATATGTGGTGGATCGTTTGCCCGCTAGTTTGAGACAACTTTTTTACACTACCCGCAATTTCGCTAAGTCAAATGGTTTTCAATATTGCTGGTTGACAAATGGAAAATTTTTCTGCGAAAAAAAGAGGGTGACAAGGCTATACAAATTCACACGAAGCAGTGTATTGAGAATTTGCTGCCTATGGAGAAATGAAATGTCGGTTAATCCTCCAATTTATTATGTTTTATTGATAGTTTGTTGTTATTTATTATTCACCACAGTATATATTTATCTAATTCATTATACTCCTTATATATTTAATTCTTACTACTTAAAACACCATACTACACTTATACTATTACACAAATATAATACACAAAACATCCACCTTTTAAACATAAAACACGAACATAAATGCATAAGGTACATAATAGGTTATAATAAAATTCAAATAATAGTTTTTCTGGCACGTAAGCTTTTCATAATTGAGATGTATAAATTTATATACTATATCATTCCTATTAATGGTGAACAGAGTAGCCCCTTTATTGGATTACTTAGTAAATTTAAAAATGAATAATATTAATGAAGTCATAAATAACTTGGACACATATGGGTGGAATGAGTGCTATAACTGTTCACCAGATGGTTGTACTCAATTATTAGGTAATAAAAATAACAAGACATTAAATTTTCTACACCTCAATATTCGCAGTATAAATAAGAATGTTGATGACGCAGTGGTGATATTGTCTTCTTTACAAATCAACTGTGATGTTATAATATTCTCCGAATGCTGGCTAGGCAAAGCCGTAGCTATCCCTATATTACCTGGATTCATGGTTTACTCAACAAACAATAATTTTAATCAAAATGATGGCCTAGTACTTTACATAAATTCTAATTTGAAACAATGTTACAGAGCCAAATATCATTGATGCAAACTGTCTTGTTTGCAACCTCGGTTCTGGTACTGTTATAGTTGCTGTATACCGGCCACCAAGCTTTCGACAGACTCATAACTTTTTAAATGGTTTAAATAACGTACTATCCACAGTATCTAACTGCAAAAACATATTCCTCATGGGAGATATCAATATCAACATTAGTCCTGGTAATAATGATCCACATCAACATGAGTACATGAACTTGACTGCGTCGCATGGATTATTACCAGCATATACGTCTCCCACGAGAGGTAATAGCTGTTTGGATCACACGATAATCAATGTTAGTAGCCCTGTAATTTCCTTTATACTAAAGAGTCATATAACAGATCACGCGCCGGTACTTGTTTGTATGTTTGTAATAGTATTGTAAAAACTGATTTAAACAAAGTAAGCTTAGAAATCTCTAACTCAAACTTTAATGACGTAATGATATCTGACGACCCTAATATAGCCACTGAAACTTTAATTGGTAAAATTATTTCCATTATTAAAAATAATACTAAAATAATTAACTTACCTTCTAAGATGCGAATCAACAAGCCTTGGATAACACCTGGATTATTAAAGTGTATACGGAATAGGGATAAACTACATAGTAAATGTAAAAAGTCATCTGATAATTACGTCTTGAAAGTTACTTACCTCCGTTACCGCAATTTTTGTAACAAGCTCCTAAATCGACTGAAAAGGAATTACGAAAAAAATTAACTACTAAAGGCTAAAAATAATCCGAAGCTTACGTGGAAAACAATAAATAATATATTGAATCGTAATAAAATTAAATCTTATCCTGTTGATCTTCTCTCTGTTTCGGGTTTAAACTGCATAGACTCTTTAAATACAGTAAATGAGTACTTTGCAAAAATAGGCGAGAATCTTGCGAGCAAGTATATAAGTATAAAACAGGACTTCAGTGATTACATGAAGGAAGATGTTCAATCAAACTCTTTCGTATTACTACCACCAGATAATCTTGAGGTAGAAAAAGTTATCATGAGTCTTCGTACTGATTCCGCTGCAGGTTGGGATGGAATAAGTACCAAGTTATTGAAACTGAGCCGTCAAACACTGGTTCCTCTTATTACACACATCTGTGATCTCTGTTTCTCAAAGAGTGTTTTCCCGAATTTCCTCAAAAAAAGCAGTTGTTACACCCGTATATAAAAGTGGCGATAGATGCAGCATCAATAATTATAGACCCATATCTATTCTCCCTGTATTTTCGAACATTTTAGAAAAACTAATCAACAACCGCCTTGTAAGTTTTCTCGAAGCTCGAAATATCCTATCAAGAAATCAATATGGTTTCCGTAGAGGCAAATCATGTGTTGATGCTGTGGCTGGTTTAGTTGACACAGCTGTTAGCTTACTGGACTCAGGCTCTAAATGCTTGGGTATATTCATGGATCTATCTAAAGCTTTTGACACTGTCTCTGTATCCACTCTGATCACTAAATTGGAGAAAATAGGAGTAAGAGGACAAGCCCTCGCACTTTTCGAGAGTTATCTTTCTGAGCGAGCTCAATGCACAAGGGTTGATTCTTACGTAAGTGATGAGCAGTTTTTGTCACATGCGAGTTCCTCAAGGTTCAATACTGGGTCCTACACTGTTCCTCATATATGTAAACAGTTTATGTAATTTATCAATACCTAATTGCAATATATTTACCTATGCCGATGATACAGCACTCCTAATCCATGATCAGAACTGGAATCAAGTGCAGCGGCGTACGGAGTCAGTGCTAAGTATTGTGATGTCCTGGCTATCTGCTAATGCTCTCACCTTAAATCTCAACAAAACCAGCTATGTTACCTTTTCGATGAAATCCTCTTCGCAACCAGATAATTTATTTGCAATTAAAGCCCACAATTGTAATGGAATGGATATGTGTCTCTGCTCTGAACTTAGCAGAAAAGCTCACATCAGATATCTTGGTATTACCATAGATAGGCTATTTTCATGGAATATCCAAATTAAGGAACTATCCTCCAGAGTCAGAAAGTTAATTTCTATTTTCAAAAATTTGCGGTATAGCGCTGACTACGATACAATGAGATTGGTATATCTTTCACTATGTCAGTCAATATTGACTTTTGGTTTAACAGTCTGGGGCGGCGCTGCTAAATGTCACATGCTGCAATTAGAAAGAGCTCAAAGAGCCGTTCTCAAGCTCATGACTTTTAAGCATTTTAGATATGACACTTTCCAATTGTATAAGGATTGTCGGGTTCTATCGGTTAGAAAATTGTTTGTGTTACACGTCGTTTTACGTAAACATTCTACCTTAGTCTATAATTCTAAATTTTATAACACCAAACGTAGATGCACGAACATCTGCCGACCGGAAAAACATAAATCTAAACTGGCTGAAAGACACTTTCGGATACTTGGAGGTGAAATATATAATAAGTAGTAGTGAGTCGTCGACGATTTTACAGTCGACGCAACGAGACCGTTTATCGTCGATGATAAACTAGTTGAAAAAACAGTCTAATTTTCGACTAGTTTACGTCGTCGACGCTTAGACAAGACGAGACGTTTAGTTTATATTATGACGTACGTTGATCGTCCATTGGTAAAGGACAACGAAACTTCAACGAATTTTATTAGACAAGTTTAATTGTACAGTATACATTGACGCTTCAATATCTAATGATAGTCCCATTACATGATAGCAGAGTTCAATGAATTGCAATCAATCTATCTATGCGTTATGATTTCGGCTCGACTCGCGCCTACGGGCGGTGAGGTTTGCGGGGCGGGTAAAGAGCGTAGCGAGCCATGAGAGCGCGCGCGCATCGCGTCGTCCAAGTTCGGGCCGATTCAGGCGCTTTCGAATACTGGCAAGTCGTCGTCGACGCGATCGTGTCATTCGTTGATGCGGCGACCGATTTGCGAAGCCGTTCATACATAAACATGTTTATCAGTCAACTATAAACTGGTTTATTAGTTCACGGCAAAAAAACAGTCGAAAAAAACTGTTCGTTTATTCAACGACCACCACTAATAATAAGATTAATAAAATTTGTGAGATATTCAGCCTAAACATTTACCACTGTAAAAAAACTGTTAGTGAGTGGATTATGACTCTCACCTATGAGGAAACCAAACAGTTCATATAACATATACAATACACACATGCTACTACTGTTTATGTAAGTGATCATGCACGTGCCTGCACACAATTATTATCACTCGCATAAACATATACTTTCTTTCACACCACACACAGTCTCATTCACACACACACACACATATACACATACATGGATGCAAGTATGTATGCACTTACACACTATCTTACACATCACATTCAGTTACAAACATAGAACTTGCAACACATGAACACACTAACACATTCACCAACAATATATATTTTATTTTATATTTTTATGAGAATCTATTTTGAATTTAGAGCTAAATTAAAAGAAAAGCAGTAATATTAACATCAGTAATTAGTATGTAGAATTAAATTATACTCCGTTTTCTATTTTACAATCAGCGTAACTATAGAGAGACCTGGCACCCATAACACAAGTTCAATCTTAGTTTGGGTGTCAGAAATCTAAATATGATGTATAACTTAACGGATAATTAACTTGGTGTTTTAAACATTGTAAATTATTTTTGGAAATAAAGTTATTATTATTATTATTATTATTATATACAGATATCCTCATTCACATAATTCATGAATTTTTTTTTTGGTCTCGCACGATTCTTATCCTCATCATTTCAGCTCATATACGTCCCACTGCTGGGCTCGAGCCTCCTCTACAATAGGAGGGAAATTGACCTTACTATGCCATGCTGGTCAGACAGGTTGGATAGGGTTTTAATTCGAGTTTTCCTTCTCCTGCATAGATGTTATATGCTTACTATATCCCTTAGTCGTCGTTTACGACATCCACGGGCAAAGGAGTGGTGATTTATATTCTTACTCTGTCACCACACAGAAAATGATTCTTATATCCATCCAAAATCATATTGGTAAACCTCCTTATCGACCTTATCACATACCTCTCATACCTCCTCACCACGTGTCCATTTCAATACAATTCTTTATATTAAGTATTGTATATTAATAGATGAACCTTTTCAACTTCCATGGACATATCACTTTTTTCAAGGTATAATTAAAAAATGTGCTGACTGATTAAGAATACCATTCACCTCCCCCTCTTTTGCCAGTGGGTGTCCTAAATGACAAATAAGAGATATAATATGCATATTATATTTATGCAAGAGAAGGAAAGCTCGAAAGAAAACGATACGTCTGGCCAGTGTGGTATAGTAGGTCAATTTCCCTCCCAAAGTGGAGGATGTCCGAGCCCAACAGTGGGACGTGTATGGGCCAACATGAGATATAAAAACAACAGAATAAAACTTTAGTACCTGTTCAAGTGATGCAACCTTCGTCTGGAGGGCCGCTTCATCGTCCACCAGAGCGCGCTGCAGCAGGCGAGCTCGTTTGTCGTGTGACGTGAGCGTGTCTCGACTACCCTTGAGCCCTGAGGAAGCAGCAGCCTCCACCTTCTCCAGAGCGTGCAGCTCACACTCCAGCTCTTTGAGTACATTACCACTTTCCTAAATATAAAACACTAGTGTTAGTATGTATAGTAAATTGTACCGAAATAAAATTATCAATCTCTGTTATACTCTCGACATACCACTAAAGCTTTCCACACGGTGAAAATTAAAGTCGTCACTCCGTATCTTGCCCTTGGGTGTCGTAAAAGACAACTAAGGGATGAAATATGAATATAACATCTATGTAAGAGAAGGAAATAAAACCCTATACCAACATGTCTGACCAGCTTGGTATAGTACCGTGGTCGTCAAATTGCGGGCCGCATGCGACCCGTGGGCGTTATTTGTGCGGCCCGCGGCAAAGTAAATTGTTTCAATAGTCAACTATACCTACATTACATGTCATAATCATAAACAAAATCAACAACGGACTTTGTGTTCGGATGTGGCGACGTTGACTGACGAGTGACGAACTCACCATACGATAGTCTCCCGCGGGTGGCGAGCGGGGAGCGTTAACCCGCGCTCTCCGCGTGAAAAACAGGAGTACAATGGTTTTTAGAAAAAAAAGCCCCTAGCCAGTATAAATCTTTACAAGACTGCGCACAATTTATTTTAACCATATTTTCTTCAACATATCTCTGTGAAGTTTCGTTTTCGAAAATGAGCTTCTTAAAAAATAAATACCGTAATCCTCTGTCTACTCATTTAGAAGACACCACGAGGACTGCATGTAGTCCAAAAGATGCCAATATACAAGAAATAATTTAAAAAGTTCAAAACCATAACTCCTAATTATAAAACATAACTATTTTTGATTACCATGTTGAACTTTTTTAATCATTTCTTACTTACCTATGTTTATGAATTAAATCTTTTTCTAATAAATATTCTAATGATCAATATTATGAGTAATTTTTTCGATATCAACTCCCACACGAACGACGTCGCATCGCGGGCACAGTTAGTGCGAAGTAAATAACGAAGTGAGCTGGATACATATATGTGCAAAGGCTCTTGGGGCCCCTTCACATACTCTGCGGCCCGGCCTTGGCTCTCACATTGTCATGTGTGGCCCCTGGCCAATAAAGTCTGACGACCGCTGGTATAGTAGGGCAATTTCCCTTCTATTATGGATGAAGCTCAAACCCAACAGTAAGACGAACTAAATTAAGAATGCCAATTGCTTCTTTTAAACAAATATAAGTATATTGTGAATATATTTAATGCATTTTAAAAACTGTAGAAGTAGTTTCACTTACATAAATCACACAAATATCTCCTCATCTCAGCTCGTATACGTCCCACTGCTGGGCTTGGGCCTCCACAATAAGAAGAAAATTCACCTTACTATACCATGCTAGTCAGACAAGTTGGTACCTATAGGGATTTATTTCAAGTTTTCCTTCTCTTACATTAATATCTAATGCTAACATGCAAATATCTAATGCTATCATTTTAATTGAACACATTAAACCTCACCTCATCCAACTTTTTATTGAGCTCGGCCACTTGTTTCTCTAACTCTTCAGTTTCCTTCTTATTGTTTTTGATGTTCTCCTTCTTAGTCTTGACTTCATTTTGTACTTCTGTTACTTTATTCTCAGCTTCTTTGGCATTTTCTTCTGCAGTTACATACCTGTATGTTACAATAAAAACAAATATTAGACAATTTGACATGAAAGTAATGATAAATAAAAGCATTCTTATCAGTACATCATATATACAGGGTGTATCAGGTTATGGAGCAACTGTTCGAGTATGTTGTAGTTTAACGATCACACATCGTAATTAGAATGTATATTTCACAAAAAAAACAAATATAACATAAAAGTTATAGTGATTTCAAAAAATGTATCTAAGAGTCTATGCCTTAAATGTTACGTATTATGTAGGCATGTACAGACAAAATACATGTAGGCATGTAAAGCTTCGACAGTATAAATTCATTCATTCTTACCTAGAATTGCGCAAACGTTTCAATGATAGTGTAGGTTTGTACCTACGAGCGGCGAGCTGTCAACGGTCATAGGCCGATCAGCTGTTTTAAAGCGAAGTTTGTTTTGCTTATGTGAATGTAATCATTGATTTATTCAATTTCTAATGAACATTTAACAAAGTATGAATATGTTGCGTATTAAGTATCATTGACTTGATACATTTCAATCGGATTGACTCGAAAAAGCGACGACAAAATTGAAAATTTACATGTCTCTAATTCCTTAACGAATAGATATTTTTCGTTCAAATTTTTTTCATGGGTTCCTACCACCATTGCCTAGCTCCCTTTTCACCAGTTGCCCCATAACCTGATACACCCTGTATATATATATATACACATATATATATATATATATACACATATATATATATATATATACACATATATATATATATATATATACACATATATATATATATATACACATATATATATATATATATATATATATATTGACTATCACCATATCTCAGGAAGCATAAGGCGTACAGACTTGAAATTTGGCAGAAATATTCCTTTCGTCGAGTAGAGGTCAGCTAAGAACGGATTTCACGAAATTCCACCTGCAAGGGGTGTTGCGGGGGCGTTAACAAAAATATACATATAAAGGAACAGGGTGAGCCGAAGCTACTGAAGCTAGAAAAATGAAATTTGGACCGTAGTTTTATTTTGTGACGTAGGCACCCATTAAGAAAAGATTTTTTGTAATTCCACCCCTAAGGGGGTGAAACGCAACGGTAAAGTCTGTATGGACGGAAAAAGAAATCTTTAGCTACTACTGTCTTCAAATCTATACCAATAAATAAAATTGTAGTGTCTGTTTGTAATGTCAAAATAATAGACTTTTTTCATGCTCACACGGTTATTTGCACGACACCTATGCCTAAAATAGCGATTAAAAAATTTTTGTCTGACTGTCTGTTTGTTTGTTCCGGGTAATCTTCAAAACGGCTGGACCGATTTCAAAAATTCTTTCACCAATGGAAAGCTATAATATCAGGGCGTAAACTAGGCTATGTTTTATTTTATTTTTTATTTTATTTTAATTCAGCACACCAACAGCACAATTACAGCAGATACACTAAAACAACAAATTTAACAATTTTAACAATTTTAGCTTAGTAGTAATTGCACAGATGATAGGTATGCATGGCATTCATTAACACATTAAATTCGAGACTATACTAATTTTGTATATGAATATATGTAATTATTTGTAACTAATTATTAATAAAAAAGAAAAACAAACAAAGAAGCAACTAGTCGCCCTTTAAAAGGCAGTGTCTGTATGTTGCATATGTCATTAAAAATATGTCGATATTATCCAGTTCAACAGACCTTATATTATATGACCTTGCCATGCGTGTAAGTGGACTGTTAAAGGTGGTATTTAAGATAGATGCTGGGATATCAAATAAACGAGGTTGCCGCAGAGTTAGCATGCTGACTCTGAATTTCAGACAGTTGATTAGCGGAGTGTCTATCGAACCATTTATGATCTTGTGAAGAGTCAATTAAATTCAAGTCAATAAAATTATCCCGGTATTCCCACGGGAACGGGAACTACGCGGGTAAAACAACTATAACCGAAGCGAAGCGAGGGCGGGTTGCTAGTTAAACATAAATACTCTTTAATAAAAATGAATAAACACGTGTTTCAGCGTTTGTCCATTTTCGTCCTCTAAAGGTGTAAAATAGGTAGAAAATGTCAGTTTACTGACTTATCACAGAACCGAAGCTATTGAAGCCAGAAACATGAAATTTTGATATTAGTTTCTTTGCATGACGTATAAACACACTAAAAAAGGGTTTTTTGAAATTCAACCCCTAGGGGGTAAACCGTAGTAACAAAGTTTGTATAAGGAGAAAAAAAATCTACATCGATTTTCTTCAAATTCTCCAAAAATCCTCTTTAGTAAAAATAAATATTAAAAATAAAACACGTATTTCAGCATTTTTTAATTTTCACCCTCTAAGGGTGTAAATATGTATAAATAAAAAATTTGGTTCTCTGATTTATCAACGCCGAGCTAAAACTACTAAAGCTGGAAACATGCAATTTGAAACACAATTTTATTTTGTGACATAGGGACCCACTAGGAAATTATTTTCTGGAATTCAACCCCTAAGGGGGGTAAGCTCCAGCAGCAAAGTTTGTAAGGGGAGAAAAAAATCTTCATTGATTTACATCAAATTCACCACAAATACTATTTAATAAAAATTAATAAACACGAGTTTCAGCATTGCTTAATTTTCACCCTCTAAGGGTGTAAATAGGTATGAAGAAGTTGGTCGACTAACTCATTAACGCCGAGCTGAAACTACTGAAGCTAGAAACATGCAATTTTGACCGTAATATTATTTTGTGGCATAGGGACCCATTAAGAAAGGATATTTTGGAATTCAACCCCTAAGAGGTGAGCTGCAGTAGCAAAGTTTGTATGAGGAGACAAAATTCGTCATCGATTTTCTTTAATTTTTGCTTAAATACTCTTTGTTCATCATTTGTTTCAACCCTTATACATCCCACTGTTGGGCTCAAGCCTCCTCCATTATGAGAGGGAAAATAACCTATACCACGCTGGTCAAACGTGTTACCATAGGTTTTAGTTTCGAGCTTTTCTTCTCTTGCATAGATGTTATATGCATATTATAATCCCTTAGTCGTCTCCTACGACAGCCACGGGTAGGAGAGGGGGGTGGTGAATTGTATTCTTAATCCGTCATCACACGGAAAATACTCTTCAGTAAAAATTAATAAAGAGCATTTGTCAATTTTTACCTTCTAAGGGAACTAGGTGGGTAAGGTGACTGAAACCGAAGTGAAGCGAGGGCGGGTTGTTAGTAACTGTATAATGAAAACTATTATATAGACCAAAATTTAAAAAGTTTACCACTTCAAACTGGCATGAAATTTTAATATATTTCTTACATATTTTTTAGTAAAGGCTACACTTTGAACAAAGAAAATAATCTTTGTTCCGTGAGACTGCCAACATATAATTAACGGACACAAATTACACCCAGACTCAGAAGAACAATTTGTGGATCTCCCTGGGATTTGCCTGCACAGAAATCGAATCCAGGACACTATACAAATTATGTTCATATCTTAACCACTATCCCATCTGTATGGTCAAATTACTTATAGTACTAAAGAATTCTTCTTTGGCGGTATCACTCTTGACAGAGTGGTCGTGGTCATCATTTCAGGTGTTGGTGGCAAGCTTCACAACACGCCGCCACTCCTCTCTGATGGCCGCTTTCCTCGTGCATTCATGTAGCGATGATGAACCATGTACTGCCGCTTTTATCTGGTCAGTCCATCTCATAGGCGACCTTCATCGTGGCCTGGTACCCTCAACCCTTCCCTGGATCACAAGTCGCTCAATAGCCACCTCACCCCGGCGGCATACGTGACCAAAAAAGGTAAGGATACGGGACTGTACCAAAGATGATAGACGCTGCTTGATGCCGAGTTCTCGAAGTATAGATTCGTTGGTACGGAATTCAGTCCACAATACTCCAAGCATTCTCCTCCAGCACCACATCTCTAGAGCGTCTATCTTCGTACTAAAGAATAGATTCTTATATTCCAGGATGCTTTACATTGATACAAGCCCTTGTCATAACTTATTTTTTTGTTGGAATATTTGTTACATTATGAAGTATAAATCTTCTTTGCGTCTTTCTAATTGTATGATTGAAAAGACCATGATTTGTCTTAATGCAATATCTTGTATTAAATAAAAAATAATACTGGCATAATGGCCAAATGTTAGTAAGACATCATTGGACTTACTTATATGCTATATAAAGTCTGTTAAGATTCTCCAATTCTCTGACAACTTTCTGATACTCCTGGAACTGGGCCCTCTCGTCTTGTAACTTCTGCAACTTTGGTGCTATGTCTTCTTTTATTATCTATAAGAAATTGCAATATTCATTATTTTGTCATCATTCAGCCTTTGTTCATCCACTTCTGGATGTAACCCTCCCCATAATTTAAGGTATGACTAGCTTTGGAGGTTGATTAGCAATCACAGTGAGATGTTATTGTTTTCTCAGGAGAGAGCTGTTGTCCACACTTCTGGGAAGACCCTTAGTGAATTTTTACTAATTCCATGGACAAGTATGGCATTCATTACATTTTTATAAGGACATGGTGAAAAGCTATTTGCATTGCAAAAATTCTTAATAGGCACTTTCTACTTAGTGTTCTCTTAAAGGCATAAATCAAAATAAATCCATTGGAGCTGTGTGCATATAGAAAACAATATAAATATATAACTTAATCTTACATCATTAAGTTCCCTGAGTTTAGCATCTTTCTTCTCAATAGTCTTCAGGGCAACTTGTTTCTTGGCCTCATACATCCTTGTACCTGCAGCCTCCTCAACCATGGACAAAATCTAAAACAAATTATATAACCAAAATAAAAAAACAAAAAACATTAATAATGTTATTTATAAAGTAGATGAGCTGCTATTATCAGTGTCAGCTAGATATATTTAAGTTTGTTTCAAATTTTTCGTCTCTTGAGATGACACATGATTATAACTCACCACCCACTTTCTCGCCTTTGGCTGTTGTTTATGATGACTAGGGGATTATATTATGCCTCTATATTATGATTTATACAAGAGAAGGAAAATTTTACCTAAAACCGTATCAACCCATTTGACTAATGTGGTATAGTGGGTGTAGTTCCTTCCCATTATAAAGGAGGCTGGAGTCCAGCAGTGGGACATATGTGAGCTATGATGATGATGCTAGCCTTAAAATACTACATTATCTTCAATCTTAATATATATAAATTACGTGTCACATTGTTTGTCCGCGATGGACTCCTAAACTACTTAATCGATTTTAATCAAATTTGCACACCATGTGCAGTTTGATCCAACTTGAAAGATAGGATACTTAATTTATAGTCGCAATATTATTTTATTGCAAATAATTTGTCTATTATTTGACATTCACAATTATCTGTTAACTCCAAACAATTTTAACAGATGGCAATATCTGTTGACTGGATTGAGTGAGTAATTAATAAATGGCGCTGCTACATATGTCAAACCTACAAACGTGTCATATAAGCTACAATTCAATAGCATAAATAGTTTACTAAAATGTAATATAACAAAAACCTTAGGCACAGCAACGCGTGACCGGGTCTGCTAGTAATATTATAATCAAAAATGTCTAATTTGAAGAACTTACCTCAGGTGGTTTCATATTCAATACTTTAGTGATACGCCCCTGCATGATGAGAAAGTGTGGGTTATTCACATTTAACTGTACCGAACAGAACAGATCGCTAACACGCTTGTTCTGCACATTGATACCATTAATCATATACTTGTTCTTCCCACCCATCACTACCTAAAACAGTTTTATTAATCAAAAATTATTTAAGAAATGCATACTATGTTGGTAAACTTAAAAGGATCTTCTCGTCCAACATACCTCAGTGTCTGAAAACATAGGTCTATGACCAGTGTGTAATACCAGTGATGACTTACGGCACGGAAACCCTAAATATCCTTAATGTACATGTGTAGTCCCTAAATGTTGGCCTCATAACAAGGCTCAAAGTCGCTCAGCATGCTTTGGAGCGGGCTATGGGCTCGGGATTTCAGGTAGGCAATATAGTAATATTAATAAATAATTACATCCATGTTGTGAAGGTGTAAGAATACAATTTATGACTCCTTATCTTGCCGTGGATGTCGTACAAGACGATTATGGGATATAATATGCACATAGCAAGAGAAGAAAAACTCGAAATGAAACCCTATACCACCTTGTCTGACCAACATGGTATAGTAGGTCAAATTCTCTCCCAGTGTGGAGGAGGACCGACTCCAACAGTGGGACGTGTATGGGCTGTGATGATGAATTATAATTGTGATGAATTAAATCAATGTATCAACAAAATCAGTAATGGAATGTAAATAAACTGAATTGTCAAATGCAAAGTTTACTGTCTTATCATTTATTATTTATTCATTTGACAGTACTGCACTCAAGACATGAGCAATTAACCTCCTATAGCACTTTGGCTAAATGAATTGACACGACTTCATCATCATCTCAGTTTATATATGTATGTCAATCTGTTGGATTTGAGGCTTTTCTACAATAGAAGAGAACTAACTACTATAGCATGCCGATCAGGAAGGTTGCATTGGACTTTATTTTGAGTTCTCTTGGATAGATGTGTGTATGACCAGGGCTGTTATCTTTGGATCCCAATAATGTAGCACAGTCTCTGTACAAAGTTTAGTTTTTAAGTTTAGAAGCACAGGATAGATACAGTCTTAGGTACAGATAGATAGCACAGAATAGAAGTCGAAATAGCAGAAAGTAAATAGATTGGAAATAGAAAAACAACAGTAATTAATAAGCAATAATAAATAATAATTAGAGTAATTATTGCATACTTTTTCATTATTTTAGAATACTAGTCCAACTTTATTTATTTCACTCAATCAAACATAATCCGTTGAGCATATTTGGCAAATTGAAATTGCTACTTTTTACATGAGTAAAGCAACAGGCATAAGGTAAGATATAATAAGATAAGCAACACATAATTTGATATATGTATATGATTAGACATATGGGCATCTTACCTGTCTAGTGACAGTGATTTGATCTTGATTCTCATACCCTATGGGGCATTGTTTCTTATCTCTATTATCAAATGTAATACTGACTGTAGCCTTTGTAATGCCTGCTTGACCATGCTTGTATATCAACTCTTGTAGACTGCCAGCACGCACCTGAATAGGAAAATAAACAATATTACAAGACTCATAAAAATAATTTAAAATATTTTACTTTTAATACAAAGCCTTGACTTCGAAAAATATTAGACACGACATATCTTCAACTTCTGTTGTTTTACGAATTAATTTTGGATAAATTAATGTTAACAAGGTTAATTTAATAGATAATACCACTTTAGAAGTATACTAAAGATCTCAAAAGCCTAAATATCACTAAAAACAATATTGGCGGGATTTCAAGTAACCAAATAGAAATGTTTACAAACAAATGCTACTTACGTTTGATAAATTCGTTATACCTAGAACGAAACATATGGAATCCAATATATTTGATTTGCCAGTACCGTTTAATCCAGTGATAGCATTAAATTCAGGATCAAAACCCGTAATTTCCACGCGATGGCCATAAGATTTAAAACCATCCAAAACAATGGATTTGATATACATTTTGGTTAGTAAGGAATAAGAAATCCATAAACTTCACTGAAGCAGGTAATATGATAAAACTGACTCTATTTCATCGGAAATAGCAAAAATCAACAAAATCGGCCGTTAAAAATCGGTAAAAGTTGAAAAGTTCTGATATTGTCAACATAGGGAAATCGACATATAGTAACTGTCAAATTGCTCGTTTTAGAGGTGCTCAATAAATATTATAACAGACTTTTAACGTATTATCATTAAGCTTTTTAGTACTGCGCTTTGTGGATGCGGATTGGATGATGGAGATGTTAATCTTATTTTCTTTGCCTGCCCTAAGTTACATTATTCCCTATATGACTGTCTCCCAATAAAAATTCCTCGTCCTATCTCTTTTAATTGCCTTCTTTCGTTCTTCTCTTCTCAGTATATTTTTAAATTACTTTCTCAATTTATAAATAGGAACTATTGTTTGTATTGTTGTGTGTTGATATTTCAAGCTATAGTTATTTCTGCTACTAAATCCTAGTTTAACTGTTCTTTTATTTATCTTCTATTGTTTACCCTAAATATTGTCACAAATCTAACTTTAAATTAATCACTCTGATTATTCAATTTTATCCGCAGTATAAACCGGTTAAATTTTCATTACCGCTATACTCTGCTCTGTTTACGATACTACTATAACATATATTGCTGGAATTGCGCAAATTAGTCGCATTGCCATAAGGCGAAGGAGTGAAGTGAACTGATTGGTTCTGAACGCAAACAGGTGAAAGATATCCAGACTATTATAATATGACTTATATCGAGTAAATATGGAAGAGGAAAGTATTGCTTCAAAGTATCTACATCAGTATATTATAAATAAAGCTGTATTACTAAGCAAAAGAATCATAACGGCCAATTCCAATTGGCAATTCGTTATATCCCAGAGTGTGTCTATCTGATATTGGCAGAGGACGAAGGTTTATCGACATTATATGAAGACGGACAAATGATTATTAAACCATGTTTTTGCTGATCCAAAGAACTAAGGCAACTCGCATCTATACTGAAGATAGAGAGACAGAGCTAGGGTATACCACCGTCAGAATGCAGCTTACATAAGAACCAAATAATTCCAGCGTGCTACATACTTGAAATAAAATTGCTTCAGGACTTCTGAAGTCTTGGGTTTAAAGTATGATGGTGCTGTTCTTTTAAAAGGTGATATACTTCTCATACACAATTACAATCCAACTCGTTAACAAGTTCAAATGAGCTGATTTCTGTAAAAACTAAATCCACATCCTATGCGAGGATAAGAAATACAGAATGCCGATGAGATCAATCGTCTTCAATATCTATTAGTTTTGGACGATGAAAAGTATTTTTAATCGGTTAAGCAATTTGAATCGGGTGGTGAATGAGAGTAAGCAACATGACGCTACATTATCTTGATTCGAGAAATATATTCTTGTTTTAATAACGCCTATTCGATTGCCAACAGAAATTCTGTAGTAATTCCAATACAGCTGAGTAATTCTACCACAGAAAAATTAAGTATTAATATTTCTGTGAATTCTACATACAGTAAAAACTCGATTAACCGGATTAATTGTTGTTGTTAGGCATTCGGATAATAGAAAATCCGGATGATCAAATGTATAAAAAACCTCCTTTGGTTTTGTGTATGTAGTATGTACATAATTTTATGCGTTCATTAAGAGACGAATACATATCCTGCGTGGCAGGCACGTCAAAGCGGAGTAACAATTACTAACTAAAACAATAACGAACCGGGTCGGGCAGCCATCCCGCGGGACATGCCATTTCAGACACGTTCATGCTTGCATAAGTTCAAGTTGTAGGTAAAATATATAGTTCGCGATTTTTGAATTTCGTAAAATCTGACATCCAAAGGACATATTTTGTAACGCATTAACTTTTCGAGAACATGATATAACATTTAACAAAAGACTATTTTATCGGTTTCACCGTTATTATTTTTTAAACTGTTTAAAGTGCAGCTACGTTTCGATATACCATCGTTTTGTTTATACTTCCCTGAATCCACAAATTATAATTTTATTCAGTCGAAATATTTTTGCTTTGAGTTATTATTAATCAAATTAAATATATAAATACATAAGTAAGTTTCAGCTTGATCAATCAAGTCAAGAGAACAATTTCCTGAATAATATTTTTCAACAGTTGGACTCGAGAAACGAACGAAATATTGTATTGATTTTTGGTTAATGACATTTTGAAATGTTTCATTTTTGATTTGTTTGTGCAGTTTGTGTTACATTTATTTTACGTTTATTTTAGTTAGAAGAAATGGATTTTGGTAGTACAGGTGCAATGAGAAGCCCTTTCTCGCCTCGAGTAAGGCAGTCTATCACAGGGCGAAGGCCCCTGGGCGTTACATCTACTAAAAAGAACCAAAAGTATGTACCTAACCTAATTAAAGTTAAATATAGTGGGTTTCTGAATAACAGATAGAATAATTGTAGATATTTTTTCAGTAAGTTCATGCAGTCACCAGGGGATCATACCGGCGATGTCGTTTATAAAACAGCAATGACGACTATAGAAACTTACGGAATGCCGTTACCTGTAATGGTTACAGAGGCGCTTACCTTCGGTAATATTCAGACTTATAATGCCCTATGCGGCTGTATCTTAAGAGATACTGTTATAAGTTTCATAAATATATGTTTACAGCTAGTGGCGAGGTTAGTGTCCGGATGTCTCCATGCGGCTGGTGCTGGGTAGTGTCCGGTCGGCGCGTGGTAACATGGGCTCGCGCTCCTACCAGCTCTGGAGTTTCTTCACCTGCTCCTACTAGTACTATAGCAAGGGAACTCACACTACCTCAAACAGACTTGGCACATAAAGCTGACCTTGTAGTAGTATTCTATGAAGACGGTGCACAGGTATATATAAATGTTTAGCAGTGGGGTAACATTTTATAACACAGCTATTTTCCATGCGGTTATAAAGTAAGAATACAGTTCACAATCCTATCTTGCCTGTGGGTGTCATAAGATGATTAAGAGATATAATATGCATACAACCTCTTGGCAAGAGAAAAAAAAAATTTAAATAAAGCTATAGCAACTCATCTGACTAGAGTGGTATAAATGTTCAATTTCCCAAAGAGCTAATGTGATTATGACAATTTCTGAATTCATCATTATCTTAATCATTGTTATTTTGAACTGTAATGAGATTAATTTACTAGTTTTATCATATTTAGTATATCATCATAATCTGATTGAAAAGGAACATCAAACAGAATTTGATATAGCCTTATATTTCATTCTACATATTGTAACTATTATTATAATATACCAAACAATGAGTTGCCCTAAGTTGCCAGTATTCAATATTCTTGTAGTGTTGTAGTGTGTCTATCTTAGTAATACTAAGATAGATTTCATTATGACAAGGCATTGCCTAGTTTTATACTTTACTAAAGTCTAACTTTTTATTAGCTGCAGTAAAATGACGTTTTGTGGGTTGCCGGTTTTTGAAGAAAAATAAATAGGGATGTAGCTAAATGAGTGAATCACAAATGAATAATCAGTTTGGTTTTTTTTTTTGAGATTTAATATTAAGTTGTAATGTATTTTTTAACCTATTATTATTACTATACTAGAGGATTGATCTTTTTTAGTGGAAGTATAGGGAGGTACATTCAAAATGAAACAAAAACGTCATAATAATGTTATTTAATTAATCTTTTTCGAAATCACTGTCGCTTTCGGTCACACTAATAACAAATCTATCTGTCACTTCATCTATAATATGATCGAGGTGGCACATTTTATCTTCCTCTTTAATAGTGTGAGACACACAGTCACTCCACTTAGCCGGTGTTACTTTCTTGATTTCTTCTTGGAATAAAGTTTTCACTTCTTGCATTTTATACGTCTTATTATTGTTTGCGACGTGACTCTTTACCTGCGCCCATACCAACTCAATGGGGTTCAATTCACAGTGATAAGGGGGCAGTCTTAAAAGTGTGATACCTTTTTGTGCAGTCATCTCGTCTACGGCATATTTCTCAGTATGATTTTGTTGTTTCACAATATCTATGAGAGTGGCCTTGACCATATTTGGTTCAAATGCAATATTTTTAGTAGTCGGCCACTCTTGAATTCGTGCTTTCGTCCACGACATCTTCGGGATTGTTTTGATCTTCCGAGAGTGATAGGGCGCATTGTCCATTACGACTACTGCATTCGGCTTGAGTTTAGGTAGAATACCGCCGAACCAATCCTCGAAACACTCCGCGTTCATTTCATCATGGTAGTCTTCTGTACCTTTCTTTGCTTCAAACATAAGAAGTCCGTCGACCAGGAAGCCTTCTTCTCCGCCTATGTGACTAATTATGAGTCGTTTGCCCTTTCCTGTGGGATTTTTTAATCCCGTAGTCAGGCCGTCTAAAAATGCCTGTCGAGAAGATTTAATACTTCCGTCAATCCAGGTTTTTTCTGTAGTATGACCTGAAAACAACAAAAAAGAATCATAAGTTTCGACATCAAAACAAAAAGGGAACAAATAGAAGAAACTAAGAGTTGACACGTACCAGCGTTGACCCAGGTCTCGTCTTGATAATATATGTATTTTCCCTCCCTACGATATTGTTTAATTAAACGCAGGTAGCGCTGGCGCCATGATATGATATCTTGTCTATCAATAAGCACACTCTTGCGTGATCGAGTAGCGAATTCGAAATTAAGATGCTTCATAATTTTTCTCAATGTCTCTTTCGAGAAGTTGGGCAATCCTGGGTCATCATTTACAACTTGCAGCACCTAAAAATGATTAAAGTTATTACCTAATTGGTTAAGATTACACATGGGATGGGAGAAAACATACATAACGTATAATAAAAAGATGAGTGACGACATGTGTAAACTAACTTTTGCGATGGTGGGTATTTCATTTCTATGAAAGAACTGATGTACAATTCGTCTAACAGCAGTGAATATGAAATCATCAAGTTCATCTTTAAATGTAAGTTTTGGGCCCGTTTTTCGGGAGGTTTTGGTGATTCGCTGTTGTTCTCCTTGTGCTCCTTTAAAACGGAATAAACTGTGCGGACGGATATTCCCAAGATTTCAGCCACCTTGTTAACGCATTCACTTGTTTTTGGAACTTCAATGTTTGATTCTGAAGATTTCACTTCAAACACATATTTGTAAACGTTTTGGACCCAAAGTTTTTCAGTTGCACTTAGAGCTAGCTACACGTGGCCTTTTTTTCTTAGGAGATAAAAATGTGTCTCCATCTTGCGATGTGCTCGGCAGAGCATCCATGTCTTCAATGTATCAAACAAAAAAAAACTAACACGATTAACGAAAACAGGTAATGAAAAACAAACACAACGTAACATAAGTTTAACAATAATGATAACAAAATCAACGCGCAGTGGGCAAATCAAAGTTATTCATGCACTCAAAACAGAAGTATGAAGCCGAATGAGCGAATGACAACCGAAACAAAATGGCGGTCAAGCGTCATCGTAGCACCGTAACCAAAAACCAGTACTACCAACTTGAGAGAGCGTTTTCTTGAGTGTTACCTTGTATATGTCTAAAAGGATCAACGTTTATACAGCCTTTTATTTACATTAATATTAAATAGAATTTAGTATGATCATTATGAGTCAGCTATGGAACGATTAGATATTCTGTAAACTTTTGTGAACTGAATCACATCCCTATTGAGATTAGGCTGTCAACATTATTTTACGGAATAACATTTAGAAACGTCATTTTACTGCAGCTAATAAAAAGTTAGACTTTAGCAACCCGCCCTTGCTTTGCTTCGGTTATAGGTTATAGTCGTTTTACCCACGTAGTTCCCGTTCCCGTGGGAATACTGGGATAAAATATAGCCTAGTTTACGCCCTGATATTATAGCTTTCCATTGGTGAAAGAATTTTTAAAATCGGTCCAGCCGTTTTGAAGATTACCTGGAACAAACAGACAGACAGAGAAAAATGTTTTAATTGCTATTTTAGGCATAGGTGTCGTGCAAATTACTGTGTGAGCATGAAAAAAGCCTATTATTTTGACATTACAAACAGACACTCCAATTTTATTTATTGGTATAGATGAATGTTCACATGTGAATAAAGATTGTTATGATGGACATAAAACTTTTCAGCAGTATTAGTACTGATTAATTCTCTCACACAGACACCTCAAAAAATTTTCAGCATTGAAAGATAACAACAACTTATTGTAGCTATATTAGTATTATTATCAAACTGCTCCTGTCACCGTTTTCTTTCATAGTATATATTGCAAAATTTATTAGTAATAGGTTTATAACCAGCTGCCTACCTAACTTTAATCGTTATTTGGAATGTAACTAGGTTGATATAAAGCTCTTAATCAGCACCTACAACACCTATCATCCATGCAGTTTATAGTATAAGAAACATAACATATTTATCAGAAACTTAATTGGTGACAGCATTATTAATTTTATCTACCTTGTAAATTAGTACATAATACTGTTTGTTTCTTGGAACACAATAAGTAAATAAATAATTTGTTTATAATATTTTTATACATTTTACCCAAGGAAGCCGAATGAGCTCCTCTTCTTTTTACAACAATATCATTTCAGTTACATCATATTAAATTATATAATTTTAGAATCATGATTGTCTTGACTAAATGTCTATTTAGTAGATTCATTAAAATGGTAAAGGTAAATTAATAAAAATCATTATGTACTATGAACTGTTCATGAAAATTTATTTTCTACAGATGCCTTCCTGCATAGGTGTTTCACCTGAAGGTACAGTGAGGTACTGGCCATCTGTTGGGCAAGAAGGTGTTTATGTGGATGTGTCTTGTGAATTGGCCGGCCAGGAGTGTGAACGACTCAGTGACTACACCACAGAGGGGTTGGTGTTGGCTACCACTACCTGTACTGTAGTCCTATTAACACCTACTGTTGTGGGTAAGAATTTATACTTTAAATATTAAAAATTCTATTGGCAATAATCTCCTTACAAAATGTTCTTCATATTCTAACTAATCTCCAGACATTCAAATTACCTTGGCCTGTTGGTTTAAATTACTATTAGGAGTATTTTCACAGAAATTTCTTGTTCGTAACTATTTCAACCTGTGGGAGTCGTGAATATTGGCTGAAATGTCACAATGTGTCAAACAGACAGCTGTGCTTTCTTGCCATATCTCAACATTTAGCACCTTCAAACTATCTCAGGCACGTCGTTCCATGGATGTAGAATAATTTTTTATTGTGTTTAAATCTTTTTTCTTTTTTTTCTTCCTTTTTGGCTTCTGCTGCACTGTAGGAGCAATTTCGCCAATGTCCAAGTAAAAGGCCTCGAAGAAGTCGTTAGTTTTTGAAAGCTTTCCTTTAGCAAATTAAATTCTCTAAACCTTGGTGGTCGGTAATGCTGTGTTTAAATCTTAATCTCATAAGATGTGACAAAATATATTTGTGTATTAAGATTATCTTCAAATTGTTGTAGATGGTCGTTCAACAGTCTCGTGCCGTACGCTGCGCCCACCAAGTGGATGGTTGGGCGGTATTGGCAGAAGGGTCTCACTGCTATTCTTTGGCTCAATGCCCGCTCATGCAGACACGGTATGTATATATGTACATAGTGAATATAATATTGTTTGAATTCACTATAACTGCAATTTAACTTTTATTGAAAAGGAATCTTAATGTATCTAGATATTCTTCTATCTTAATGTATCTAGTGATGAAACTCATCACATGAGCACATTATGTATCACTGAAGTTATGGACTACCAATCTACAAGTGTACCATTTTCTCACTGTATGGTGACAGAGTAAGAATACAATTCAACACTCCCCATCTTGCCTGTGGATGTCGTAAATAACGACTGAGGGATATAATATGTATATAAGATCTGTTCAAGAGAGGGAAAACTCAAAATGAAATCCTATACCAACATGTCTGACCAGCATGGTGTATTAGGTCAAATTCCCTCCCATTGTGGAGGAGGCCCGAACCCAACAGTGGGATGTATTGTATGTGAGCTGTGATGATGATGATAATGATGATGTACAATTTTCTCTGATCAGACAAATTATCTGAACCTTATATTACTATTAATAATCTTCCAATCCTTCTCTCAGACCAAAAATATAAAAACACTTATAAAATTTGTCATAATAAAATATTATTATTAATTAAATACCTCATTGGTTTAACCAAAATGGGGCTCGGTAATGTCAAAAAATGTCTGTACCTTCTTGGGAATTACTGATAAGCCGCTTTATTAGGATTTCTGATGTTTACGCATGAAAGCATTCAAATAAACCCAACATTTAGCAAGCGTTAATGTCTGAGCAGTATTACAATTCACCGTTCCTCTTGTTGTTCAGTATTGTTAAATAATAAAGCTTCAATATTATTATGACCATTACCAACATGTCTGACCAGAGAGATATAGTAGGTCAATTTCTCTCCTAATGTGGAGGAGATTCGAGCCCAACACTGGGACATATATGAGCTTGTTAAATAATTTTTGGTTTTTAACCCCCCGACGCCGATTTTGATGCGGTTTTTTTTTCATTTGAGAGGCAGTTTCCTTGCGGTGGTTCTTATTTATGTTTCGTTAATATCGATTAAGTTCTTCACGGGTGCTAGTATAATCGGCAAATGACAATTAATTGATAATTCCTGTTGAAGAGAATGTGATACTTGTTTTTTATTATTTTAGTTTGTGTCGGCGATTATTCGAAATTTTTAATTTTATTTTTATGTAGTTTATTGCAATAATATTTACATTTATATTTATTTACAATTTAGAAAAATGTTCAAAAAGAATTTAATTTTCATACTTTCGCGCTGTTATTATTTTTATGTGTGAAGTGGTATTGTATTGTAATATGTAGTTAATGGTTTCCAGAAACTGGTGGGTGTGATTGTGTTACCGGGTAGTGGTGATACTGAGAGTACCATAGCGCTCGTGTCAGGCGGGCCCGCACTGCAGGTGTGGCGCGGTGCTGAGCTGCATGAGCACGAACTGAGGCGCGCACTCACCGAGGCACACGCGAGGGACCACCTCGCCCCGCACGGTGAGGCCACACTAGTATATACTACACAAGAACACTCGTTATAATAATATTGTGTATAAAAAAATACTTATTATATAAGAAAAGAATCAATCTCTCATCTCGTTTAAGACGATCAGGGGATATAATGTGCACATATCATCTGTGCAAGAGAAGGAAAACTCGAAATGAAACCCTATACCAACATGTCCGACCAGCATGGTATAGTAGGTCAAATTCCCTCCCATTGTGGAGGAGGCCCGAGCCCAACAGTGGGATGTATGTGGGCTGCGATGATGATGAAGAAAAGAATTTCCATGTGGTGATGATTCTTCGTGCTATGTCGGTTACAACCCATTTTTCTGCGTATATCTGTATTTCGGATTCTATCTCGCAGAGAAATCCCGAGCATAGCCGAGCGACTTTGAGCTTGATTATGACGCTTACATTTAGGGACCACGTTACCGTAAATAATTACCTAACATCAATACTATTATCATTTAGATGAATTAATATTTTTCGATAATTCGTAATAAATTACCTTACTCATCCCTTATATATTTCAATGTTTTGAACCAACTTCAAAAAAAGAGGAAGTTCTAGTTGCCGCTGTATATATATATATATATATATATATATATATATATTTTGTATGTGTCTGCAGGAGAGCTGAACAGTTTGGAGATAATGGCTCTGGACGTGCGTGCGAGCGGTAACAACGGTCTACTGCTACTGATAGCGACCGTCAACGTGGCGCGCTCACCTGAAATGAGATACGCTATAGGTAACACACACTATTTGCCATGTGGTGACGGACAATTCAACACCCTTTATCTTGCTTTAATATCATATAAGACGCAATGAAAGAAAAAGTGAAAGAGAAAGAAAAGATAATCATAATTTAGCATCATGCACTCTGAGTTTTCTTGCCGGATCTTTCTCAGTGTGGCCGCGTTGTGGTAGCGTGAAGAAAGTGCTCTTCTTAAACCTCGTTAAAAGAAGGACATATCAAAGAGCTCGGGAAAAACACCAGCAGGTAGTTCAAAGCCGGATTAACCCTATCAGGGCCCCTGGGCAATGCTAATCTCGGGTCCATGAGCGGCAGTATCGCTTACCATCAGGTGTGCTGTTTTCTTCTTTGTCACCAACAGAAATACAAAAAGGAATAATTTTCAGCCTACCTACTTGACATCAAACCTCTTTGGGAATGAGCTTGTTGATTAGACGTCATCTAATAATAATAATGTAATTTATTTCAGACATCAAGATCCATATTAGTGTTAGTAAATAAACTTAACCTATGTTAGAAGTAAGATAAAAATACATAAAAATTAAATAGAAACAAAAACAACTGTATTCGAACACTGATAGAAGAGTCTCCTATACCATCAGCGTCCGAACACAGTGTCTGAAGAAAGGGCTATCCCACTTAGCAGCTAAGGTCTTCTAATGGAGTTGATGAAGGTCTTTGCAAAAGCTCTTAGTCGCACAGGTGGCGTAGTGGTTAAGATAGGTGTTGCGGTGTTGCGGGTTCGAATTCCACACAGGTTAACACTTTGTGCAATCCACAAATTGTTGTTCTGACTCTGGATATAATTTGTGTCCGTTAATTATGTGTTTGTAAAGTCCCCCGAAATACAAGAATTAATGGCCAAAGAAGTTTGCACTTCAAAAAACCACAGCAACTCTTGTAAGCTATACTCGTTCCAACCATTTATTTTACTTTTGACACATGCTTTAGGACGTAACTGTTTCATTATACGCAATTATTAACTTTGAAACGAGTGAACAGAGAAATATATAAACTGCCCAATAATATTTATATATCTTAATTATTACCCACTAAATACATTAATATGCCGTAAATAGCTCTATTCATAAAATTTAAGTGATAATTCATTTCCGTTATAAAAAAAGTTACGTTCTATCGCATCTAGTGACAGGATCAAAAGTATTCGGTGCAAACTAATGAATCGCAAATAATCGATTACACGATAATAATCGATTATTTGCAGTTAAGTCAGCTGACAACTGAGTTTTGAATTGTTGTAATAGACAACACGTTAAAATTGTATCAGGGAGATATAAAAATCTTCTCATCATACCTATAACATGAAATAAAACAACCAAAATATTTTAATATTATTTTATTATAACGAATCGTCGGATTCTTCTTACGAACTCGAATCGTCGCTTGAATCATCTGCAGTGTTTATTATTAACTCTTGTGTTGTCAAATTCAATTTCCCGATCCCAATCAGAGAATATTATATTTTTTGTCTTGTTGACGACACTCGCCCAGTTTTCAGGCGTCACACTAGCACATGCGTTTTTTAAAAGTTCAAGCATTTTATTTGCTGTGAAAGGAGGAGTTGTATTGTTTCTTGCGGCGTGTCCTTTGACTTGTGCCCAGATCATTTCAATTGGATTATATTGACAGTGGTACGGAGGAATTCTGATTACAACATGCCCATATTCTGCTGCCATTTCGTCGATGACATATCGTTTTGGCTGCTTTTTACTTTTTAATATCTTAAGTAATTCTACTTTTAGTAGGGATTCGTCCACATCTTCCCCATTATCACGAAGCCAGTTTATAATCTCGTGTTTTTTGTTGGCCTGTGTTGGCATTTTATTAATTTGGCGAGAGTGATAGGGTGCATTATCAATAAATATTGTTGATGGCTCTTCAAGTGATGTAAGCATTTCTCTGAACCACTTTTCATACACGTCCGCATTCATCTCCTCATGATAGTCTCCTGTTTTTTTTTTGATTTGAACGCTAACAGAGTGTCTGGTACAAATCCCTTTGTAGTTCCCGCATGGCAAATGATGAGGCGTTCACCTTTCCCCATTGGCACTGCAGAAGTAGAAGCAGCAGTATCGTCAGTCCAACCTTTTGGTATGGAATGATTGGCAGTGAGCCAAGTTTCATCTGTGAAAACGACATTCGACCAGTCTTCTATTTTCTTCTCTTGTCTTAAAAATTCACAGCGAGACAAGGCTATATCACGACGTTCCATTAAAATTTTTCTTTTGTCGGATTTCTTATACAAGAACCCGATTTGGTGCAGCACCTTTGACAAAGAAGATTTTTGACCACCAAACAAGCCACAATTTCGTAGAGACGCTACTAATTTTTTCAAAGTAGGAATCTCTTTGCTTGTGTAATAATTGTATATATGACGACGAATAGCATCAGTATCAAAACTGTCAATTGCTGTCACTTTACGGGGCTGACGTTTTTTCTTAGGCGTAGATAGCTTGTTCTGTTCAATACCACTACTACCATAGGCTTCTTTAGTGATTTTCGCCACCGTTGGAGCACTAATACCTAATGCTGCTGCAACACGGTCTCTAACTTGGGTTACTGGTATAAGGAATCCTTCCCCCTTTTCAAAAAATTCACGAAGCCGCAGCACTAACTCTCTGGATTGTCCTTTAAACACCATACCTTTCGGCATTTTGCAAGAAAAATCTTACTGGGAGGAACGATACGCTCAACTCAATCAAAGTAAGAACAATGAAATCAATACGGTGGAATATAAATACTCAACACAGCGTATGAAAAATATGAAAGAGCACTCAGCGAACAGAAATGTGACTAGCACGGGAGTCTTGTTGCGAGTGACAGACAACCCAACAAAATGGCGTCGCCGGCGCGCCGTTTAGTGTTGCCAATTCGGCTTAAAAAAAAAGGGGTAGGCTGGATGAGAAAATTAGTGATTTACTACCGCAGACGAGGGCGCCATTGTCTCTAAGTAAAGTTTGGAGCAGCGGACCCCGCTTAATGGAAAAATGCTTCATAAAGTAGTTATTTTTTATTTTGCAAAGTACAAAGTAAAATATTTTGGGAGGACTGAATTAGTGGGTATGCAAAAATTAATGTGCCCAAATAACAAATATATTTACAGAAGTGAAGTTTTTAAATAATATGAAATATGTATTTAAGCAAAAATAAAATATCCGTGTTAAATCGATTAAAAGTTCTTCCTGACTAAAATCGATTATTACAAAACATAGTATCCGTAATACATTGGTACAACACTAATTGATCAGAATTCGACCTGCCAAAAGTAAAATAAATGGTTGGAACGAGTATAATGTGTGAAACGACAAAAATTGAATCTTAAAGACTTTCATGCTAGGGAAATTTATTGTCTACTAGCAATCCGCCCTCGCTTCGCTTATAGGTTATAGTCGTTTTACCCGCGTAGTTCCCGTTCCCGTGGGAATACCGGGATAAAATATAGCCTAATTTACGCCCTGATATTATAGCTTTCCATTGGTGAAAGAATTTTTGAAATCGGTCCAGCCATTTTGAAGATTACCCGGAACAAACAGACAGACAGACGAAAATTTTTTAATTGCTATTTTAGGCATAGGTGTCATGCAAATAACCGTGTGAGCATGAAAAAAGCCTATTATTTTGACATTACACACAGACACTCCAATTTTATTTATTGGTATAGATGTCCTTCGTATTTCGTAGAAGAATCTCTGGTATTGAATGCGTGAGATCTTACTATTAATATATATTAGTATGTAAATGTTGTTATAATACTTTCGTTTATGATTGTTGTATGTAGCGCACATAAGTCTCGAGGATCCTAGTCGTCCGCGTGTGACGTCACTAGTGTCCGCACGCGGCTGGGCTGGCGATGCGGACGAACCGCCACGCTTCCTACCGCTAGGACATCGAGCCATGCTATACACATCCAAATATATAGCCATCATCTCCGGTGAGTATATAATGTGATGGCTGCTATAGTAGTTAACTCGTGGTCGAGCACAGGTTGTGTAATCCGATTCAGCCATAATGTTTTGCATTATATTTGAAAACTAGCATTCCGCCCTCGCTTCGCTTCGGTTATAGGTTGTAGGTTATAGTCGCTTTACCCGCGTAGTTCCCGTTCCCGTGGGAATACCGGGATAAAATATAGCCTAGTTTACGCCCTGATATTATAGCTTTCCATTGGTGAAAGAATTTTTGAAATCGGTCCAGCCCTTTTGAAGATTACCCGGAACAAACAGACAGACAAAAATTTTTTAATTGCTATTTTAGGCATAGGTGTCGTGCAAATAACCGTGTGAGCATGAAAAAAGCCTATTATTTTGACATTACAAACAGACACTCCAATTTTATTTATTGGTATAGATTATATCGCGGTTCGAAGGTTATCACACTGGAGATTTTACTAGGCATGTTGTATGCAATCTTTAAAAGAAGTCAATAAAGAAATAATACGCGGCAATGTCGTTGAGTTTCTTGCCGGATGTTCTCAGGGTGGTTGCGGTCTGATTCGGTGGTAGTTATTTGAATTAATTTAATTTAAAATTACACTACGTCGATCATGTAATTGTTGGTCGGGCCGTATGAGATGGGTTTGCTCCAGGTAGATGTGTAGTTCAAAGTCATCTTTTTAGTCACCCACGAGTAATCTAAGGGTTGGTATTACTAGTAGCTGCCACCCCACAGTCTAATCAATCCAACAGTCAAATCGTTAATTAGTATTGTTTGACCGGGTCCGAGTACAGTGCCTTGTGCACTTTCATACTATTGCTTTACATAATGTATGTATGTTGTGTATGTTTACAGCTACGGTGTCAAACGACAAGGTGGACTATATAGATGTGTGCGGCGCCGGCGACAGGGTGCTAGGGGCGGAGCTGTGCGGGGGCGTACCCCTACTATTCAGCGCCAAGCACGGGGTGCTGGCCCTATTGTGTAACGACAACGTTATGCCCACACCGTTAGTACACGTTATAAAGTGTAATCTTAATATAACGAAACTCAAGAGAAATAGAAAATATTCGTTATACCAAGTAAATCGTTACATTGAGTTCCGTTATATAGAGGTTCGTTTTAACAAGGCAAACGTGGCCTAAACTTTACATACCCACCTACATGTACTATGTTATGATTACGTTCCTGATTGTTACGATGTATTTATCGTATCTGAACCTGGCGAGAGTTGAATTGATACAGTTATTGTGTATGATTTATTGGTGGAGCGCGTTATATAAATATAGTTAAATAGGGGTTTTCAATTATATTCACCATTTTAATTGTTGTGAATTATGATAAATGATTAAAAATTCGTTATATTTTTTTTTCTTGGGGGAGGGTTATGGTCGGCGCACTCCTCGCACCACTCCGTCCGGGGCGATATAGAGGCGATATACGCACACCCGTAACCCACCCGTATAGCACGTCGCCTTCGTCGTTGGGTCGCACCACTGGCGCAGGGTTACTTGACTTAAGTGGTCAAAAAAGAAATTCGCTATATAGAAGTTTCTAACTTCTTTTCTGAATTCTTTTATTCGTAATAGAAAGGTATATTTTACACTAAACTTTTGCAGAGGTTTCCAGAGAATTTCGAAAACTTATTTAAATGGAGGCATTCATTATATTAAGGTTACACTGTATTATCTATTGCAAGTGTTACACGTCCACTGTCATGCTGTTCCACTTTTAAGCATGTATCCACTCAAAATGTTCACAAAAGACCAGTGTTAGGGTTCATAGGCCTACATTTTTGATAATAATTAATTTATATTTTGTTTTTATGTTACAGTTCTATGTGTGAGAGTCCTATGGGATCACCGTGTCCGTCTGACATGTATGATGGGAACTTGTCACTATACGAGATCGACCCATATGAGGTGATGTTATTATTTTATATTTGAAATAGCCTAGCCTTTATATAAAACACATTTATAAAACGAGAAAGTTTATTTTTCTCTCAAGTCTATATCCATCCCACTAATGGGGCATTGGTGTTTCTACCAGATGAGGGAAATGACTGCACTAATGCCGTAGTGGTTAAGAAGAAGCCGTGGGTTCGATTCCCACGCAGGACATCACTTTGTGCGATCCACAAATTGTTGTTCTGAGTCTGGATGTAATTTGTGTGTTAAATTATATGTTTGTATAGTCACTCGCAATACAAGGACTATTTCCTTACAGCTGGGTGTTGTCTTTAAATATACCACGCTGGCCAGCATTCACCATTCAAGCTACTGCAGTAACTTCTCTGATAAAACAACGGATTTCAAATAGATATGTGTTCAACTATTGCTTGTGGTAATCTTTTTCCGTTTCATAAATAGGTCATATGTTGTCATCATCTCAGCCCAGATAAGTCCCACTTTTGTGCTTGGGCCTCCTTCATCAGAAATTGATCTATCATACCACGCTAGTCAGACATATTGGCATAGGCTTTTATGTCGAGTTTTCTGTTTATTTCATAGATGTTATCTTCCTCTTTGCCTACTCAAGTCTCACTGTGGGCTCGAGCCTCCTTCACTATAAGAGGGCAATTGACCTAGCATAGGGTTTCATATCAAGTTTTTCTTCTCTTGCATAGATAGATGTTATATGCATATTATATCCTTTAGGCGTCTTTTACGACATCCACGGCCAGGACAGGTGGTGGGCAGTTAAATTGTTTCTCTGTCAAGATAGGAAGATAGGTTGTATATAAAGGAAATAAATAATGTTTGTCGGTATTGTCACAAGTTTTGTATATCTGTAGATAAGTGCAGTGTGCCGTGACGCGTGCGGTAAGTTGAAGACTGCCTTCCTGTTGCACGTGAGACGTGATGCTGTCGCGAGTCGCGCAATCCTCGACGAACTGTTCGCGCCGGCGCACGAGCGTGACGTCGACGCTGAACTCGACCGCACAGTCCTAGCTGTAGCCGCTGAGATGCTGGACGATGTGCCCGCAGGCGACCCCAGGTACCCGTATTATAATCATCCTGCACATGGTGACTCACCACACGAAGTGTCGACAGCACAATTATATTGTGCGATCAGCTATTGATTGTTTTAGATGCTATCGTTAAGTCAAGTTGATAACTTAAGTATAATGAAGGCACGGTCATCATCATCACAGCTCATATACGTTCGTTGGGCTCTAGCTTCCTCCACAATGGAGAGAAATTTACCTACTATACCATGCTGGTTAGGTGGGTTGCTGTAGGACTTTATTTCGAGTTTTCCTTCTCTTGCATAGTTGTTACATGCACAAGTTATTCCTTTATCGTCTTTTACAACACCCACAGAAAAGATGGTGGAGGGGGTGGTGAATTGTATTCTTACTCCGTCCGCCCGTTATATTCCTGGCAGTGATATTTTTCTTTAATTGTATTTTACGATAGCAGAGGAAGAAATGGTGACACATTATACTTTTACTCTATCACCATACTGATATTAGGCTAATAGATAGTAATATTGTTATAGATGGAGACAACGCGCCGGTGCGGCCACTAATATAAGTCTGGGCAGTTCCGCCGCACTGCAGGTGGCGGCGCAACTTCGCGACAAACAGCGCGCCTATGCACTGTTTATAGACTTCCTGCGCGCAGTCGGACTGTGGCAACGGCTAGGACTTGTCACAAAAGGTATGAATGAGACTGTACCACTGTGTAATACCGACATTTCATTATATTTAAGCTGTGTGGTGGTGATATACAGGATGTATCAGGTTATGGGGCAACTGTTCGAGTATGTTGTAGTTTAACGGTCATAGATCGTAATTAGAATGTACATTACACGAAAAACAATATAACATAAAAGTTACAGTGATTACAAAAATGTGTGTCTTAAG
This sequence comes from Lymantria dispar, assembly GCA_032191425.1. Taxonomy (NCBI): domain Eukaryota; kingdom Metazoa; phylum Arthropoda; class Insecta; order Lepidoptera; family Erebidae; genus Lymantria; species Lymantria dispar. The sequence goes on from CM063459.1 coordinate 28,454,032, forward strand.
AGTCTATGCCTTAACTGTTTCGTATTATGTAGGCATGTACAGACAGGATACATGTAGGCATATAAAACTTCGACAAGATAAATAGGTATGATTTGCGTGTACGCTTCAATGGTAACGTAGGTACAAAGGCGATTCGTCATCGGTCATTGGCCGATCAGCTAATTTTTAAATTTTCAATTTCTAATGAACATTTAACAAAGTACTAATACAATATGTTGCAGATTAAGTATCATTGACTTTATACATTTCAATCAGATTTACATGAAAAAGATTTACACGATAACAAAATTTAAAACTTTACTTGTCTCTAATTCATTAACGAATCAATATTTTTATTTCAAATTTTTTTCATGGGTTCCTACCACTGTTGCCTAGCTCCCGTTTGACTAGTTGCCCCATAACCTATCATACCCTGTATACAGTCTATCATCACTCCTTTCCCCCTGGACGTCGTAAGCGTCATAAGAAAAAATTGCATACTTTTAGGAATTGCATTGAATTATTATCACTGTATTAACGGTATTTAAACTTCTTAATTCAAATATTACATTACAAGCTGAACGCTTAGGCCGATCGTGTCTCTCTAGCGCTTGTTCCACGCTCTCGCTTGTACGCTCGGCTTTCGGCTCAGCCGGAACGTGACGATGAGTTGTGCATTTTGCATTTATAACACGTTATCACGTCAAAATTCTCATGTTAACGCGTCTGCTCAGCTTGTTATCCCTGCTTAGTGGACATTCAAATTTCAAATTCAAATACTTTATTATGCATAAACCCCGCGGGGGCACTTACATATGGTCACTTTTTTACATTTTACCTTACACTACTACCGGATCGGAACGCGACCGCACTGAGAAGATCCGGCAAGAAACTCAGTGGGCTTGTCTTCTTTTTTAAAAATTCATTTACTTTTTTTTTTTAATAAGATAATATACAACAACATGTCTATTAATAGCTCCAGTGTGATGCCTTTCGAACCATCATATAATACAGTTATTAAATATAACGAAAAAGTACCATGGCTGGACCAAATCCCGCAAGCGGCACCCGATCACGAGTTAACCACTAGAGCAGCCATCACTCCCCTCAACCACAATGGAGGGAAGGGAGTGACCCGCTCCTCGTAGCTACCGCAAGCAGACCCTTCAGTGAGCATGACCAATACCATGGGCCACAAACATAAAACACAGATTAAATAACAAATTCGTTTGGCAAAACACGCTACGCTTTACAATTATATTAACAGCAACAGAATAAACATGTATGTAACACCTTTTGAAATAATGAGAAAATGCCTGAATGAGGAGCTGCTCATAACCAGTCTGTATTATCATCAAGATAATCCGAGATTTTATAATAACCTTTTCTACAAAATCTACTCTTGATTGCTTTTTTAAACTTATTAACTGGCATATCTCGAATATTAATAGGTAATTTGTTGTAGAAGCGTATACATTGCCCCATGAAGGATCTGTTAACTCGTTGAAGACGAGTACTGTGTACAACTAATTTATCCTTATTCCGAGTATTTACATGATGAATGTCACTATATTTTTCAAAGTTACCGATATTTTTCTTTACATAAAATACATTTTCGTATATATATTGAGATATAACAGTCAAAATATTTATCTCTTTCAATTTCTCTCTTAGTGACACTCTTGGGCCTAAATTATATATCGCGCGGACCGCCCTTTTTTGTAGAATAAAAATTCTATTCAATTCCGCGGAGCAGCCCCAAAATAATATGCCGTATGACATGAGACTATGACAGTATGCGAAATAAACTATTCTGGCTGTTTCAACATCGGTTAACGCGCGAATTTTTTTTACCGCATAAGCCGCTGAGCTGAGCCTATTTGACAGTTTCTCAATATGAGGCCTCCATTGGAGTCTATTATCTATAGTGATGCCTAAAAAGGTGGTTGATTCCACAAGGTCCAGAGCCACCCCATTCATTTGAACATTGGTTTCCACTTGTCTCACATTGGGAGTAGTAAATTTAATACATTTATAGTATTTGCGCTGTAGCATGGTGCGGGTGACAGTTATGGCGAGTTTCGTTTCACTCTTGAAAGTTGCCGCGATTTATAATTATGATCTATTAATTCAGCTGTACCACATCGGTAATATATTAAATCACTAATAACTGTAATAATAAAGGTATACCTTCCAAATTAAACCCAACTAGAATGTTCTAGCCTACAAATCAAATGAAATTGAAAGAAAAAATAATCAAAGTGGTATGCGTATAACGTAACACCAAAGACGTATTTAGTGATGGGATGTACTACTACGAAGAATTGTCGATTAAAAAATAAATAAAAAACAATTTGTGCGCTCAATTTTTTATTGTTAAAAAGTATACAATTATTACATATTTACTTCAATTTTTCATTCAATTTTAATCCTCTTCTAAACTCATATCAGAGTCAGGAACATCGGAATTATCACTTTAATCATCCGTATCTGTGACGGATATTATTAAAGATGTCTCAATTATGTTATCAATACGGACGTCACGATCCCAATCAGACATAATGTCCCTTTTCGTTTTATTCACCACCTTCGACCAGTCCTTAGGTTGAACGTTACTGATTGCCTCTTGTAACAGGGTCAACATCTTATTTGCCGTAAATGGCGGTGTAGTATTATTTCTTGCGGCGTGACCTACATAAACATAAATGGACTTATGAAAAAAAATATTTAGTTTTTAATCAATAAATTAATTTCAAATATCTAATGCAAAATTTACTCTTGAATATGTCTAATCTGATACCTGGTAATGTTTTTAAATTACATGCTTCGTTCAGAAAGCTGTTACTTTTTCAAAGTATCAAAACGAGAATTGAAATTAAAAACATACCTTTTATTTGGGCCCAAATTAGCTCAATAGCGTTATATTGACAATGGTGGTAGTCGCAGGACCCGGTGACCTTTTTCTTTTGCCATCTCGTCCAGAGCGTAGGTAGGAGTTGGTGGCTTATGACGCCGTACTAGAGTAATAAGCTCCGTCTTTAGCATACTCATATCTGCTGTAACGCTTTTGCGGTTTGATTGTGTTGGAGGTTTATTAAGTTGTACCGAATGGTAGGGTGCGTTATCCATTATTATGGTCATAGGCTCTTTTAAGTTTTCTAAGAGGCCTATGAACCAAACTTTAAATTTTTCGTAGTTCATCTCCTCATGATACTCCGTAGTTTTTTTCGATTTAAAAGCCAGTAAACAATTAGGGACAAATCCACTTGCTGTACCTGCATGGCAAATAATGAGTTGGTCCAACTTTTACCCACTGTGTGGTTAGCGTTTAGCCACGTTTCATCCAAAAACACAACTTTACTCCAATCAACTATGTTTTTAGCCTTCCTTAAAAAAGTACACCTTGCAAGGGCAATATCAGTCCTTTCCATAATAATTTTTCTTTTGTTAACTTTTTTGTAAACAAAGCCAATATCCTTTATAACATTCCGCAACGAAGTAATACCTCCTTTGAACAGTTCAGCTTCTTTCAATGATTTTAGAAGCTTAAGCAACGTGGGTAGCTCCATTCTTCTATAATAATCATAAATGTGATTTCTAATAGCGTCCTTAGCAAATTCATCCAAATCTGTGATTGGCTTCACCTTGGTCCGCTTTTTGTTCGGTGTAGATAATTTATTTTCAGACGTCCCTTCTTGACCAATTTTCTCGCGTGTTATACGCGAAACAGTATTGCGGCCAATATCAAGAGCTTCGGCTACTCGTTCTACAATTCGATTCAGTGGTAACAACGGTCCATTATTTTGTTGTTCTCTTTCAAAGTAGTTTCGGAGGCGAACAACAAACTCTCTAGCTTGACTACCCAAAACAGTTTTTTTCGTATGCTTAGGCATGGTTATAACCAACAAATATAACAGCAAACTTTAACAAATAAAACAACAAACTATAACAAATAACAATTTAACGAAAACAAACTGATGAAAAATGGATAATACGTGTCACATACAAGGCGGTAGCACTCGTACTGACAGCATCGCACGGGTAAACAAAATGGCCGACTCGGCGATGCACCACAGAATAAAAATATGCCACGAAAAAATATGAAATACCAGTTGTTTTGAATGCGTTTACGAAACTTTTTAAAATTTTTGAACTATTAAATTAATTGAATAATTTGTATGAATATATTTTTTCCTATATATAATTTTCGTGACAATAATAAACAGAACAACATTTATTTATGCTACGAGTATAATTAGTGATAAAATTTAATTGCGAATCGTCACATCCCTAGTCACCTGGTATTGACATGTGTCACCCGCACCATGCTACAGCGCAAATAGTATAGTTTTTGTCTCATTTAGAACTAAATTATTAGAATGAAACCAATGAACAACGTTAGACAGTGCATTGTTCACATCGTCATAGTTGAGCATTTGTCGCTTAATCTTAAACAGTAAAGAGGTATCATCTACGAACAACACAATGTTTTGATTGTCCCCTACATAATAGGGTAAGTCATTGATATATACAAGGAACAGAAATGGCCCCAGTATTGACCCTTGCGGGACGCCCATTTTGATAACAGAACCATCTGGTTCTGTTATCTGTTAACGGTGCACGATCATCTGATCGTGCACCGTTAACATCGACTCTCTGAATTCTGTTGCTTAGGTAGGAAATTATAAGTTCCAGAGCGTTTTTCCTGATCCCATAGTGGTGTAATTTCTTGATGAGAGTTTCGTGGTTTACGTAATCAAATGCCTTAGATAAATCGCAAAAGATGCCCAAAGCCTCGTGCGATTCCTCCCAGGTTGAGAAAATGTTTTTTAATAATTCTACACCCGCATCAACAGTAGAGCAATTCTTAGTAAAACCAAATTGATTTTTATGAAAAATACATTGCCCACGTATATGGCCTCAAAAGAATTATTTTTGAAATCTACTGCGGAGAAAGCTCAAGCTCAACAATGGGACGTATATAACTGATGATGATATTATTATCTCATTGTGTACGAAAACTAGTGTCCAGTAATAGTTGTATAGTTGACCAGTGATGATACATGCGTGTTACAGAGACGAGCGGTGGTGTGATGAGTACTGAGAGCGCGCTCGGCTCACTCGCCGAACAGTTAGCGATAGCTATCGCACTGCGCAAACTGCAACAGGGGAATGATGCACAACTCATTGACGCCGCCATATACCAGGTTAGTATTGTACTAATATACCATGTGGTGACTAGAGTAACAATACAATTCACCATCCCTTTCTTGCCCGTGGCTGTCGTAAAAGACAACTAAGGGAATACAATATGCATATAACATCAATGCAAGAGATGGAAAACTCGAAATAACACCATATACCAACATGTATGACCAGCGTGGTATAATAAGGCAATTTCCCTGCCATCATGGAGGAGGTTCGAGCCCAATAGTGGCCTGTCTAAGCTGTGATGGTGATTGTAATAATTATATATTTTTCGTTGAATTTGTTTTAAGAAAATAATAGCAAATGTATGTACCCTATGATCTACAAAACGGCTGAAGTGATATTTATGAAATTTTTAACAAATCATGATCCTGATGGCTGATTATAGTATTTTTTGGTAGCGATTGACTCAATGGGATTTTTTAGCATTTTCAGAATGCTATATCAACGTACCTCATTTGTGTGGCGTATAGCAGTTCAATTGTTTTCATATGTGTAATAGGCGTGAGCCGAATAGTGTCCTGTGAAGAAATTGAAATTTAGTAATACTTGTAACTGTATATATTGGTCACAGGTGGTGTGCGGCGAGGAGGCGGAGGTTGAAGAGGAGGAGTGGGTAGAGACAGCTTTATCGTCAGGCGCATTGACACCCTCCGACGTGTGTTACCGGCGTGCTGCGAGCGCGGGCCGCGTGTTACGTGCGCTCGCTCGCGCTCCTATGCCGGGACACGACGTGCGCGCTCAGGCTCAACACGTGGCCGCCACCATCAATATACTAACTGTAAGTACACACATCATCTGTGTGGTGATAGACTAACAATACAAATCACCACCCCCTCTTGTCCGTGGGTGTCGTAAAATACGACTAAGGGATACAATGTGCATATAATATCAATGCAAAACAAAGAAAATTCGAAACAAAACCCTATATTAACATGTCTGACAAGCATGGTATAGTAGGTCAAATTCCCTCCCCATGTGGAGGAGGCCTGAGCCCAACAGTGGGACGTACGTGGGCTGCGATGATGATGGTGATGAAGTACACACACCATGACACATTATATACTATGATCCTCTTAGTTCACAAGAATACTTGATACAGTAGTCTAGTGTGTACTCACTGATATTGAGTATAAGTTAAATAATAAAGTATGAGGTGTTGACTTTATCAATATTTTGTATATAAGTTGAAACATTCGTTTGTACCAGAGAATCGTAGATGAATTGTTTTTTTTTTATTACAATAGAAATGCCACTGAGTATATATAAAACTTGCCATTGGTATTATAAACTGGAATTACTTATTACTAGCCGAGTCTTATTTAGTATTTTATGGTAAAGAAGAATATTTTTTTACATATCACACAAGGTATACAGCAATAATGGCGTGACAAAGTACAGGTGACATTCCCATTTGAATTGCGACTTGTTTGACATTTCCATGTGGTGACTGCGTAACAATACAATTTAGCGCTCTCACCTTGTCCGCGGATGTCGTAAAAGATAACTTAGGAATATTATACGAGTATATAGCCAGCTTGATATAATGGCTCAATTTCACTCGTAATGTGGAGGAGGCTCAAGCCCAACAGTACATCGTATATGAGGTGAGATGACTATGATCATCATGATTTCCTGTCTGATTGAAAATTCTACACTACGTCATACAATTAGGACTAATTACTAATTGTAATGTCTTTTGATATAACAAATATTTAATATATTTGTTATATCTGAAATTTGTATCATCATCATCTTGCTCTGCAATTTGTATATTGAACCGATTCTAAAAACACAAATATTATCAAAATCCGTTCAGCCGTTTTGAAGATTACCCAAAATAGACATACATACAACAATTTTTTAATCCGTTTTTATTCATAGGTATCATGGAAATAGCCATATCAGCATGAAAAAAAAGCCCATTATTTTGACAAACAGACTTCAATTTTATTTATTTGTATAGGCAACCTTAAGGGCTAGATCTTCTAGTCCAACATACCTCAGTCTCTGAAAACACAGGTCAACGACCAGTGATGACTTATGGCACGGAAACGTGGTCCCTAAATGTAGGCCTCATAACAAGGCTCAAAGTCGCTCAGCGTGCTATGGAACGGGCTATGCTCGGATTTCTCTGAGAGATAGAATCCGCAATACGGAAATCCGCAGAAGAACAGGTGTAACCGACATAGCACGCTGAAGTGGCAATGGGTAGGCCACATCGCTCGACGAACCGACCACCGCTGGGGAAGAAAGGTTCTCGAGTGGCGACCACGTATCGGACGACACAGTGTAGGACGCCCCCCAGTAGGTGGACCGATGACCCGGTGAAAATTGCTGGGCGTCGTTGGATGCAGGCGGCACAGCACCGCACTTTGTGTCGTAATATGGGGGAGGCCTACGTCCAGCAGTGGACAGCGATAGGCTGAAATGATGAAGGGCTAGTTAATTTTTATTGTGTTTATAATTGTGTGTGGATTTAATCCCCATTTGCAGTCAGTGAGTAGCGGTAAACTTGAGTCACAGAAATGTTATATTTTAGATCTACAGAACAACGTCTTTTGCATTAACTATAATAATTAATACAAAACCTATAGTCCATAAAATATAGCTTGATCTCTGTGACAGATGTCAACGAAACCAACGAAGTAAGTTTGAACAAGCAACATGCAAAATGAAATTGTAAAAATTTCATTTTGTATCAAATATATTATCATTATTTTCGTGCCAGTTTTATTGTAACTGAATTGCAATATATTATAAATATAAAAATATTAATATTCATGCCTAAAATGTATCTTGTAAGTACTGAAATACCTAGTAAACATTTTATACATTTATTTATTTATTTTTATTTAAGACAACACCCTGCACTAAGGAAATATACAAAATGATATATAATATATAATATACAATACATAAATGACGCTTACGCAAGCTCATACTGAACTGAAAATAAAAAAGAGATGGGACAGTCGATATACGTAAATCGATAACCGATCTTTATTAAATTATTCATAAAAGAAATAAACCCGATACAGTTCCTATATAAAACTTTCAACATATTTTTTACAATCAAAACAGACAGTTACGTTATAAAATACATAAATTGAATTAATTAAACATTAAAAACTACTTTTCGTCTCAGAGTAAATGATAATATTATGTACGCATTATTGTCAATAAACTAGACATATTTATTTATAAAATAGTCGTAATTGATCGATTGATGTAACAACTGTCCCTATTTGGCAAAAAATGATAAATGTTCTGGCAGGAACGCTCCAGTGATGATGATAATAGTGATCTCGACCTTGATTGTACTCCTTTTGAATAATTAAAACGGTCAAAAAACAGTTTTTGTTTAAAATAAATTCAAAAAGATTTTGATTGATTGTATTTTAATTATAATAGAAAATCACAATTATAAAAATAAAGAGTTTTATCGATAAAAAACTACGGGCTTTATTGTAAGCGTAACAGCACTAGGGACAACTGTCACAGAGATCATCCTATATTTTATGGACTATAATTTAATGATTGTCGCTATTTATTTTTGATTATATTAGACGGTGCTGACAGCAGTTCACAAGGTTAGAGCGCAGTGGCAGGCGAGCGGCAGCGCCACGCCTGTCACACCCTCGATGGGCCCCAGAGCGTTATTACCGGCTCTGGCGGAACTACACAAGCGTGCACTCACGTTAGTATTTTTATATATATATTTCGTCTACTTCAAACATTTTCAGTATGTGACTGAAAACATAAGAACTGGCTAAGTAAATACCAATGAAGTGAGCAGTACCCCGAGCACGAACAATTAACAATTTGGTTAAGTATCTCTGTTGCCTTAACTACTCACTATACTTTAACTATAGTGGTCAGGCGCACGAACTCATAACTCTTACTACAGTTAACTCGACAGCATGACGTAGTTATACTTTAAACAATACCTAGAACCTACTAACGAAATGCACGAAGGAGACTGAATGCTACGTTTAAAAATTTATATTATGGAATTTGTGTATGCTGCTCTTTAATTCTCCAATTGCGATCATAAAACTCCTTGCCAAGCGCAGCGATTATGGTATACATACATTTTCGTGGGATAACTTATGTCCAACAGTGGATGTCGATAGTCAAATGGTTGAATAGAGGGAAAGAGAATGCCATTCGAAATGGTACCACTTGCATCCAACGGTTCCCTGTGACTTTTAGGATGTCTTCAGTTAATCCAGTAGGGGGTCATCCTACTCTGCCTCGTCCAATCCGTGGTCGCCACTCGAGAACCTTTCTTCCACAGCGGTTGTCGGTTTGTCGAGCGATGTGATCTGCACATTGCTATTTCAACGTGCTAATTTTGAGGTTTGTGTCGGTTATACCTATTGTTCTACGGATTACCGTATTTCGAATGTTATCACGTAGAGAAATACCGAGTATAGCCATCTTCAGAGCGACCATGAGCCTTTTTATGCGACCGACATTTAGAGACCATATTTCCGTGTCGTATGTCATCGCTGGTAATACACACTGGTTATAAACCTTTGTTTTCACACACTGCGGCATATTACACGAGAAGATCCTATTAAGTTGTCTGAACATATAGCCAGGTGTAAATGGGTGTAATGTTACAGTCAATGCGCCCACAACTGTCCGGATCCGAACCTGCGCGCACAAGTGTACGAGGCGGCCGCCGCCCTCGCTGATCTGATCCTGTCTGACGCGGAGCACCTCAACACTAACACGCGCACTCAGCACATGTACGAGCGCATGAGGAGGGAGGCTATACAGCCATTCAGTTAGTACAACTTTTTTATTTCTTAGTAGTAAAGGGCCAGCTTGGAGAAACCCTTGTATTGCTCGATTAGACGGGGGCCCCGCTAAACCATGTGCTATTGTATAATACCCTTCATCATTCACCCTATACTAATCAGTCTGATCAGCATGTTATAGTAAGGTCTTATGGGAAGAAATATATGTGTAATTAGAAGAACCATAGCTATATTGGTTTATATATTGCAGTCGATGAAGGACAAGTGGAGCGTGCGGCCGCACTCGCCGAGAAGTTCAAAGATTTCGAGCTGCTCATAGAGATGTGCGTCAATGGTGATGACTACGAGAAACTGTTCACCTATATTGATAAATATTCTAATGAGGTGAGCTGTGAATACAATAACATTGCTCAGTGTTGGGTACGAAACTATGCGAACGAGGCTTATTTTAACTTTTTTTCTTTTACAGCCACGTTATCTGTGTAATGTCCGTTCACTAAAGAGACATACTTGCGTATACGTCGAAATAAGGTAGTTTTTAGGAAGTTTTATCATTTAGCAAACAGATTATAATCTAGAGATTGGATATTTTCCTATCCTAACAAATGTTTTGTTATACATAATCTATACCAATAAATAAAATTGGAGTGTCTGTTTGTAATATCAAAATAATAGGCTTTTTTCATGCTCACACGGTTATTTGCACGACACCTATGCCTAAAATAGCAATTAAAAAATGTTTGTCTGTCTGTTTGTTCCGGGTAATCTTCAAAACGGCTGGACCGATTTCAAAAATTCTTTCACCAATGGAAAGCTATAATATCAGGGCATAAACTACGCTATATTTTATCCCGGTATTCATTCCCACGGGAACGGGAACTACGCGGGTAAAACGACTATAACCTATAACCGAAGCGAAGCGAGGGCGGGTTGCTAGTTATATAAATAAAATAACTAGTTATTAGATGCACACGAATATTTCGTTTAATTTTGACTAGAGAGGATTATAACTTAATAATGATGTATTTATAAAAAATTATACACGTGAGAGGGAACTATCTTTTAACGAAAACATACATTTTAAGATATTTAATTATGATTGCTGAGTACTGTACACTCGTGCAGTGTCGTGGGTTCATTGCCGCACCGCAGAATATGTTCCTTTTGTGCGATCTATATACGAGTGTCCTGAGACTGTGTGCCGGCGTGCGCGTGCGTGTGTGCGTGTTACTTCAAACAATTCAATGTATGTGAAGTCCACTACGAAGTAAGGATTCATTATTTAATGTGTGCTGTTCTTTAAATTTATTAATATTATCGTTGTATTTGTGGTAGGGTATGTGTGAGATATCGTTCGCGTGGTTGGCGCAGCGGTCTGGTGCTCACCGGGCGGCGCTGGTGAGACGGGTGGGTGCGCGGTACGCGGCGCGTCTCGGCGCGTGGCTGAGCGCATCACCCGACCGCGCACCACTGCTGGCACTGCACCAACTGCATCAGACACAACTGTCAGCCGCCGCAGTAGTACTGGCGGAGAGCGCGCAACAAGAGACGCAATCCATCAACAGAATGACGGTAACATACACACATTGCAATTTCATATTGCAATCACTACCCCCTGGTCATCTAGCCCGTGGAAGAGAATAAAAATAGAATTCACTACCCCCTATCTAGTCCATGGGTGTCGGTCGTAACAGATTATTAAAGGATATATAAAATACGTCTCGTTTCAGTCCATATAACTCCGACTACTGGGCTCGAGCCTCGTCTAGAATAGGAGGGAAATTGACTAAGGTATAGTAATACCATACTGGTCAGACAGGTTGCTATAGGGTTTTGTCCCGGGTTGTTCATCTCCTGCACAGATCTTATATGCGTATTAAGTATATTCCTCAGTTGTTTTTTTATGGTTTCTTCATAATCTGTGCATAAAATTCCAGTATGCCTGTGTTCGTAATTCTTCCTCCTTGACAAATGATCAAGCCCTGTGAAGTAGGTTCAAGCCCAACAGTCGACTGCTTATATGAGCCGAGATAATAATAATCGGATGATATGTAGTTAACGTCAATTGGCTGTGAAATTTGTTAAATTAATAATTTGTACCATAGGTATATACGTTCATCAGTATTATACCACCTGCATCCAACAGCTCCTTGTGATTTCTTCTTTTTCTGTGAAGACATGTCCTGCAACCAAACTGAATATAGAGCATTCCGTCATCGAATTGTTGATTGCATTCACTCTTTTTTGTTTACAGACAATGGCGTCCCTCGCTAAGCTCTGTTTGGCGGCGTCAGATGAGCCCGATGTCCAATCGTCAGAGTTGTGGCACAACTTAGAATCAAGGCTGTCTCTGGGTGAACTTCACGTCGCGCTACCGAGGGACATCAAAATACATCACGGACTAGACGAGGAGGATACGAGGGTCTTACCTCCAGAAGAATTGGTGCAGGTGACAATATAAACATCAACATCACTCTCAGTTTATTACAACGATGAATACATAGATGCCCCATATAGAATGGGGTTGTTATGTATTCATCTGGAGTTAAAATATGAATACAATTCGCTACCTTCACTGTCGTCCGTGAGTGCCGTAAAAAGCAGCTATGGCACCATCCCCTTCTTATCCCATGAACACCTTAAAAAATATTAAGCAATATAAACAGATCCGCAGTGAAAGAAGGAAAACGCGATATGACAGTAAGCTAATTTCACTCGTCTCGATGTGTGGAGGTCGGCGCTCATACATACATACAACACATGGTCACGCTTACAGGAGGAATAGGTGGATTACGGATTGCCACAAGCCACATACATATCTGATGTCAGGGTCCATCTGACTGATCTGTATGATTACGACTAATGTGTATCCTAACATGATATAACACTTCACCAATTTTATTCAGACACGCACGAGGTCAACCTAACTATGAAAAAAAAATTTCATTTTATTCTATGATTTGGAAAAATGTCACCTGCGAACATTTCCCCCACATGTGGGTTGTAGCTTGATTGATAAAGCTATTGGAATCGATTTTCAATAGATATATGTAGTTTTTTGTACCTCCATTTACTTTTTCTCACGCTGTGGAAATGCTTTTGCGCACTATCCCCAGCCGGTTACAGACGGGGGAGTGTGTGTGGGACTCGCCGGCCGCAAAACTCACAAAAATTACCGAAATACCCACTAAAACCACAGCGGCCCCTTCCGCGCTTTTACGGGGTGCCGGAGAGATCGTCTAATAACATTCTATCCCCGACACTCCAACGATTGGCCGTCTGACCGCATACTGTCATCATTCAGGTCGGTGGTAGGAGAAGCGCATAGCGGCGTCTCCTCCTCTCTGGTCGTCGCCGGCGGAACGAGTCAGCGGACGCAAGCGCCTCGCGTGCCCGCTCCGCGACCTCCTTCCTTGTCATGACAGCCTTAAAGAAGGAGGCCATTGACGACCAACAGCTGTCGCTGCCGAGCATCTTTGAGATGATGGTCGGCAACGACAGGTCTGTTATTCTCATTTCCGTTGAAAGGACGTGGCGCTGAGGCCCCCAGGCGGGACATACTTTCAGTGTGGATTCGTGTACCTCCTGTGTATTAGATTATTATTATTAGTTTGAGTTCACAAATAAGTTTTATATAATGTAACTGTTGTGTATGTGACAGATGTACATAGAGTCTGAGAGTGGATCGCTCACCGAATACGATTACAAGAAGGCGCTTGATCTCACAGACTTCATCCAAGATATGGAGCGGAGAGATGACCTAAGGCTCAGGGTAAGTCAGATTATACATGCAAACTTTATATTTAATTAATGTTATGACTTCTTTATATACGTTAAGAATACATGGTGTCGCCACCCCATATTCAACCATATGAGTCATAAAAACCATATGAGGGAAATTTAACAGCCAACTGGCTTGTGAGTCGTGGGGATATTGAAATTATTTCCCGCTTACAGTGGCTTATATTCAACTAGCAACGCGCCCCGACTTTGTACGGGTCCAATGCTGATACTAAATATACTACAGAACGTCTCCATATACAATGTCCACAGCTTTTTTGTCATTAGACTATACAAACACGTTTTCTTTAGAGGTTACTCTTGAAAGAGTGACATTATGCATGTATTATACATATAAACCTTCCTCTTGAATTACTCTATGACTAATGTAGGGCGTTATTATAAAATAATTTTACGAAATTCAACCATCTAAGGGTCGAATCGCTAGTGCAAATTTATATGAAAAAAAAAAACAAACAGTTGTTTTTGGAATTTATCAGTTCTAACCTTCGCCATTCTTTAAGGGAGATAACAGGTGAAGCTTTTGCTCGATTTGTTATTGTATTAAAATTTACTACAAATAGCTACCTAGACAGCGTTTTACTTTTGTCATGTGAGGCTCACAATTCAAATTCTGAAAATCAACCCCTAAAATATTTCTTCCTTTTTTTTTTTGGGGTGGGCTGCGGTCGGCGTGCTCCTCGCACCACTCCGTCCGGGGCGACAGAGGGGTGTAAGCACGCAACAAAACGTCCCCCCATCGGTGAGGACGTCGGTCTTTCCTCACGCGGTCGGCCTCTCGGCGGGTGACGGACTAATCCCCGGTCACGTCACCCGCGGCCTCGGCTAGGGCGGCAGGTAGTTGCGCCTACGCCGCCCCAGTCGCCGGCGGCGGATCTCCTCATCGAGGCTGCGCTCCTCGCGCAGGCGATCCGCCGCCTCCTTCCGCGAGATCACTGTCTCGCAGAAGGCTGCGACCGCGTCCAAAATATTTCTTCCTAACGTTGTGAAATAGGGAATAAGATTGACTTTAATATTCATCACAGACAAAAGTTAGTAATAATATATCAGCAAAAATCTTTTGGTTGTTAATTCAATTATTTTTATTTTGTCACTGAGCATGCAATTCTTGTGTGCTTGAAGCCACAAATATGATCTAAGTTGGCTCTGCCTGCATGGATAGGACCACCATCATCATCATCTCGGCCTCCCTCGTGTTATACCACAGAGTGCAGTCCTGCGCCGCCTGCGTCCAACGACGCCCAGCAACTTTCGCCAGGTCACGTCTTACACTGCGTCGTCTGATACGTGGTCGCCACTCGAGAACCTTCCTACCCCAGCGGTTGTCGGTCGGTCGAGCGATATGGCCTGCCCATTGCCACTTCAACGTGCTAATTCTTCGTGCTATGTCGATTACACCCGTTCTTCTCTAGATTGCCGTATTTCGGCTTCTATCCCGCAGAGAAATCCCGAGCATAACCCGCTCGATAGCACGCTAAGTAATTTTGAGCTTGGTTATGAGGCCTACATTTAGACAGCGCGTTTCCATATTGTAAGTCATCACTGGTAACACACACTGGTCGTACACCTGTGGGTAGGTGTATCATCATCATCGCAGCCCACATTCGTCCCACTGTTGGGCTCGGGCCTCCTCCACAATGGGAGGGAATTTGACCTACTATACCATGCTGGTCAGACATGTTGGTATAGGGTTTCATTTCGAGTTTTTCTTCTCTTGCACAGATGTTATGTGCATATTATATCCCATAGTAGTCTTGTACGACATCCACGGGCAAGATAGGGAGTGGTGAATTATATTCTTACTCCGTCACCACACGGATAGTTGTATAGTTTTAAATAATGTGTTGTATATCAGGTGTGGTGTGCGTGTATAGCGCGCGACACGTGGAGCTCGTGCCGAGTGGACGCGCCCTCTGAGGAACTACACACCAAGATGTTCTTCCGTCTCATCGATCTTGTGCACATGATGGGTAGGTGTATAACTACTACTTATGACATAAAACTATCATCCAAATGTTGAGAAAGTAAAATCAAATACACACGCGATGAAATATGTAAATTAGTTTTTTTTATTTCATACGGCTAATACTCACGAGTATAAATATACTATTATTGTTCAGTTATTTTATAAAAACGACTGATGACGTTTATGGAACTTTATGGTATCCAAATTTCACTCAAATCAGTTGAACAGTTCACACGTCATTAAATAACAAACATTCAAACATCTTCACGAACTTTATATCTTTATATTATTAGTAAGATAATATTTATACATATAAAAATGAATTAGTATATTCGGTAAGTATACAACTTTGCTGTTGAATGAAGTAAGATGAGCAGTTTTTATATCATGGGCATTTATTTGCTTTAGGTGGCGATTTAGAGCTGCTACTCCCACCACTGGAAGACATCTTGACGGCACCAGAGCTTGCGGAGCTGGTCTCCGATTCGCGATTTCACTTCATCATCAAATACGGATACGAGTGTGTCGACACTTCAAAGAACGTCATGGTTGAAGGCTGATCTGCAACAACAACGATCGTACACGATAAAATTCATTTTTATATTATTATTAGGTTATTAATACAGTAGAACCCGTTTAATACGATTTCCCGCATAATACGCCATTTTGCGTCAGTCCCAGTAACTTGAGACATGTTTTGATACATTCCTTAACGCTTAATACGATCGTCATGCCGTTTAATACGCCAACACGTGCCACTCAAATACACTTGCCGCAGCGGCCAGCGACTGACGAAGTGACGACTGTTGAGCGACCCTAAGTGATAATGACCAAGAAGATGAGTTAACTCCGATGTTATCACACGCCCAGGCATTATCAGCAGTTTTTGATTTAAAACGCTATGTAACTTCTTTGAATCAAAGCGAAGACGCACTGCGAAAATTAAATTACGTTGAAAATCTTGTAATTGCTAATACCTCAAAATCTTTTTGTCAAACTAAAATAAGTGATTACTTTAAGTAACGTAATAATAATAAACAATTTTTTTTTATATTTTTTAATATTTAAAAATGTATCTAGTATTAATGGCACGTTTTTTCCCTTTCACGCATAATACGCTTTCCCGCCTAAGACGCGTTTTTGGTCGGGTCCCTGCGAAATCGTCTTAAACGGGATTTACTGTAATTAAGTTATGCCAGTTCCTTTTTAATTTATAAGTAGAGTTAAATTAATTTTTGTTAAATACAAAAGACAAGTATACTTTTAAACTGTAACGGTATTATTATAACATGATTTTCAAACAAAAAACATAGTA
The DNA here is from genome assembly GCA_032191425.1 of Lymantria dispar. NCBI lineage: Eukaryota > Metazoa > Arthropoda > Insecta > Lepidoptera > Erebidae > Lymantria > Lymantria dispar. The sequence continues at coordinate 28,471,070 of CM063459.1, forward strand.
AGAATTAATATCACCGAATATTCCCCCATTTGAATTCAGGAATGTAAATCAGCGTTTAACATGTTTTGTTAAATACATAAAATTATCCATATGACTTTAGTATTAGGAACGGTAGTAAGTACCTACCTAATGTCGGGCAGAATCTTTAAATGGTGTGCTAGATTCACAGACTCCCATTGTGCCAGCGTGATGTACTATTGCCACTACATAATATATAACTATAATACACCGTCTAGCTCTAGGTAGAGACCCGTCATTAACAGTGGGGCAAGAAAGATAAAGGATTGATAATAATCTCTGGATAGAGTCCGCGTACTTCTTAATTAAATTTACTTTTAACTTATTTAGTAAATTTTGAATAAGTTTAGAGTTAAATGTTTGTAATTACGTTTATGCGTGTATGTGTGTGTGCATCATAAATGGTAATACCCACTAATACCCAGACTTCAAATAGCGTTGATGGTCCTTAAAGCGATTAGTCATAAATATTTCAAACACTTATCTTTCAAGACTAAAATTTTATAAGTGTGAAAATGACCAGTATAAGTGTAAATAGGTCAAATATTAACAAAAATTCGAAGACCAAAGACGCTCGAAACTTTCAAATGATCAAATTTGAAATATGTAATAATGAAACTACTTTTACGGATTATATCGCGTTTGTATTTGATTTATGATTGCCCGACGTTTCGAACACTTTGCAGCATTCATGGTCACGGGCGGACTAAGGTGTCTCACGTCCAACAAGTAATCGTTATTACAGACATACAGACAAACGCGATATAATCCGTAAAAGTAGTTTTATTTACAATGTGTAGTGCTCGCGTAAACATCAGATATCATTATGTAATAATGAGTTTAATTTCAAATGTTAGTGTTTTTATAATATTCAGAATTATTTAGTGTCTAAAAGCTCAGTATTGAAGTAAGTATTTATGTATATCAATTGTTAGCTGATCCTTACAATTTAGTGTTGTTAGTTTATGCATGTACGTATAGTATGTTGTATGTGTGTATGTGCATGCTTGAGTGTGTGTGTGCATTAGTTTATAAAGTTAAGTAATTAATATTAGTAATAATATAATAATGCTTCAAGAGAAACCGCCACGTATGCTGCCAATGTTATATGTATGTATGTATGTATGGTAATTGTTAGTATGTATTAACAATAATTAAATAATATATCGGTGTGTACACAATACGTTTAATCCGTGTAAGGGGGTAGAGGTGTATCACATTATTCTGTAGATACATTAGATATAAGTATTTAATTAAATGTTATTAAATTATTGTGCGCTCGTGACTTATAGTGCTTAGCTAATAATGTAATACGGTTGAACTTATATAAAATGTAAAGTAGCAATAACGCACAACAGATTATAACTCGAATTTAGTCCAACATTACATTTCTAGATATGAAAATATTTAGAATTCATATAATTATATTCGAATTTAAAGATACGGTGAACAATTTTAAGCTACCAGCCGAGAAAAGTAAACAAAAATAATACAAAAACTGTATCTATTCAGACATACAAATCCTAAGAGCCAAACATCTACCCAGACGCCATCATTCATTCAAACATTCAGCTAATATTAAAAGGTTGATTTTTGTGCAACAGCGCCATCTGTTTTGTTGTAATGTAAACTTTAATTCTTATAAAGATAATCAACAAGTTCCACTAAGAACGTCCGATTGAGCGATGCTTTATATCGCTGTCTCTCCCTAGATGTGTTGTAAAAGTGACAACCAGATTCTACCATAAACACCATCTAGTAAACATTTTCTATATTTCATAATTATTCTGTAAACAATAAAATTTATACTAATTAGTAATTGCATAGCAAAGAGTAGTCACTTAACGATGGGTCTTGTAGATTGTGTTCAACATGTCCTAGTTGTGTAATCTTACTTCAAATAGAATGAAACAATATTAACGTATTAGAAATTAGATTCAAATGATTTCTTTTCAAAGTGGATATTAACACGTGCGTGCTCCGGGTGTGTTTGTATTGTGGTGTGCGTGTGTACATTTGTGTGTGTGTGTGTGTGTGTGTGTGTGTGATGTAGGTGTGCGTGCATGGCAATCACAGATGCCCGAGTGATTTATTAACAAACTAGCAACCCGCCCTCGCTTCGCTTTCAGTCGCCTTACCCACGTAGTTCTCGTTCCCGTGAGAATATCGGGATAAAATATAGCCTAAGTTACTTCCTGATATTATATCTTTCCATTGGTGAAATAATTTTTGAATTCGGTTCGGTGGTTTAAGCGTGAAAGCGTAACAAACTTACGTTAGCGTACTTTCGCATTTATAATATTAAGTAAGGATTTTAAGTAAGGAAAGGAGGGATATTAAGTAAGGAAAAGTTGGCTAAGTGAAATTTTTAATTAATAATATTTGTGTAACTAATAATTGTTATACTATTAAAAATAAAGACTTCTGCTTGGATAAATTGATGCTCTATTTAAGCTTTTTGATTTTAAATATGAAGCGAATTGAATTTAAAAAAGTATTAGTAATGACAGCAGCCAGAGTACACCTATCATGAATAAACAAAGAGTGTGTTTACAAAATACGCCTATCAGAACTCCTTTATCCTTCATCCTTTATCTCATTCTCTCGTCGGCTGAATCCTATACATTTACGTGTTTGTGTCTCTATGGACTCGTTTTTTCGTTTCATCGAGTTTGAAATCACAACGATTCTAAAGAAGTTTCACTTCAAAAATATTAAACAAAATATGAAGTACCTTTAACATTATCATTTCATGTGACTCATCGTCTACACAAACAGATCTGTTAGTTCAAATGTTGACAGTTGTTAATTCAGTTTCCGATTGCAATATAATGTAAGCAATTGTAAGCATTAAACACTACATAATCATCTCAATATAATCAATACTTGTACTATGTACATAGAATTATAATCATGAATGCCAGTGATCTTATTTTACCTATATTTTATATTTATATATCACTTGACTCAGCAATCCTCGCTTATATATATATATATATATATATATATATATATATATATGGCTTTTCTTTATTGCACGTTCAGATATTAAGTTTGTTACGTGTTCGTCTCTAGATATTAGGAGTGATTTATGAAAGTATTTTGAAAATAAGCGATAACAACGCATATATTACTGCCAGGAACGTTGCCAACTTTGTAATTTTACAAATAACTAAATTACCTATAATTAATGTAAAAATAAGTGGAATACTTATTATTACAATAATAAGTATTTCAAATATTAATTATGTACATTCTATGTAAGTTTTCTTATAGTTGTGTGTGGGATCGAATTTTAAAAAGATGTAATAAATGGTTTAATGTGAGGGACAAGGTGATAAATGTAGGGAGAAGATCGAATCTCTATATGAGAAAAATTTAAGGTTTAACAGAGATATGTATAATAGGTACTGAGAGTGACTAAGAACTTTGAATGTTTAGATGATAAACGTAACAGAAAATATTTGTGTGTGCATCCGAACTAATGGGATAAAACTTGAACTTGAAATGTTCATTAGAATGTGACAAGGATAGTCGAAATTATTACATCTCTATGTTCAAGTAAATTTATGAAAAATAATTACGTAATATATTTAGTCGTAAACATACAGTTAACAATTAATTTAGTTAAATAATTTAATTATGAGTGTTTTAATATGTTAACGAAAATCACATTCAAATTAGTCAATTGGTTGTGGAGAATTTTTTCTTTGTACAATATCACTAACAAGTACCATAGATTTATGCTACCTACTTGCCATAGATTGGCGATTTTTTTTTGTTGTTGTACCACCGTACATAATTTGTATTAAGAAAGATTACAAAAATATGAAATGAAAACTTAATTGTTTTTTATACGCGTAATCAGAAAAATAATGTAGTTTATCATGAATTAATTCGATTGTTAACTAAAGTAGACTAACCATAAATCTGTTATGAAGAAAATTAAATGATAAGCAATTGGTCGTGTAGTGGTAGCAGATTAATTAAGAAAAGGGAAATGAACTGTAATTAATTTTAACATAATCAGTAAATTTGATTACTATATTTTTCCTGAACAATCTACAACTTGCAATGATTTATAAATGCCAAAAACTTATTGATTAACGTGATTTGAAAATTGTGCGCACAGACGTCAATTTCAAATCAAATCATAAACAATAGATTTTAATTTGGGTTTTCTTTATTTTTTTTCATAGTAGTCAATTGTAGTGCTACAAAGCACGGATATAATACTTTTGTACCAAAGATTATATAACAACATTAAAAGTGAGTCGAATCAACATCGTTAGCGTTATCGCAATCGTACAAAGGTGTTATTATTTAAGATTCACAAACAAAATAATGCTCACCATTCGATAATGTCGAATCAGACTGATGTAGCATTAGACGGGTAACTTAGATGTAACTTAGGAGTAACTTAGATATACCCTAGAAGTAACTTAGATATAACCTAGAAGTAACTTAGATGTAACTTAGTAGTAACATAGAAGTAACTTAGTTGTAACTTAGATGTAATCTAGATGTAACCTAATTGTAAGTTCCGTATGGTGATGGAGTAAACGTACCAGAAAGGATAAACAGCCAGACGGGCCACTGAGGAGAAGGACTAGTAACAGTGACTGATACCAGTGATTTCTTTGCCGCGGGGCATTGTAAAAGAAGGCTAGGGCACTCTAACCATAGCAATACAGCTATAGGAGGTTTTATTTCGATTTTCCTACTCTTGAATAGATGTTATATGCAAATTATAATCCCTTAGTCGCTTTGTACGATACCCACGGGCAAAATAGAGTGGGTGATGAATTGTATTCTTACTCCGTCACCACACAGAATGAAGGCTATATTTAATTAACAATATTATGCGGTATAATTATAAGATAAATTATAAATTATTAATAATTGTAATATAAAATTAAGCTTCTATTAAGATTTTAAATATTGTAGTGTTTATTTAAAATTGATAACGCGTATTAGTCTTAGGTTAAGTCATACAAAAATCTTTAATGTGTTTTTAAAATACTTGTTTAAATAATTTTAGAATATAGAATGGGAAGGGTGACTCCCCACTTTCACACGCATTAATCAATATATCGCACACCTAAAAATGTAAGGCAGTCTTCTTGCTACTTATAAAGAACTTGAAATTGCAATTTGCCGCACAACTTCGAATATTCAAGACCGTTCGGTCTTAAATGCGTCCTCAAAAATATACGAGTATATGTTTTCATCGATGCGGCGGTAGTAGACTCTAATAATAAAAGCGTTTACTGTTAATGTTTGCTCAAACATTTAGATTTACATTGCGCGAAACGTGCGAGCAGAAGAACAACAGTTAATTAAAAGCAATTCAAAAAATCTAATTGCAGTACTAATTCTTTGAAGTTGGTTAAAAAGGAATAAAAAGCTTCTTGTTAATGTAATAATTGTCACCTAAATTATTTAAAATTTATAATGTATTGTTATCGACTAAGAATCGCACGAGAAGGAACTTGGGTATTTTCTTGTCCGTCAATAATAATAGCACGCCGCCGTCTCTTTGATAACTAGGTAGTACGTGTAATTTATCTTAAATTATTTATCATATCTTTCTCTCACTGTTGTAATGAGCATATTTAATAATGGCAGAGAAATTGAATTATATGTATCACGCTGGTAACATGGATCAGAACAGAAATTTATGCCGAGTTTTCCTTCTTCTGTAATAATCGAATATTATGTCCTTTAGAAGTACAATATACCGTTGTCATGTGATAATATTAATGTAAAAATTTGTGGGAGAGAAAGGGCTTACATTGCTACTTTATTCCACCGCGCAGAATGTTTACTTGGAATATTTTTTTTATATCTATTTAAATCATCATCAACTTGCTCTTGTTTCAATTATTTGTGGTCGACTCAATGTACTCTTCTTTCATAGTACATGTTGCCAATTTTTTTGGTAATAGTTTTACAAATTGGTCGCCTGTCTTACATCAACCCTTGGAAATGCGTTGTTGACCTGACGCTCTCAGTGTGAAAATCGGTAGTATCTTTAACTAAATGTCCTTAAAACCCCCCCACAGGTATTACACATACTGAAACTCACTAGAGATATTGTTAATATTGGTTACTCTGTATTTTATACATAGCTCACCTATATATTTAATGAATTATAATTTTCAACTCTCCCACACTTGTTTTGTATTAGATGCAAATAGAAGATATCATCAATCATAGTAGGTTGAACCTTTTAATTTTATTAAACTTCTATACATTCGTAACTAATTAACACTAATTTTCTTTTTAAATGTTGTAACTTGTTTTGTGTAAGTATAGATGTATCGTTGTATAAGTTAACAATTATACGTAGTTATTGAAAAAGAAATACAGTCTTAAATAGTGTTTAAGTTAATTTGTTTTGTTCGCCAGTTCTTAATGTATGTAATTGTTTGTTGATCTGAAATAAAATTTTCTTGTCAAGAATTGTCGTTATTATTTAGCAATTTCCCTTCGCATCCGCGCGCTTTTTAGCGCCATTGACACAAGTCCCTTGGTCAGTCGCGGGCCAATGGGCGCCAATGTGCGGGCGGCTGCGACGCACGGCGCATGCGTGCTTGTGCCTTGCGAATATTTTGTTTATCATTCACTTTCGTAATAGTGTCTCGACAATACCTAAGAGTTAAAATATGATTTTATTATAAAATCACGGTTGTTTTATGATCAGGTGTTTTAATGTTACAAATCATTATCTATTGAATAGTGTGAGGATTATCAAGCTACATTTTTCTTCATTAGTGCACTCGGTAAGTAATTTTCAGTCAATTAAAATATTTATTTATATTATCATATCGATTTCGTTGGTAATATTTGCATTTTTGACTGATTCTACTTCATTATCTAATAAATAAATAGGTAGATCTATAAAATGTATGTATATAAAATGTACGCTATATACTTAAGTTTATTGCGAAGTTAAAATGACATCTTAATTAACATAAGAATTAATTAACAATTAATTTCGTGTCTAGTCCAAGCCCTTAGCTATATGCTCGTTTTACCATAGAAATTCGTGAAGAATACTAAATTACTAATCAAGATGTATTCTTCGTGAGAATGAAGCTAGGGATACTGGAGAAGTTACTAGGTAACTAACCTAGATATGAATTGTATTTTTACAATGAATTATTGAACGTTAACCTTTAGTCTTGAGTTATAAATGATTTTTGTATTTATAATAATGAATGCTATCGTCTATAATTCAGTTTCAACGTCAAATTTCCTATAATATAAAATTATATGGTATTACATATTAATCACTTGTTTCTATTAAGTAGCAATTTTGTAAAGTGATTATAAAGTGTTCTAGTTAAAAAATTGTGATAATGAAAGCTTAAATACTATTTTAGAAAATATTAATTCATTTATTTATACTTCGGCGACCTATTCTATAGACAGGTATAAAACTTCGGCAAACGGTTTCACTACGTTAACTAATCTGTCCGCTTAATTGAACGAAACTTCAACATTTAAGTAACTAGGTAGATAGATATAGATATATAGCCAGTAAGCTCTCCACAAGCAACACACTATAATTTCGCTATAATTATGTCATGTCTGAATTGAAACACTTATCTAAGGAGAGATTTAGTTTAGTCGAGGGAAGGCGACTTGGTGACTAATCATTGCGTGCTGCCATTAATTTACGTAGTTGACCAATAGCATTGCTTACATCACTCAGTATATTAACAATTGAAATTTTCTTTATAAGTGGATAATATCTGCGGTCTTCGACTAGAATGTAAGACGTTTTCATACCAAAATCAAACTAAATCTCTACAAATAAATAAAATTGAAATGTTCGTTTGTAATTTCGAAATAATAGGTTTTTTAATGCTTACACGGTTATTTGCACGATACCTGTGCCTAAGAACCTATTTAATTATTTTTGTCTTACTGTTTGTTCCGGATAATCTTTGAAATGCACCGATATTAATAATATTTTACTACTAGGCAGCTGTCTCTGTAAGGAATAACTTAGGATATATTTGTACCCGATATTCCCCGGAAACAGGAACTACACGGATGAAACCGCGGGTATTCGCAACTTATAGTAATAAAAAAGGGGAGATATTAAAAATTTTAGTACTTACTTTCTTATTGCCGTACTTAAAGGGTCTACTAAAACTTACTGACTACTATAACTTACTGACTACTATTTATTAATCGACTGCAAGAGCGCCCTAATGCTTCTTTCAATAGTAGCAATCTGTAAGAAATGGAGATAAGAGCACCAGCTTGATGTTCAAATAAAAATCTAACAAGAAGTTTATTGCCGAATGAGAGTTCCCATTTGAGATCGTAACTTGTGGTTTCTCATTAGAGAGTATATTGCCGTGCTGTGCTAGGGAGTACCACTGTCTAAATCTTCTAAGCTATCGCACCTCGTTGCATTTCATTGTAGAGATTAGTGTTGCCCAAAAAAGTCTTGGTCTTGCGGTCTTGGTCTTGCGAGAAATGCGAGACCGAGACCAAGACCAAGACCGCTTAATTTTTGCAAGACCAAGACCAAGACTGGCCCTGCAAGACTTGAGTAAGACCAAGACTGGGCCTGCAAGAGTCTCGCGGTCTTGCATTTAATTCAAATCACCATTTCAGCTTATATACGGTTGAGCTCGTGTCTTCTACATAACAGGAGGAGAATCGGCCGTGGCCGGAGGGGAATCGCCACGGTGATCGGCCGTGTTGTTACAGGTCATACATGTCAAGTTTTCCTTCTCTTGCACCGATGTTATATATAATAGCCCTTAGTCGTGGGTTCGCAGTCACGGGTAAAATAGGGGGTGATGAATTATATTCTTACTCCGTCACTACACGGCAAGTCAAATCAGTCTTGAGATATCCATCTTTTGGCCAATCGATTCCCAATGTTGGTGTTGGCTTTTCAGAATTACTCTTCGGAAAGGCTTAAGGACAAAAATACCGTAATCACGAGAGTGCTCTTGCCCATTATACATATTTATATATCCGTTTATTCATTAGCCCAACGACGTTCACTGTTGGACATAGAAATAAGCCTACAATTAATCTATATAAATGTCCATGTAGGGACAGAGTACGATCACCATCAGACAGTACATGAAGCGTTGCTCCCAGCGCTATTTTGCCTCTGCCACGACTCACCCCAATCCACTAGTGGTTGGGGCGGTAAACTACGTCCCCTCAAAAATATCCGCGGTCCGACGTCCTCGTCATCTTCTTGAAGAAGAAGATGACGCTAATATGATCGCCCAAGAATGGACCTACACAGTTCGCGCAGCGATAACAGATAAAACTCCGCGGTATCGGCCTCGCCGTCGAGGTCGAAAACCGCGCCGCGTAAAAGTCATTAACCTAAACTTGGCCACGCCCACTTTGCTCTCAGCGACACCCCGAGCCGAGGTCCGTTCCCCACAGGGGGGAACCCTCGGGCGATGTTCGCTTAACTTACCGGGTTGAGAGCCATCAGCGCTCACCCATTGACCGCGTTAAGCTGTCAAGGTCATCTGCGACCAACAGCTACACACACACAAAAAAAAAGACAGAGTACGAATATAATTCACCACTCTCTTACCCGTGGATGTCGTATCAAATCGGATCGGGCAATGGTGTTAGGAACCCATGAAAAAAAATTGAAATAAAAATATCGATTCGTTAATGAATTGAGAGACATGTAAGTTCTCAATTTTGTCATCGTTTTTTCGTGTAAATTGATTAAAATGTATAAAGGAATGATACTTAATCTACAACATATTCGTATTTTGTTAAATGTTCATTAGTATTTGAATAAATCAATGATTACGTTTGCATAAGCAAGACAAACTTCGCTTTAACATAAATCAGCTGATCGGCCGATGACCGTTGATGAGTCGCCTTTGTACCTACGTAACCATTGAAAGGTTCGCGCAAATCTAATACCTATTTATACTGTCGAAATTTTACATGCTTACATATATCCTGTCTGTACATACCTACATAATGCATAAAATTTAAGGCATAAACTCTTTAGACACACATTTTTGTAATCACTATAACTTTTACGTTATATTGTTTTTGTGTAATATACATTCTAATTATGATCTATGACTGTTGAACTACAACATACATGAACAGTTGTCCCATAACCTGATACACCCTGTGTATATAACATATGTGCAAGAGAAGTGAAACTAGAAAGAAAACCCTGTACCAACATGTCTGACCAGCGTGGTATAGTAGATCAATTTTCCTCTTACTGGAAGGAAGCTTAAGCCCAGCAGTGGCACTTTTATGAGCTGTGACGATGACGACGAATATCATACATTTTACAAGTATTAAAACCATAAAATTTTAAATCAGTTTTATATGTTCTTGAATAAATAGTATATTAAGAGCTACATGGATCCAGCGGCCAAAGTATTTATATAGGCAATAGAGCAACAGGTTTTTTCAAGTATCCAGAGTATCAGTAACTAAACTGGAAATACAATAGATACATACCACTTAACTTGAAGGGGAATATAAACAATCGCATTAATTGTAAAATATCGCATTGATTATAAAATGACATAAAATTTATTGTATCAACTGCCTCGTGTGGTGACGTCTTAAGAAAATAGGGTCGAAAGTCCTGTCATAAGAGTAGTAACGCTGTCTAATGGAACACCAGGGGAATAGAAGAGTAATTTTCTCCAGTGGTAAGTATTGTATTCAATAGTGAACTATAGGCTAACAGATGGATAGATAGGATAGGATATTTGATTAATTTAGTTGGATTTTTCATTGCCATGATAAATTACTGTTACGTTATTCTAACTGCAAAACTTTGCGAGACTCTTGCTGCAATACCAAGACTCGGGTGCGCAAGACCAAGACCAAGACGAGACCAGGTGTGATGTTGCAAGACCAAGACCAAGACCGGTCCAAGTCTCGTCTTGGTCTTGCATTTGGGCAACACTAGTAGAGATAGTTAACAGATGGGGAGCATGCTCTCGCGAGCATAGTGATCAACAGCGGTTATATTTGTTATTGCTTATAAATGAGCAAACAGCACACTTGATGTAAGTGAGACTGCCGCTGACGCAGACCTCTTTGTTAGGCCGCTGCCTGCTGTGAAGAAAGTGAAGTGAGTGTGAATGCGTGAAATTAGGTTCGGTGCGAACACTTGTCACGGTGGGTTGGAGTTAGACCACTAAGCTGTCTGTACTGTTATTTATCTTAGAAATGCCTGTAAACGCTACAATATTTAAAGTGAAGTTTCACCATATTTGCCTATCATTTATCATATTTTCTGTATGATGACGAATGAAATCCAATAGTCCTTCCTTTCTCGGCGCCCCGGGTATCGTGGAAGACACGTAAGAGATGTAAGCGCATAATTGAAAGAGAAGGAAAACGTCAAATAAAATTCGCGTGTTAAACCGTCGCAAGAGTATCAGAGGGAAAGCTCTCTTATAACGGGGGTTAAGTAAACCTCTCGAGCCCGGTAATGAGAACATATTGGCACTTCGAAGATCTATTTTTTAGTGCAGCTAATTAAATAAGCAAATTTTCCGCGTGGCGACGGAGTAAGAATACAATTCACTACTCCCTATCTTGCCCATGGGTGTCGGCAAACACGTTTAATGACATGATACGCAGATAACATCTATGCAAGAGATGGAAAACTCGAAATAAAACATACAGGCATATTGATGCCTGACAAGCATGATAGTCAATTTCCCTCCTACTTTGGAGGAGGCTCGAGCCCAAAAGTGGGACGTTCATGAGCTGGAACGAATTAAATAAGCCTGTAAGATTAATATATACGTATATTGTGGCACGAAAGGTCTATTTTCATATAGAAATTTTTCGTTTTATTTTTTACATTGAGAGAGAAATTAACAAGTATCTAGGTATATGCTATGCCAGTCAGTATTATTTTGAGATATCCTCTCTCTCTCTGTGACAATCGCTTAACATTGGAAACCACACGAACTAGTATTTAATCTATACTAATATATAAAGCTGAAGAGTTTGTTTGTTTGAATGCGCTAATCTCAGGAACTACTGGTCCGATTTAGAAAATTCTTCCAGTGTTAGATAGCCCATTTATCAAGGAATACTATATCGTCACTCTAAGACAAATAGGAGCGGAGCACCATTGAAGAATGATTTAAAATCGAATTCCACGCGAACGAAGTCGCGGGCAGAAACTAGTATGATATAACTAGCAATCGCACAGCATTGGTGTCACAAGATATTGCACTTTTCTCACCCGTTGTAATTGTAACAATGATTAACTATTTTATTGATTACGTGATTAATACAAAAAGTTGATATTGCATCTGAGTAACCAATTCCTAGTGTTACCACTCACATGTTTTACTGCCCTTTATTTCCCTCTGGAAGTCGTAAAATAGGTTAAGAAAATACCGTGTGTAGTTTTCACATATTTTCCTTTGCCTCAGCCCACATAAGTCCCACTGTTGGGCTCCAGCCTCCTCCATAATGGGTGAAAATTTTACATAGACCTCATTTCTCTTGCATATTACATACCTTAGCCGTCTTTTACGATATCTACGGACACGATAGGGTGTCGTGAATTGTATTCTTACTCCGTCACCAAACGGAATAAATATTTTCCTTTGAAGTGCCTCATCAATTCGGTAATATTAGTTTATAAAATGAAAACGTGATTGGTCGTCCTCACTCTAACGTTACAAGTTACACGTGACGTTTTCAATGTACAGAATTCAGTCTTTGATTTTAATTAACAATTAAACTTGAATTTGGACTTTCAAATATTTTTTTTGTTTAATAGATGCTTTTTTTTTTTAAAAGACACCCTGCACTAAGGAAATAATCCTTGTATTGCGGGGGACTTTACAAACATACAATTAACGGACACAAATTACATTTCTTAAATTAATACATACTTATCGTTAATAACATATATTTATTATACTGTAGCGTGTACATCACTGTTGCGTATCATCAGTAGACTAAAGAAACAAAATCCCTCATTCATTAGAATACGTTTGGTATTAATAATACACGAAGCTTGTAGCTCTGTTATATGAAATTGAGATGACCTGTTCAGATTACAGGCACGCAATCAGCGTTGGAAGGTCTTTTGCCACTTATCGGGCCTTGCAGACAAGAATTTAGCACAATATTAGTGTTAGAACTAATAGTTTTGGGCTGTGTGCTTCTTTGTGACGTGCGGTCTGTGGTTAGTCAACAGTTTAGTTACAAAAACATGTTATTTTCCCTCTTTATAATTACATAATTATAGTGATTCATTACTTACACCATATTTTATTATTGTACAGGAAATTTAGTTCTAAACTTTCTGTTTGGTGCCAGAGTAAGTGTACAATTCACCTTCCTCTTTCTTGCTGTAAAAGACTACTATTAGCCAGTGGCTGTAGTAAAAGTTTACTACTAAGGGACTAAGGGAATCAAATATGCCTATGCTAATTCTTTTGTTGTAGTAAGTCAATTACCCTCCTATTGTTGGGGGGCTAGAGCGCAAGGGGTCGTGTATAAACTGAGATCATGATTATGATTGCGGATGAGGTCCGAGCCCCAAAAAAGGGTAAATGAAAGTAGACTATGATATAAATAATTATTATATAAATTTAATTTTGGGTATAAACATAATTTCTTTTGTCTCATAAAGAAACATCTATAACGATATATAGAAATACATATTCTTCAAATTAATCAAAGATTATATAATGTTTTTAATATCTTTGAAGTACTTCCTTTTATTTAAAGAAAATAATCCTGAAATGAGTGCTATCATCTCATTAGCGTAGCTCACAGAAGTCCCCTCTGTGAGACTGACGTCTCCTCTACAGCGAGATGCAAATTGGTACTACACTGCGCGGGTACTACAACGCGTCTAGCGTTAGCCTAGCCTATGTCCAGTTTTCCTTCTCTTGCATAAATGTTATCTAGTCTCCTTTTACGGCAACCACGGGCGGCAGAGGGGTTGGTTAATTGTATTCTTACCCCGTAATTTATTTATTTTTTATTATTTTTTTTTTTATTTATTTAAGACAACACCCTGCACTAAGGAAATAATCCTTGTATTGCGGGGGACTTTACAAACATATAATTAACGGACACAAATTACATCCAGACTCAGAACAACAATTTGTGGATCGCACAAAGTGTTGTCCCACGTGGGATTCGAACCCCCGACACTGGCGCTGTAGGTCGCTATCTTAACCACTACGCCATCTGTGCAGTCATGTTACACAGATGCACAGACAGTCATCTGCCTGTGCATCTGTGTAATCACACATCAATTCCCATAACATTAGACTATATAGATCTCATTCTCTCTGCGTTATATCTTTCTTCTCTGTTCTCTTGCTATATCGTTTATTGATTGGTTTAATGTTGGTCTACAAATAAATCGCGACGTTAGTAAAGTTAAGAAATTTAATGAACATTTAATCAATTTCCGATTGGTATAGAGCGGGGCCGAATGTCAATATTCCTATGACCATTGTGTGCAAATTAGAAGTGCTATCATTAAGCGTCCTCTTTATTTAAAGAATTTATTATATATACATTACTAGCTATTTATACTCTATTATCGATGGCTGTTACGTTAAGCACAATTGTCGTCGTTGTCTATTTGTGCATTTCTCAGTTTTACTTATTCATACATGAAACTACATTCAAATACTGAAACTCATTGAGTCTGCAGATAACTTTAAGAGTAGGACTAGATATTTGATTTTTTGTAAGTCTATTACAATTTATTTGTTGTGGTTTGTCATTCGCTTAAATTATCGCGGGCGTTGGATATGTCCGAGGGATTGCAATGAGAATGAACTGCAGTATTTTTCTCGTAAACTTTTATTATTGTTTGCGGTTCACAATCTACCTGACAAGCGTCACATTATTGCTTTAACCAGTTTGGATTTAAAAAAAATATTGCCTCTAATAATCCATTTCTACTTTAATTTATTTTCTTTACAAGATCTTTACAATCTAATCAAGAATTGCTATTATTATAGGTTTAAACAACATGTTGATTTGTCTATTAAATTATTTAACAATTTAGTCAATACAAACAAACATTTTTTATATTTTAAGCACAAATATGCGATGGACATTCGCGAATTACCGACTGCTGAACAAATGTTTTATTGAGATTTTTCTGGAAAGGAATTCTCAATTACTTGAGTAATTAATTATATAATTGCACCTAAACAACAGTAATATTGGACCCTTGTAAGTGAGATTAAAAGTTCTATGACAAAATATCGGCATATTACCTCATTGACTATACCGTCGCTGAAATTTTGAAATATAATTCAACCTAGAAATTTTGTTCAGTAGGAATGTCAAACGAGATTGGACCGAGCTACTCCCTTGTGTAAATTGGCCTATTATACTACTCTGATATTGTGCTGTAGGGTTTTAGTTCAAGCCTTTGCTTCTCTTGTGTATTACTCACTGGCCAATATTCAATCTCATACAATTAGAGTATAAGCCACCGAGGGGGCCATCGAAACCCAAATAGTGATACCGGTGGTCCGATCAAGTTAACTTCAGACTGAATTAAAGGGCCCATACCACACTTCCATTTCAAATGGTGGTTAATTGTATTCTTACTCCATCGCCATGGTATGGAATGAAACTAAACTATTATAAATCATCATTTATTACAGGAGTTACAGCTCTCAAGTAGTAGATAGATCAGTTTTAGCTGTAAAACGAGAAACAACAGAACATTTAGGGTAATGCGGCTCATTTCATTAAGGAGGATTTCCTTCATTGTGTCTCAAATCATCAAATGACACTTAGCAGTTTCAACGTTTGATGGAAGTGACCTCGAGTGACACTCTTTACTGAATATTTTAAATTGCTTTGACAATTTACACAATCATTATTCGCTTGTCGTTATAACTTTCTTATCATTTGATTATAAGGCACATCTGTTGCTCCCATATCTTTATTCTTAAAGGAGTCAAGAAAAATATATAGCAGAAACGCTTGAGGAAAAGGGACGAACGTTTTGGATAACGAGAATTTCTTTCCAAAAATAAATAATGTACACAATTGAAATATTCGGTGTGGTAATGGAGTAAGAATACAAATCACCCTATCTTGCCCGTGGGTGTCGTAAAAGACGAGTAAGACATATGCAGGTAACATCTATGCAAGACTGGAAATAAAACCCCATACCAACCTGTCTGACCAACGTGGCATAGTAGATCAATTTCCCTCAAATTGTGGAGGTGTTACAAGCCCAACAGTGGGACGTATAGGTATGTGCTTGGCAAAAATTCGGAATTTCATAATAAACATTTGTATATCTGTTTGAAATATGGATTGACATGGCAAGTGCATGATTCAATTTTACTAATTACTTAGAACAAGTATAAATTATTAGAGAACTGATTAGAATATATATTCGTAAGTGTTCAACTAAATATCAATCAAACTCCTCTCGAATAAGCTTGGATGGCACTGTTTATTGGACGGAGGTGCAAATGTGCCGATGTACGGTATCGGGTCGGTGCATTGTACACCTCCTGCATAATTCATCGATACAAGTGTGATCCTTTTAAAACTAGTGCATTATTGTACCAAAATTATGACATTCTAATATTAAGGTGTATACTACTTTTTTCCATTTGTAAGAGCATGACCTAAATCTTAGGCATTATATCAGGGTGTCTTAGGTTATGGAATGCCTGGTCATACTAGAGTTAGCCAATAGCCGTAGACAGTAGGAACCCATAAAAAATTGAAATAAAATATGGATTCGTTAGTAAATTAGAGACATGTAAAGTTTTCAATATTGTCATCGCTTTTTCGTGTGAGTCTAATTGAAATGTATAAAGACAGTGGTACTTAGTCTACAATGCATTCGTACTAAACGTTAGTCTAAACCATTCTTGAATTTACTTGAACACTAGTAAATTCCCGCAGTTTCACCGACATAGTTCTTGTTCACGTGAGAATACTGATATAAAATTTAGTCTAAGCTCCTGCTTATAGACACAGCTGTTAGTAAAATATTATCAAAAATTGGTCTAGACGTTTTGAAGATTACCAAGAACAAACATACCAACAGATCAAAATATTTAAACTGGCTTTTAGGCATAAGTATCGCGTAAATAATCGTGTGAGCATGAAACAAACGTATTATTTTGACAAACATTCCAATTTTATTCATTTGTATAAATACTAATGAAAATTGAAAATAATTCAAACGTTTTTCTATACATTAATTTGTTAGAGTGAGAATTGCTATTTTAAAAATGTACGACCCATTAGGGGAGAGATGTTTAAATAAAACATTTCAGTGTCACTTCAGAACACGTAAACTGACAACTGTGACTTCGTGATTTGTTAATAAACCAACGTGACGCCAACTGTAGGTGTGTGTGTACATATATAAGGTAATACGTAATATTTGTTCAAATTTATCAATGAATTGAAATATTCATCAAAGGTTAACTTAATAATTGAACGTACACGACAGAACCAATATTATTTTATAAATTTCTGTGACTGAATAAAAATACAATACATCACCCAGTTTCGTGTTCCGTGGGTGTCGCAAAATACGACTAAGGAATTATAATATGCATACAACACTTATGCAAGGGTTGTTTATCTAAAAATAAAGATGCACAGATGGCGTAGTGGTTAAGATAGCGACCTACATTGCCAGTGTCGGGGGGTTCAAATCCCACGCGGGACAACACTTTGTGCGATCCACAAATTGTTGTTCTGAGTCTGGATGTAATTTGTGTCTGTTAATTGTATGTTTGTAACGTCCCCTCAATACAAGGATTATTTCCTTAATGCAGGGTGTTGTCTTAAATAAATAAATAAAAAAAAAAAGGTCTATGTTTAAACGGGATCTCTCTCTTGATTGACTCCTACTGCCGAACTGAACTACTGGCACTAAAGCTGTTTTTTTTTAAAGGCAGCGCCATACACTAACGCCATATGCTAAGTAAATACATATACAATTGTTACAGCGAACTTTACAAATACGCAATAACACGCACAAATTGCACCCAGACTCGGATGAAATTTGTGGATGGGGTTGGGTTACGGTCGACGCACTCTTCGCCCGGCTCCGTCTGGGGCGACAAAGGGGCGTAAGCACGCACACCCGCAACCCACCCATATAACACGTCGCTTTCGTCGTTGGGGCGACCATCGGTGCAGAGTCCCTTGACTTCAGTGGTCGACCCGACAGAATACCCCGAGGAGTACCCTCTCACATCGACGTCTCCTACTGGGTTGCCTTTCGCCGTCGCGAGGCTAACCTCTCCGCAAAAAAAAAGAAGAGTTGTCCTAACGAAATCATGACGCTGGTGCGCCACGTGGTAGATCAGTATCTTAACCACTTTTTTGACACTCTTTTGACAGTCATTTATTTTTATGATGTAGAGAAAAAAGTATTATACAAAATTCAAACATAAAGGGGATAAAACCTATTGCCAAATTTTGTATGACGACAAAAGAAAATTGTTATCTTAAGCACAAAGACCTCCTATAAATACTTATTTTTGCATTTGTCAATACTCGTTTTCGTAGGGTGTAAAATATTGGGTCGCAGTACCACTTATCGGTTCCAATTATTATTGTAAACCATTTTTGAATTCACCAGAAGACACAAAAATTTTCATCAAAATCGGGCTCACGATTTAGGAGTTCAGTTATATATAAAAATTATGCATGTGTTATGTATTACATACAATGCTAACCGTTTATTATGCATACGATACGTATGTGCAGCGGTGAGTGTCAGGTGGCCGGATGGACGCTCTTTCAATTGCGAATGTTATGTAAAAGGGCTTTGTCGATACGCGAAACGAGTCGTTTTATTGCATTCTATACACTTCTATAACATATGTTTATTTGTATGAGAGCATAAACGAAAGGGGGCATTTGATTAACTCTATTGAAATACAAATCATAATGATTTTTGTATGTATGGTGAGGGAGTAAGAATGCAATTAAACAATCCGTCTTTTATCTATGGCTGTCGTAAAAGACGTCTAAGGAATGATGTATATCGATGCAATAGAAGATACGCTCGACAGAAAACTTTATACCAATTAGCCTGGTATAGAAAGTCAATTTCTCTTCCAATATGGAGGAGGTCCATACCTGACAGTGGTCTTTGTATGGCTTGAGATGATAATGAACGTTTTTTGACATTTAAGCGAATGCACCTGAAATAAAATTACTTTTACAAATCGCCTGTTTAAATTAGTTATGGTCATGATGTGATCCGGTACGATCAGAACTTTTTTCTGCGTAAACCGATTTTGGAGATTCTTTTTTTGCTTTGTTTTAAAGCTGATGCTTCCAATCAGGTAGTATTTAAATCTCATCAAGATCTGACGAGCAGGTTTTTAGTTATCGCCATTAATACGTATTTCGTTCACTACTTAGTTTTGAAGTAGGATTGTTTTCTTTTATTTTTTTTTTAGTAAATATTTATATTACTTTTCCTACGTATATTCGTGATCTCGGCTCATATACGACCTACTGCTGAATCGAGCCTCATTTATTGCTATACTTTATCACGCTGTTCATACGTGTTGACATTTCAAGACTTCCCTCTCTTGCATAGTTTTTTTAGGCATATTATATCCCTCAGTGGTCTTTTACGATAACTACGGGCAATGTAGGGAGTGATGAATTGTATTCTTGCTTCGTCAATATACGGCCGTTGTCTTAATCGAATTTATAATATATTTTGCACGGCAATATTTTAGTCAAACTAGTACGGTGTCTGTATAATTATAATAATAATAAAGAGAACTGGCGTAGACCAGTAGTACTAAGCACTACAGACCGCGAGAATGTATGGCAGAGCAAGGAGCTGCATGGCAGGTTCTACGGAGCCCTACATGCCCCGGAAGTAGACCTTTCAGCCTCTGTGACCTGGTTACGATTCGGGAATCTTTTCGGAGAAACCGAAGGTTTTGTCTGTGCAATTACTGACGAAGTTATTAAGACGAATAACTACCGGAAATATATCCTGAGGGATGGCACGGCTGATATTTGTCGGGCGTGCCACCGACCAGGCGAGTCCCTCAGGCATATCGTTCGGCTCTTCACGTCTTGCTAACGGCGAGTACTTGCATAGACATAACCAAGTAGCCAGGATCATCCACCAGCAACTTGCTCTGCGGTACAAACTTGTGAGCGTAGAGGTGCCGTACTACAAGTATGTACCAGAGCCGGTTCTCGAAAACAGCCGTGTCACATTGTACTGGGACCGATCTATTATTACTGATAAGACTATTGTGGCCAATAAGCCAGACATCGTGGTGATAGATCGGCTAGAGCGCCGTGAATTCATTGTTGATATCACTGTTCCGCATGACGGGAATCTCGTGAAGGCTGAGAAAGATAAACAAATAAAATATCAAGACTTAGCTCACGAGATTGTCGACATGTGGGATGTGAACTCGGCAATCGTTGTACCGATAGTCATTTCGACCAATGGGATAATAGCCAAGAGCCTCGATCAACATCTAAAGAGGCTCACGTTAGGTAGTTGGATTGCGGGTCTGATGCAGAAGGCGGTCTTACTAGACACGGCGCGCATCGTGAGAAAGTTCCTCTCTTTGGAGCCCTAACCACCGACAGCTTGGTCCTTGTACTCGCTGCCGGTGGGTCATCACGCTTTTTATATTTTAAATATTTTTTTTATATCATATTTAAAAATGTATAAGGTAGTTAGTAAATTAAATAAATGTCATAATAATAATAAGCCTTTATTTGTTCCACAACGGACAACGGTGTCTGTATAGTTGGATATTATTCATAAAATATCACCATCACCTATTATGTATATGTAATAGTCCCGACAGCTGTCTGAAAACTTATTCAAGTAATTGTCAGATTGTACCTCCAAGTGTAACACCCATGCTGACCTACATTCGTTCTATATCGTAGCGAGGGGCCCCCACACCTGCCCTTATCGAGACCCTTCGTGCTGCCAAGTTAGGTCAATGACATTTCGTCTGAATGTCAATATATGTTACTAATACTTACTTAAATATATTCTGTATCTATACATATAGATATAATTGAAGTTTCTGTTTGTAATGTCAAAATAATAGATATTTTTAAGGTCACACGTAAAAATGCAAATAAAATACTGAAATAAAGTAATGAATATGATAAATTAGGGAATTGCGTGCAGTTTCATATTCTGCCAAAGTTCCCAGAGGATTCATGATTTGATTGTCAGCGCCTAATCAATGGTAATTAATATGCGGAGACGTGAAGAATAAATATTATAACTCGACACTGGTACCAATAGTTCATAATTGTACCTTATTGCTATTACACAAGAAGAATTATGCTCACACGGTTATTTCCATGATATCTATGCCTAAAAAACACCTTAAAAATGTTTTTTCTGTCTGTTTGTTTGTTCCGGGCAATCCTCACAACGACTGGAAAGATTTTGATAATATTTCACTAGCTGGTAGCTGTCTATATAAGTAGTAACTTGAGCTATTTTTCTTGTCAGAAAAACACTAAATATTTTTTATTTAAAATGCAGGATCGAAGCGAAACAAGGGCAACTCGCTAGTACTTATAAAGTCGAAGAGTTTGAAAGTGCTAATCTCAGGTACTACAACTTTTATTTTAAAAATCATCGTCTCAGCGCATCACGTCACACAGTTAGACTCGAGCCTCCTCCACAATGAGAGGGAAAGTGACCTTTTTTTTATTTTTATGGGTGGGCTATGGTAAGCGCACACGCGGTCCCTTCCGTCCGGGGCGACAAAAGGACGGTGCGCGGGCCCATAACCCACCAGTACCCACGTCGCCTTCGTCGTTGGGCCGACCACCGGAGTAGGGTGACTTGTCGTCAGTGGTCGGCCCGACGGAATACCTTTTCGGAAAATGGGAAAATGATGTACTATATGTATATATATATCGCACTGGACCACTGCGCCGTAACCTATTGCAATCCTCTTCGGGTCCTCCAGACAGTGATGACCAGCGCCCACGTGGTTTGGTAGTGCGCTTTGCGCGCCGTGTGACTCGCGACACCATACTTCAAGCAGCACGAGTACGTCGTGGTTTCACTGTGAAGGAGTTGGGAATCGGGGGTTCGGTGGGAGGAGGGGGGCGCCGAATATTTGTAAATGAGCGACTCGCTTCTATGAATCGCTACCTCTTTTATAAAGCCCGTCAGGCTGGTAGTCTACATAATTGGAGGTATGTGTGGACTAGAGAAGGCAAAATACTTACCCGTAGGCAGGACGGTCAGCAGGTGCAGCGAGTCAGGTGTGAGGGAGACATAGCACGAATTTTTGGTTAGGTCATAGTTGGTTTTTAAGTTCCAATATCCGATATGCTTTTCTGATATGTATGTTTTTGTTACAAAATTGTTTTTCTAATTTATGCATGCTTCATAGTTTATTATACTGTATAGGAATAGTTATTACTAAAATTCTTGTTAACTACGATACTTTGCAGTATGGATACTGTAACACATTTGTAAATTCATTCTTTTCACTAGTACTATATGGCGACAGTCACTTTACTCATGTGAATGTTTTATTTAATGCTAATTTCATAATCATGAGAAGGTATAAATCTTACTATTTATGCTCTGTTGCACTATGTGTCCGTCTCAATCATGATGCTCATATGAATTGTATTATTACACTCTCTACCTATATAAATATTATATACATTATATATTACATAAAACTGCATATCTTATCTCTATTTACAAATTTTATAAAATTCTTAACATACATCGCTAATTTTTTATATTTACAATTAATTTATTGCTTAGTACTAACTTTAAACAAATATTTATCACTAGGAACACAATGGCTTGATACAGTATTCGTCATCTGCTTTTGTTATCCATTGTATTCTTATCATAACTGGCTATTTAGTTGTAAATGCAATGGTTATTAATCGGCTAAAAATTGGTTTGTTCAATGCAGGGTCCCTTGGTTCTAACCATGAAAACTTTATTGCAGCAGTGTTAAGGAATGACATTGACATACTTGCAATAAATGAAACCTGGCTTAAGGTAGGCGAGGAGGGCCGTGCGCCAGCTTTGTCAGGTTACCGTTTACGGCATATTCCAAGGTCACGTGTGGTGCGTTCGCGAGGGGGAGGGGTCGGTTTCTATATTAAGCGAAATATAAACCTACGCACATTGCTACACCCGAAAGATCCCCTACACTTCTCTGTCGAACAAATGTGGCTTACCATGACTCTTAACGGAAAGAAGCTGGTGATTGGCACAGCATATCGCCCGCCCTGGATGAATATAGATTTATTCCTGGACGCTATATCGGACTCAATTAATTAATTCTCTAATTATGATAATTTGGTGTTACTGGGTGATTTCAATATAAATTTGTTTAATAAAAATGATCCAAAATCCTTAAAATTAATAACTTTCTTATCCTGCCTTAGTCTGTCTCAGCTAATTACTGAGGCAACTCATCGTACTGAAACCAGTGAAACATTAATTGATGTTGTTTGCTCTAATTTGGGAACAAAAAAAATTATAGTGGAACCAGTGGGTTCTCTATTAGGACACAGTCTTGTAGTTTGTGAATTCCCTATTAAACGTGATAAACCTAGACCACGCATAATCACTTATAGACCCATAAAAAATATAAATATAGATGCATTTAACATGGACTTACAAGCAGTCAGATGGGATCTAATAAGCACTCTTAGCGATATTAATAAAATTGTTAATGCATTTAACTATAATGTCTTGCATTATTCGACGAGCATGCACCTTCTAAATCCATTGTCATCAGGGATCATTCCTATCCCTGGATAACGGATACTATTAAATTCATGATGAGTTTACGTGACAGGGCCTCCAAAGATTACCATAAAACTAAGTGTAACAACAAAAAGAAATACTATAAAAGCTTGAAATCTGTTGTAAATAAGGCACTCTTTAATGAAAAAGCTGCCTATTTTAAGCAGAATATTAATAATAAAATCTACAATCCCCATTTGCTATGGAAAAATCTGAAGTCCACATTACTGCCAAAGGATGATCTAGAGTTGCCTGGTCATTTTAATGACCCTGACACCTTAAATAAGCATTTCTCAAAAATACCAAGCACTTTAGATGTGAGTATCTCGCAATTGACATTTTATGAGTACCACAATTTTAGTGACACCACCTTTCATATTGAGGAGGTCAGCCTCGATAGTATTATTAGCATAATAAAAAGCCTTAAATCTAATGCTGAGGGTTGTGATTTTATAAGTCTGGATATGCTTATCATGACATTTCCTAACACCATTGACATCATAAGGTATTTAATAAATAAGTCCATTACTACATCTACATTTCCTGATCTTTGGAAGGTTGCAATTGTTCGTCCTCTGCCTAAACATCCATAAGCCACTGAATTGACGGATTTAAGGCCTATCAGCATCCTACCATGTTTATCTAAGGTCATGGAGAAAGTTATTTGTAAACAACTAGTTACTTACTTGGAGAATAATAATATCTTGCCTGAGACTCAATCCGGTTTTAGAAAAAAACGTAGTACAGTAACAGCTTTACTTGATGTGACAGATAATTTATTGTGTTCTCAAGATGAAGGTTTATGTACTTTACTTGTGCTACTAGATTTTTCAAGGGCGTTTGATTCCATAAATACTGATCTTTTGCTTTCCAAATTGCACTATTATGGGTTTGACTCAAAGGCTGTAAGATGGTTTGATAGTTATGTAAGTAATCGTTCTCAGTGTGCGAAGCTTAATTGTTGTGATGGATCCTCAATGATGTCTGAAAGAGTAGCTATGACACGCGGAGTTCCTCAGGGATCTATACTGGGTCCTATCCTGTTTATATTGTACACTGCTGACTTAAGTACACAAATTAAAAACTGTAAATTTCATAGTTATGCAGATGACATACAAATTTACATATCATTTAAGCCATCTGATATTGACAGTGCAATAGAAAAATTGAATGAGGATCTATCTAGTATTGCTACATGGTCTGCCCATAATAATCTTATGTTGAACCCGAATAAAACTAAGTATTTGTTATTGGGTAGTAGTCAACGTCTTAGCACTCTGTGTCCAACTATGCGAGTTATGATGTTAGGACAACAAATTGAGTATGTAAATGAGGCCCGAAACTTGGGCTTACAAATGGACAGCAGCTTACGTTTTGAGAAGCATGTGGCAACCTGCGTAAAAAGTTGCTTCTATAAACTTAAAATTTTATATAAGATAAGGCCTTACATAGAAGAACGTTTACGTATGCAGCTGGTGGAGTCCCTCGTCCTGTCGAAGTTAAATTACATGGATACTGTCTTTGGCCCACGTTTGCTTGTACGGACACAAAAATCATTCAGCGTGTGCAAAATGCTTGTGCTTGTTTTTGCTTCGACATTCCGTTAAGGGCTCATGTCACTCCCTTTTTGAATCAAAACACGATTTTAAAAATGAAGCATAGGCGTAAACACCATTTGGCCTGTCTCCTTTTCGGAGTCTTGAATTATAAGGTACCTAGTTACTTGTACAACAAATTGGGTTGGCTATCACAAACTAGAACCTGCGGGCCTCGGCGGTGTGCAGGTCAACTTTCCATGCAATGCCACGGATCGGCCGCGTTCAGAGGTAGTTTCCGCTATGCAGCGACAAAGTGCTGGAATAATATCCTTCCACCAATTAGAAACCTGCAAAATAAATACTGCTTTAAAGTATCTATTAAAAAAATCATTTTTGAGCATCAAAAATCAGAAGAGGCTCTGAAACACGATACTAGTGCCATTTAATTTAATTTATGTTATCTAGTGATGAATGATGATTAATAGAAAACAAACAAAGGGGAAGTATCAGTTTTTTTATGAATATAGTATTTATACTCTTATGTATATAAGTATTATTTATATATTAGGTATATCAGAATTCAATAGATTTATTTACCATTATTAATTTAAAAATTTACTTACCATCTTGATTTAGGCATCAGTTGCTAATAGTAATAATTTGACACTATTATAACTTATTATCCAATATCCTATATTTTATGCAAAATTACTCACACCACATTATGATAATCATGTTATCTGGACGGCAACAATATGTAAATCAATATTTTATTTTTATTTTAATGTTAAATTGAAATTGAATATTGTAATCATAAATTATGCCATGTTGTGCTAAATATCATCTGTATGTACATATATGTAGTAAATCACCGGGAAATGTTCGCCCTGCCACAGATTATAAATCTGTAATTTAATTGCACACAGGACAAGTACCTATTGAGCCAGCTTATTATTTCTTTATTTTATTTTTTATAATTTTTTTATTTTACTGTTTGTGCTTTATGTTTGTTTGTGTGTGTATGTACCTTCGGCGTGGTTTAATTGTGTTTTATCTTTAATTTCGTTTTGTATTTTTATTTTATTTTTTTGCATGCTTTTTGTTAATTTGTTTGACTCGTTTTATTTCGTGACGTCAACATAACGACTCCACGGAAGATCAGTGCAGGTTTTTTCTTAACCTGCAATATGCTGAGTAGGAGTCGTTTTGTTACGAGCTGTTATGTATTTATTTAAATAGAATGTAATTCATGCTTTTCTGCGTCAATTTAGCTCGTGACAATAAATAATTTTTCATTTCATTTCATTTTTCATTTCATTTCATTTTCATTTTCATATATTGTTGGCCACACACATGTTGGTACAGGGTTTTATTTCGAATTTACCTTTTCTTGCATAGATGTTATATGTATATTTAATCCCTAAGTCATCCTTTGCGACACCCACGGGTAAGTTGTGGTGAATTGTATTCTTAGGGGGCGTCCATAAATTACGTGAGGTGTTTTTTAAAATTTTCTGTACCTCCCTCCCCCCCTGGTGAGATGTCGTGAGATTTTATTCAACCCCCTCCCCCATCCCCCAATCTCATGTGAGATTTTTCAAATGTGGGTTTCTTACGTAAACGCGTTGGATTGTTATTGTAAAAAGAAAAAAAATACTTTCTTTCAAATGAATTAGTGAATGATCTTAATCGTATTACGATTACGCTTAAGATTAAATCTTAAGTATGTACAATCTGGATTAAATGGACCAAAATAATATTTTTTTTTGTTTCAATCAGAAAAAAATTTGCGTGATATTTGCCGAGACCCTCCCTCTCTCCAACGTAAGATTAGATGAGATTTGACTCGACCCCCTTTCCCCCCTTAAACATCTCACGTATTTTATGAACGCCCCCTTACTCTTTCACCACGCGGAAAAACCCCTAATTTAGGTTAACTCATTTAAAAACATAATGTAAATGCGGTACTAATTATACGCGCTGTTTATTATATAATTTGATACGGTCCCGAATTAGTCCGTTTGTAATTTGTAATGTGATATATTTAACTGAACATAAATATAGGACGTCTCTTCTAGTGATGTTTCAATGTGTCTTAACACTTTGTGATTTGATTCATATCTAACTTATCGTGTTACATACACTATATTTACACGTAATTATTGAGATCTTTCTAAATATATTAATTTGTAAGATTTTTAAGTGTCCTGATTATTATTTATCTTTATGTAAACTCTTGATATGATGATCGATCGATATGATGATCGGTTTGGTGACGGAGTAAGAATACAATTCACCACTCTCTCGTCTTTCCCGTGGATGTCGTAAAAGACGACTAAGGGATTAAATACGCATACAACATCTGTCCAAGAGAAGAAAAATTCGAAATAAAACCCTATACCAATATGTCTGACCAGCATGGTATAGGAGGTCAATTTCCTGCCTATTGGGGAAGAGGCTCGAGCCCAGCAGTGGGACATAAATGATCTGGGACGACATAATATTATAGATTTCGGCATTTTACGTAAAATCTGCAATAATTAAATGTAAATATCCGTACGTATGTAAGAGTTTATTAGCTTACTAGCAACCCGCCCTCGCATCGCTTCGGTTATAGGTTATAGTCGTTTTACCCGCGTAGTTCCTGTTCCCGTGGGAATACCGGGATAAAATATAGCCTAGTTTACGCCCTGATATTATAGCTTTCCATTGGTGAAATAATTTTTGAAATCGGTCCAGCCGTTTTGAAGATTACCCGGAACAAACAGACAGACAGACAAAAATTTTTTAATTGCTATTTTAGGCATAGGTGTCATGCAAATAACCGTGTGAGCATGAAAAAAGCCTATTATTTTGACATTACAAACAGACACTCCAATTTTATTTATTGGTATAGATAACGAATACATACTAAGTTTGTAGATTAATATAACCAAGCAAACATTCACAATTTCATCATCAACCTATCGCCGTCCACTGCTGTGTCCCATCGGATTTTGCTCAATTCCTCATTCAGCTCGATGACCCTCTCATCAGTCTTGAGTGTCTGAATGTTGTATGGGCTAACGGTAGTTTTCTTTCCGGATTGTTACCGGAGATTCTTCGCACCCACTACTCTACTACCGGGCCCACCTTTAAAATGAGCCCGTAGAATAGCGGAGTTGCCGTGATTGAGGGCATTTTTTCCCGTCATATGATGATAGGCGGGTTGGAGATTGCAGTGAGGTGTTGTTAGCAGCAACTGTCTGCTGACAGCTGCTGCTTGCTCTCCTGGTGAACCCTTAGCCGATTCTTACGACTCCCACGGGTCAGTAAGGGGTAGTGACAAATGTATTCTTATCCTGCCACCACACGGGAAAGCAAACATTTGTTACTTTGTAAAAAGCAAAATTTATACCTAGCCACTGAGAATTTAGTATAGATTTTTAATACCGTTATTGTGAACCACAAGCTAGAACTCAATTCTTTATAGTTTATTTTTTATTTGATTGAAAGAATAAAACTTGAGGTAATTTTACACCGAGTTAATGAAAAAAAACCGTTGTCCGTCTAAACAGATACAAATCATTAATTGGCATAGTTTATGGTGTAACCAACTTGCTAGATTGCCTGCCTTTTGAACGGCATATTGTTATTATTTTAGTTATAGTTTGGGTGTCTATGGTTATAGTCTGGCACTGGTCGTCCAAAGAGCCATCAGAGCTGTATGAGACTGCATAATCTGTTTCCTATATATTTGAGTTTATTGCTCAACTTAATATTGACGAATAACGAAAACAATCACCGTCCGTCTCCTGACTATCATATGAGTCGACTGAAGCATCAACAGGAAAACAGGCAACAGGCGTCTCCTAGGTAACTTTTACAAGTTAAACTTAAGAAATAAAGAAGGAAGGAAATTGAAATTCAGATCCGAAACCTTTTTGTGTGGTAAAAAGCTTAACAGTCTTCTTCAAAACGAATGATACGCTAAGGGTCCCATGAAAAGGTTCAAAGTCATTTCTGATGTTTACACGAGTATTACACATCTATATTTATACCAATAAATAAAATTGGAATGTCTGTTTGTAATGTCAAAATAATAGAATTTTTTCATGCTCACACGGTTATTTGCACGACACCTATGCCTAAAATACAGTTTTTTTTTTTTTGTGGGTGGGCTGCGGTCGGCGCGCCTCCGCACCACTCCGTCCAGGGCGACAGAGGGGCTTAAGAACGCAACTCCTGCAACCCACCCGAAAACCACGTTGCCTTCGTCGCTGGGCCGACCACCGGAGCAGAGTTAACTTGTCGTCAGTGGTCGGCCCGACGGAATACCCCCTACCGAAAGACCGACGTCCCCCCCTCGGGGAGGACGTCGGTCTTTCCTCACGCGGTCGGCCTCTCGGCGGGTGACGGACTAATCCCCGGTCACGTCACCCGCGGCCTCGGCTAGGGAGGCATGAGGCGCAGGTAGTTACGCTTGCGCCGCCCCATTCGCCGGCATGCCTAAAATACAGATTAAAAATTTTTGTCTGTCTGTTTGTTCCGGGTAATCTTCGAAACGGCTGGACCGATTTCAAAAATTCTTTCACCAATGGAAAGCTATAATATCAGGGCGTAAACTAGGCTATATTTTATCCCAGTATTCCCACGGGAACGGGAACTACGCGGGTATAACGACTAAAACCGAAGCGAAGCGAGGGCGAGTTGCTAGTTGTAAATAAAACTACGAATTTTATGCGATGGACAGTCCGCCCGTGACCATGAACGCTGCATAGTGTTCGAAACATCTATGCAAGAGAAGGTAAACTCGAAATGAAACCCTATACCAAAACATCTGACCATGTAATAGGTTAATTTTCCCTCCTATTGTGGTGTAGGCTCGAGCCCAGCAGTGGGACGTATATGAGTTAAAATGATGGTCATCATCATCATCTTGCTCTTATGCTAATTACTTGGGGTCGACGCAATATGTCATCTGTTTTGACATGTTGCAAAAAGTTTCGCCAATGACTTTTATGACCGGCCGCCTGCCTGACGTCAACCCTCCTTGGGAATGTAATCGTTGACCCAAATGGTACCAGATGGAGTTGGTCCGGGTCAATCTAGGGCTCTTAGTTGTCTTTTATGACACCCACGAGCAAAGCAAGGGTTGGTAGTATTCGAAGCCGCTACCACACAGCACAAGTTGGCACAGCATGAGTTAAAATGATGGTGATGTGTAATATCAACTATACGTACAGTATGACATCATACAAAAGCCCTACCCCCACGTAAGAGTTGTATGACACAATATCGTTTATCTGTGGCGCTTTCCTATCTAAAGCGGCCAACTTGTACAAACAGTACACAACAACTGGGCGTCTACACTCAAACAAGTTTACTTTATGTGATGATAAGCGGTACAGTACCTACAGTATGTATAGCAGTATAACAGACTCAAAGTGGACGATAACGACTTCTTATACTTACTGATAATTTCAGCTGGACACTAGTATCTCGGCAAATTGTGTGTGCAAAATTGAAGTATTTGTTTGTGTCGAAATAACAGGCTTTATTCATGCTCACACGGTTATTTGCACGATACACGTGCCTAAAAACCAATTTCTTTTTGTCTCTCTCTTTCTCTCCACCTGTATGTTTGCTTGTTCTGTGTAATCTTCAAATGGCTGGACCGATATTAGTAATATTATACAACTAGGTAGCTGTCTACACAGTGGTGGCCTTAGGGGGTGGCGAACAGGGCAATCGCCCGGGGCCTCGTGCTTACAGGGGCCTCGCGCTTACAGCGGCCTCACGCAACAACCCAAGCAAATTTAAAAAAATATAGATTTTAAATTACATTTTTACCTATTAATTATATTTTTCACTTTGTTTTCAATATTATAAAACTTAATTTTATTTATTTGTACAACTTTAGTATTTTTCATCAAACATGACAAATCCCTAAACCAAACAACCAGACCTACTTTCGTATCTCATACTTTTCACGAAGGACAAAGGGCCTCGCAAAGACCTGCCGCCCGGGGCCTTGCAAAGACCTGCCGCTCGGAGCCTCGCAATGGGTAAGGCCGCCGCTGTGTCTACATAAGGAGCATCTTAGGTTATTGTTCCTCTCAAAAAAACTTTAGGAAATTATGCTAGGTCCGGCACTCGAACCAAAGGAAAATGTTGCAGATTTAAAATGAAGGGACAACGCGGATGGAACCTAAGCGCAG
Source organism: Lymantria dispar (assembly GCA_032191425.1). NCBI lineage: Eukaryota > Metazoa > Arthropoda > Insecta > Lepidoptera > Erebidae > Lymantria > Lymantria dispar. Next base: position 28,502,638 of record CM063459.1, read on the forward strand.
CGGGGGCGGGTTGCTAGTTTGAAATATAATATAAAATTAATAGAATGTAAGTGCCCCCGCAGAGTTTGATAATTTCGCCGCCGGCGACTCGGGCGGCGCAAGCGCGAGTGCTTGCGTCTGATGCCGCCCTAGTCGAGGGTGCGGGTGACGGGACCGGGGATTAGTCCGTCACCCGCAGAGAGGCTGACAGAGTAACGGCGACACGCATCCCGGGAAGGGGACGTCGTGAGGAGAGGGTACCCCGCAGGGTATTCCGTCAGGCCGATCGCCACGGACGGAGTCGGGCGGTGGGTGCGGTGACCATAGCCCACCCCTAAAAAAGGATTGATACATCCTTATCGTTATTCCTTACTAATATTATAAATGCGAAAGTAAGTTTGTTTGTTTGCTACGCTTTCACGCTTAAACCACAGAACCGTTTTCAAAAATTCTTTCACCAATGGAAAGCTATAATATCAGAGATTAACATAGGCTATATTTTGTCCCGGTATTCCCACGGGAACGAGAACTACGCGGGTAAGGCGACTGAAACCACAGCGAAGCGAGGGCGGGTTGCTAGTTATAAATTATTTTATACTAGCAATCCGCCCTCGCTTCGCTTCGGTTATAGGTTATAGTCGTTTTACCCGCGTAGTTCCCGTTCCCGTGGGAATACCGGGATAAAATATAGCCTAGTTTACGCCCTGATATTATAGCTTCCCATTAGTGAAAGAATTTTTTAAATCGGTCCAGACGTTTTGAAGATTACCCGGAACAAACAGACAGACAGACAGGCAAAAATTTTTTAATTCCTATTTTAGGCATAGGTGTCGTGCAAATAACCGTGTGAGCATGAAAAAAGCCTGTTATTTTGACATTACAAACAGACACTCCAATTTTATTTATTGGTATATATTTCCTTTGGAACTTTCTTGAATTCGTTTGTATTTATGGTGTTCGCAGGTTTTTGAGTCATAGATAATAAATAAAGGTAGTTAATTACCAATCATTATTTCTTCACCATATATTTTCTAGTACAATAAATTGTATCAAATACGCATGTTTCTACTTACAACACACTTAATAAGTTCGTGTGAACACATTGTCAATTTAGTGCAGTGTATAACGCATGCCGATATTATCTCGTTTACTCGACAACTTATACTTACTTACTCGATATGTAACTTACTTTACAACTATTTGTAACAAGTGTTAGTGAGCAAAGTATAAAGCATGTATTAAAATTTTTAACTAATATAGATATTAAACTAATATATATAACTATCTATACATGTACCTACTTTTGGGCTCGAGCTTCCTCCACAATAGGAAAGAAATTGACCTGCTATACCACGCTGGTCAGATGGATTAGTATAAGATTTTATTTAGTGTTTTTCTTCTCTTACACAGATGCTATATGTATATGCATATTATATCCCTTAGTCGTCTTTTATGATACCCACGGGCAAGAGAGGGAGCGGTGAGTTGTACTCTTAAGTCTTACTCCATCTCTACACATTTACACTCAAACTATAATTACATTATTGCCGTAAATTAATTATGATATATTTTTTCTGATTGGCCCAGGTTCATGAAGGTCTCTTAGTCGTCTTTTACGACATCCACGAGCCATGTAAGGGCTGGTGGTATACGTAACTACCGCATTTCTTATCGTAACATATATAATACTTGTTATTCCAGTAATGTAGTCTCTTAGGAATGTTGTTTTAACTCACTTTTTAAAAGCTTTTATTTAACTTGCCCTGTTAGTATGTTAGTATGGGACAAATCTTGCGAGTTAAATTAGAACGACTTCCTGTCGTTCGATTAGGTTGAAATTTGGTTTACTTACGTATGTAACTTCGGTGAAAATGCAATAATATAATATCATGAAGCTGATCTTAAGATGGCGTCGAAAGGTGGCCACAGGAACTCCTAAACTAAACAAGATAAAACTGTCGAGTTTGGGACTCGATTGAATAGTCTTGTCAAGCACTTTTTCTTCGTTTTAGAGCATTTAAGTAAAAGCTTGTATTTAAATTTTTTTTTAATTAATATATAATATTATTGATAAATTTTTATACATATCTTTGTCCTTTATCGATATTAAACAATTCCGTTTAGGATTCGTTTATCCTTACGCAGGCCTTGGAGTAGGTTTCAGTTCATAAATGAGGCGGCTTGCTTTATACATAGACAGTACCGACCGACCATTTCTCCTCACTTTATCATAAGCCTTCTTCAAATCAATTAATGCAAAAAAGACACTTTGATCTTCAAAAGAAGAGCCAAATATTTCTGCATTATACATCGTAAAGAGAAGACTTGATGCGTACAACCCATACCTTTTCAAAAACCCGCTTGTACATGCCATATTTTCCTATCGCTAGCTTTAGTCATGTCCAAAGAAGTTTTACTTCAAAAATACATATATCTTTATTAAATAATTTATATATTAATGTTCTATTACCCAATAACAGGAAACTTATACGGGTGATTCTACGATAAGAGGTTTCAAATACATAGAGGATACGGCAAAGAAGAAAAGTTAGAGTTTTTTCTTCAAACCCTTATATTATGATGTTTGACCCGTTTATTTACCTTTTCACACAAGGGCAAGTCACTTTATACATATTTTATTACTTTTTCGAAGACCAGGGTAAATACATCGGACAGGGGAGAGACATCAGAACCAGGGTAGATAATTTGACACAACAATATACTTGTGCTACTAAAATAAAATCAATAACATCAATTAAATTAACTTTTATTAAATTAATCATTAATCAGACTATCATATTGCAGCCTTTTTTTCTAAAACAAGAGTGTTTAACTTACAAAAATACACATGTAAATTATCTTGCCATTGTACCTTAAACGATTATAAAATTTTCTTTTATTAATACTAATAAAGCTCTTTTTAAGTGTTAATCAGACTTGGATAATCAGGCTAATTTTCATATTGCCTATACCTATGCGGTTCTGTCACATTCTGTATACGATTCATTAAATGAAAGATAGAAAGTAAATGTAAATTAGAAAATGAAAAATAACATAAATAATTAAAGGCACTCTTGCCTACACGAACAAAAAATAGAATTAAAATGAAATAAAAAAATAAAGGCACTCTCTTGCCTACATGAACAAAAAATAGAATTAAAATAAAATAAAAAATTAAAGGCACTCTCTTGCCTACATGCACAAAAATTAAAATCAGAATAACATAAAAAACTAAAGGCACTTTCTTACCTACATGAATCTATACCAATAATTAAAATTGGAGTGTCTGTTTGTAATGTCAAAATAATAGGCTTTTTTCATGCTCACACGGTTATTTGCACGACACCTATGCCTAAAATAGCGATTAAAAAATTTTTGTCTGTCTGTCTGTTTGTTCCGGGTAATCTTCAAAACGGCTGAACCGATTTCAATAATTCTTTCACCAATGGAAAGCTATAACATCAGGGCGTATACTAGGCTATATTTTATCCCGGTATTCCCACGGGAACGGGAACTACGCGGGTAAAACGGCTAAAACCGAAGCGAAGCGAGGGCGGGATGCTAGTAATAAATATAATTAAAATGCTTAAGCTTTTTTAAACACTTTCACAGACTTTTTAAAGGAGTAAAACATCCTCTGCCCTTTCAAAGTAAGATTTAGCATAGAAAGTATTGTAACATGCTAATTTAGTCTTTAGTTTATTTATAGTCTCATCTTTTTTTTATTAATTAAATATCTTAGTCTTCTAGCTCGATCTGATTTAAATTTAGCTGTAACTCTTCTACGGAAATTACTTTGCGGCATCTGACGATGAACATCTGAAATTAAGGGTGTTGCCGGAACATTAGTTATATTTTAAAAAGTCGTTGCCTACGTTCTCTTGCTTTTTTTCCATATCTTTTTCACCTTACGGTGCTCTCTAGGAGTCATGTGTTCGACAGTTTTGATTATTCCTTTCTCTTTATTTTTAAATATTTTTCTTTTCCTTTATGCTTTTGCAATTCATAGTTTCAGGATCATTTTTAATTTTTTGATATCATAGCCTCTCTGCTTCACACTTCTTCTGTAATCTTTTTTCACATATTAACTTTTTCCTCGGTGCAATAATCTGTAATAATGACCATAATATAATAACAATTTTTTTAACAAAAATTTTCATTTACCATAATTATTTAAATCATTTAAATGAAGTTAGTTAAATCTGCGTTTGTTATAACATCTTATGATGAATATTGTCTCCCCTGGTCAGTGACTCTCTCCCCTGGAAGTAATCTTGACAGGGGAAATACTTCAGGGGAGAGACGTTTTCATGACAAAATCAATTATTGTAACTGAATAAATTCTTTTTTGGGTTAATTGTATATCTCAATTCAATTATTACTGTATTGATTAATTAGAACAGTAAATGCAAATACATTAAATGAATATCATAAGTTTTATGACTTACCAGTGGAGAGACACAATCACCTTGCGAAACTAGTACACCGCACGGTCGCGTCCTAACAACTAGAAAATGGCGGTGTTTAAACAGCTCCCGAGTTTAGTATTGCTAACTTCACGCCGATAGACGACCTTGAGCGCTACTTCCAATATGCCTGTCCTTGAATTTATGTTTGTATTAGCGGAACGAAATTCGGCAGGGTAGATACACAAAAAAAGCGGGACAAAAGTTAATTTTAAAAATTATTTGAAATTAACAAAAGTATTTTATTTTTTATTTAATAATGTTTAAGTATAATTACTTAAATTCCGTTTAAAAATACTTTAGTTAAGCAACTGATACAAAAAAGATATGTATTGTTTGAAAGTTAAATAGAAACCGGCAAGGGGACAGGCCAGGGTAGATACTTTTTTAGACTTTGTAAGGCATTTCAGAAAAATGTATTTTAATTAGGCATTCAATCGTGATGTTACTTAATAAAGTATATTATGATGATATGATTCATTGTAAGAAATAGCAACATATAGAATAAAAAAACTGTTATAAACGGATTGCCGCACAAGTTACCTCTTATCGTAGAATCACCCATACAAATAAGTAGTGATAGGGATGAGAAACGTTTTGCGATGATCAGCGGCGATGACAATAGTACTACAAACAATTGGCGCGATGTAGCTGACAGCCGGAAGGGGAGCCGCCACCATCGCGAGCCGGGGGTGTCGCCTTACAGACATTGCGGATATATGTCAAATATAATATAGGCACACAACTGATGTTGGTAGGGTTGTCAACAATACAAATTTCATATTAGAATTATACTGGGGAATCTATATATATAGTGACAAAATTATGATATAGTTACCCGGCGAATGAGAATGATACAGTATATCTTTTGCGTTTCTAAGCATGTAGAAGAACGTAGTTTTACGAAGAGACTCCATTTAACTCGATTCTTATGTGAAATTCATTTATAAAAAAAACTTGAGAGGTGTCAAGGGACACCCGGATGGAACGAAGTTCCTTTCGATTAATTAGTGAAGGAATTGTAATAAAATTTTATTTTTTTTAAGTTATAATAATATTAAAATAACATATTATTATCTGTATATAATCTCTACTTACCTAACTCCATCAGCAATATCCGGAACTTGTGCAGAAACACTGTCAGGATTCATTATTATTATTATTTTTTATTATTTATTATTTACAAAAAACCTGTATACACTCAACAAAAATAATCGTCGCGACACCACACTGTTCAATGCGAAATAGAAATGAAAATATCTGGCTTGCTTTCTATAAGAGAGAGAGAGACAGACAGAGAAACATGCGACGCCGCACAGCTTACAATAGCTTACTATAGCAAAAAGTGTCGTGACAACTTTTCGTAAGAATTTTTTCCGTCTAGCCCCCTTTCACAACGCGCGATAAGGAACTTCGTTCCAAAATGCTTAAATTACTGTTGTTGTAGTTATTTTCAATTTAGAGGATAATTTTCTCGTATTTGAGACTTGAATTTAAACTCTTCTAGTTTAAAAATATGTTCCATGTATATGGATTGTTCTATTAAATATGGAACACTAGATTTTTTGTACGAAATACGCTGCAACTGCCTTGTTTGGTTAAGAATGTGTAAAATGTAGGCACTTGTCGTGATCGTAATAGATATTTGCAGATATTTGGGGTATTTGGACACATAAAATTGACGATCATTTATTTTTAGATATTTTTTATATTTATAGATTACTAGCCACCCGTCGTCGCTTCCCTTCGGTTCCCGTCACCTTACCCGTGTAGTACCCGTTCCCGTGGGAATCATCATCATCATAGCCTATGTTACTCCCTGATATTATAACTTTCTATTGGTGAAAGAAATTTTGAAATCGGTTCTGTGGTTTAAGCGTGAAAGCGTAACAAATAAACAAACTTAATTTCGCATTTATAATATTAGTAAAGATTACGAAAATATAAGTTAACAACCCTGAATATGTAGCACACGTCAAAGCGAGCCTTGTCATTCACGTCATAACGAACATCATAATCTATTTCTAATACATCTTCAGCTATCCTTTGTGAGTAGAAGTGGTACATTACAGGCGCCTCACATCACATAACGCCAAGCGCCGCCGCGTCGCTGTAAACACGTTAAAAGTTGCAAGCTTCGCGTAAATCAACAACCATTCGAAATAACAAACAAATCCATAATTTGTCTGTATAGAAACACCAATGAGGCATATGACTCATGACTTTTTAAAATTTAAAACTAAGATATATTTATAGTTTACGGCAATATTGTGGAATGGTTTAGTGTTGAGAATATTTTATTAGATATTTTTATAGAACTATAAGATTGTATGGTCCTTGAGGGCGCATTAAATGTAATCATTGAAACACTTCGCGTGGCAGTTAACTCGTCGTAAATCTATTCGTATAAAAGTGTTCGTATGTATATGACTCACAAACTCATAAATTGTTAGCTAGTTACAATTGATCTATAGATTCACCCGTTTTAGCCGACAGTTTGACACTCGTCTGTAAATAAACGTACGTAAATACACTTTGCTAAAACACAGTTCAGACGTAGATGTTATTCACGATATTAAAAGAGTATCAAGTAGATCGTTCATCTATTGGGTGTAATCTTCAGCATATACCCGAATTGTTTGTAGGCTAGGCACCGACGACTAGATGACCAATTGACCATGTTCTGTCTAAATGGCGATAGGAAGACACAATACGGCATGTAATAGGGTTCTACAGTACAAACTGGAGCTATTAATAGACATTTTATATGTAATTTTATTTAATACTAGCAACCCGCCCTCGCTTCGCTTCGGTTTTAGTCGTTTTACCCGCGTACTTCCCGTTCTCGCGGGAATACCGGCATAATATAGCCTAGTTTACGCGCTGATATTATAGCTTTCCATTGGTGAAAGAATTTTTGAAATCGGTCCAGCCGTTTTGAAGATTTCCTGGAACAAACAAACAGACAGACAGACAAAAAAAATATAAAGTGTATTTTAGGCATATGTATAGTGCAAATAACCGTGTGTGCATGAAAAAAGTCTATTATTTTGACATTACAAACAGACACTGCAATTTGACTTATTGGTATAAATAAAGAAATTAGTAAATAACTAAAAATTAGACAAACCCGTTGAGTTTCTTGTTGGATCTTCTCAATGTGGTCGTGTTCTGATTCGGTGGTAATTTAGGGTAAAATGTAAAAAAAAAAGTGCAAAATGTGAGTGCACCCCGCGGCGTTTATGCTTAATAAATTATTAGAATTTGAATTTGCACTGCCCGGTCCAAGGTGGGTGTGAACGGACTATAGCTTATCAAAAAAAAAATATTACATTTATTATTTCTGTCGGTCTCTTCCTGCTGTCTTCGTTTTTCGAACTATTTATAACCCTACTAATACACTCATTTGCAAAAAAAACGGGCACCTAAGCAATGAACCATTTCAAATGTTAATATTTCTTTGTTTGATAATTATAGGTAGTTTTATCCACACAATTTGCTAAATTAATAAGAAAATAATCGTTTTCATCAGTATTTCATAAAATTTAGATACAATTTATGGGAAATAATGCTAAACCTCGCTAGTAGTGTATATTCGCTAGTAGTGCATATGCTCATGAAGTAAAAATAAAAAAGTTTTTTTGTTTGTTTTTCTTTAATAAAGTAAAAGCAGATAAATGTTTAGTATCGAGTGTGACCCCCTCTAGCTAAAATCACAGCTTGAATTCGTCTGGGCATGCTAGCGAGTATATCCCGGATACTTGCTTGCGGAATACGTTCCCACTCCGCAGTAATCACATTCTTCAGCTCTCTGATGGTCTGCGGAGCCGGGTGTACTGATCTCACACGCCGTTTCAGAACCTCCCAGACATGCTCTATGGGATTGAGGTCGGGACTTCGAGCTGGCCAATCCAAACGACGAATGCCGACCTCTTGCACATACGCATTAACATCGCGGGATCGGTGGGCGCGAGCATTGTCGTCCATAAAAATCGAGTCTTCACCTAGAGCAGCCAATGCGGGTTGTGCATGAGAAATTAGAACTTCCGTTATGTATCGATGCCCAGTCAGTGAGCCGTTTTCAATGAAGACTAACTCTGTACGATCCATTGAATTTATTCCTGCCCAAAACATAACAGAGCCCCCACCATAAGGTGTGATTTCTTCGAAACATGCCTCTACAAAGCGTTCTCCTTGTCTTCTTAGCACTCGCCGACGTCGATCTTCACCGAACAGAGATATCCTGGCTTCATCAGAGAACAAAACCCTATTCCAATCGTCTTGAGTCCATGATTCACAATTTCTAGCGAACCTAAGCCTGTGAACTCTGTGCTCACGGAGTAATTTGGGGCCGCGGGCCGGGCGGTGACTGCGTATATTGGCAGCGAGAAGCCTCCTCCTGACCGTCCATAGACTAATATGCACATTTCTTACTTCTTGGAGGTTGTTCTTAAGATCCACATACGAAGATTTGCGATTTCTCAATGCGCGACTCACAAGAAAACGATCATCCCGTGGTTGGGTACATGGTTTTCTTCCAGAACCAGGCCTTCTCTCGACGGAACCAGTCTCCTGATATCGCTGCCAGGTCCTTTGGACTGTCGAGCGACTAACATTTAGCCTCCTAGCCACGAAACATTGGCTGCAACCCTCTTCAAGCAGCGCGATAATTTTGGTAGCTTTTACCACTTTATCTACCATTTTTGATACAGCCAAACAGCATTAAATAAAGCTTTGACAGTCAAGGATATGAAATTAATCGATAAAAATTGAATAAAAGTTATGAAAGTCGATGTTAACTTCTGGAACTTCGCGCCAAAAATGTAGGATAAAAGGGGGTTTTCTGTAAAAATGAACATCAAATGAAAAATTGAATTTAGAACGTACTTTTTTAAATACCACAGCATTTTTAAAACCGGCCAGTAACGTGTACAAACGATTGAAACCTTTTTGGTATTGTATCTTTTTAAATATGAATGAAAATCAAAACCGCCCGTTTTTTTTGCAAATGAGTTTATTATAAACGCGAAAGTTTGTATGTATGTGTGGATGTTTGTTGCTCTTTCACGCAAAAACTACTGAATGGATTTTGATGAAACTTCATAGTAATATAGCTTACATATCAAAATAACACATAGGTTAGAATTTATCTCGATATTCGCACGGGAAGGGGAACTATGCGGGTAAAACTGCAGGGCGCTGCCAGTCAGTTATAATAGCGTTCTTGTTATTTCATTTAAATCTCAGTGGTGGGTAGAATTAACATCATCTCAGCTTATATACGTCTACCTGCTGTGCTCGAGTCTCCTTTACAATATTAGACAAATTAGCCTACTACACGCTGTCAGACGCGCTGTTATATAGTTTCATTTCGAGTTTTCCTGCTCCTACGTAGATGTTACCTACACATATTCCTTAGTTATATTTTACGTCATTCACAAGCAATAAAGATGGTCATATTTCATATCACCCACGGATAATAGTGTACAGTAATACCCCGGGCTTACGCGATAGGTGGGACCGAGGGATGATCGCGTAAGTCGAATTCGCGTAAGTCGGGATTTAATTTTGCTTATATTAAATGCACAAAAACAATTGGTTATTTGAAACTAGTTCAAAGAAGACAATCATTTTAAAGAATATGGTCAAAATATTATGTAAAAATAATTGAAATTTTATGAATAAAAAAGGATTTTATGAATAAAAAATCTAAGGCTTGAGCGCTCGATGAGAAAACCGCGTGTCTTTGAATTCGCGTAAAACGGGGTAGCGTAAGTTGGGGTATTACTGTATTAAATTGTTTTCTTACTCCGTCACCACACGAATAGTTAAAAGTATATTGCTCTTGTATTCAGCTGAGTAATTATAGTCCCATTTATTAAAAAATACAAGTCATGCGTATGTGTTACATTATAGACACATAACAAAATTAATATCATTTTTTTATTACTTTCATCAATTTATTCTTTCATTAATCATCATCTACCTTCCTTATCCATGTGGTGACGGGGTAAGAATACAATTCACCACTCCCTATCTTGCCCGTGGATGTAGTAAAAGACGACTAAATCATAGAATATGCATATAACATCTATGCAAGAACAGGAAAACTAGAAATGAAACTCTACATCAATACGTATAACCAACGTGGTATAGTAGGTTAATTTCACTTCTATTATGGAGTAAGCTCGAGCCCAGCAGTGGGACGTCAATAAGCTGTGATAATGATAATGATACTTTCCCTCTGGTAACGTCACTTAGTGTGGCCTCACCTGGTACTTATGGACTAATGTAATTAAAGTTTCAACCCTATTCGCTTTGTGTTACTTTACTAATATAAGATGCAAATACAATTATTTACAAATCCTTAATGTTTATGTCTATTCGTGTACTAATACATTACCACGGTAGCCTTGTTTTCTCCTGGAACCATGATTTCGCAATCAATCATTAAAATTTAAGAGGCCCCCCCACACATCAATATATGTTTTCGTAAAGCCATTACTGAAATCATCTTATATTTATGTTTAAATATTTATGACCCATTTAATATAGGCACGTTATATTTGCGATGCGAACGAACATAAAGATCTAACATGATCTCAGACGAATCCGTTGCTTGCTTTGAAATATTAAAATCCGGTTTCAAATATTGAAATGTTAACTTTTCATCAAGGATATGTTTTTTCATTGCAAACGGTGGCAACCGTGCAAACAGATGATGGTAAGTGTTGCTGCCGTTCATGGAACTTTGTTAAATCGCTGCCTACCGCGAAGAAAGTGAAAGGAGTGTTAATGCGTGCAATGAGGTTCGGTGAAACTAAAAGCACCACACATAAAGACCGTCAGAAAGTTGTGCTGCGGCTCTTTCTCTCACCGAACAAAGCGCACTAACAAATTGCTACTACTCGGAAGTCGATTTTCTGCTCAGTGTGGTACTGCCGCGGACGGACCGGCCCAGCTTTAGACAGACAACTGTCAACAGTGTGCTCCTACCACTAATATGATCTTCCTATATCCCTTCTAATTTTATTTTTACTCCGTAAATAGCAAGGTAAAAGTTATATACTTTTGCCTTGCTATTTACGGAGTAAAAATAAAATTCATCACTGCTCTTGCGGGTTTCGTAAAAGACGACTAAGGGTTATGATCTGCCTATAACATTAATGCAAAAGGAAAGCTCGATGTAAAACTCTGTACCAATACGCGGGGTATAGTAGGTCAATTTCCTTCCTATTGCCGAGGAGTCTCGAGCCCAACAGTGGGACTTATATGGGCCGAGATGATGATAATTCTAAGAACTAACATACCCGGAAGATCAACCATAGACGATTTGAATAGAATGCTAATAGGAGTCGAGACTTCACCGTTATGCTGGAGTCTCGGGTACGATACCTAGTGCACACAACTGTTAACTGGTCAACTGGTAATTTTTTAATTATATCTTGTTTGACCGGCAAGGAAAAAACTGCAGTTGTAGTCCCACATCTTAAAGTTTAGATAAACGCTCTTGTAGATACGTCAAATTCGTTTCACGGAGAGCACGACTAACCATCGGTCCCGTTGTCACGAGCCAGGGTAGGTAGCTTAGGGTAGTTGGCAGCTTTAGCGTACATTTTTTTGGTGCATGGTAAGCATGCACGTCGTCCATTCTGTCCGGGTTGACCAAAGTGCGGCACGCGACCACATAATCCACCTTATTCCCTCCCCTCCGCCATTGGACTCCGATCCACCGGCACAGGTCAGGTCAGGTCATGTCCACCGGTACAGGTCTACCGTTGGCCACAAGATCTTTGACGTCCCTTCGTCGACTTTTACGAAACCCATAGATAGGTGAGTATTCTTGCTTCGTCAGCACATGGAAGCAAAAGGGATATAATGTGGAAATTGTGTGAACCAGATAATGCACCCTGTTACGATTGTCTACAATAAATCGTAAATCTACTACGTATCAAAGTTATATTACGGTTAGAAAATGTTTAACAGTGACTAGTTTTTCTCCATTTTACGTGATCCGTTTAATATTGTATAACGTCTGTGGAGGACATTTTTTACTTCGTTACTCAATCGCAACACTCGCGATATCTAGTCTTGCAATTGCAAAGAAATAATATGAATGAATTTATTTATTGGTAAGGCTAAGGGGGTAAGGTAAGGCTCCCCCTGTGGGGAACGGACCTCGGCTCGGGGCGTCGCTGAAAGCAAAGTGGGCGTGGCCACGTTTGGTTTAATGACTTTTACGCGGCGCGGTTTTCGACCTCGTCGGCGAGGCCGATACCGCGGAGTTTTTTGTGTTATCGCTGCGCGAGCTGTGTAGACCCTTTCTTGGGCGATCGTAATAGCGTCATCCCCTTCTTCAAGAAGATGACGAGGACGTCAGACCGCATAGGTGTGGTGATGAAGTAAGAATGCATGCGTACATCTATAATAATACGCCTCGTCCATAGTGGGGTGGAAATTGACCTACTATACCACGATTGTCAGATGTGTTGGTATAACGTTTTTTTTTCGAGATTTTTCTTCTCTTGCCTAAATGGTTTGTGCATATTATATGTATGTCTTATTTGCTTTTTATGACAACCATGGGTAAGAGAGGGGTATTAATGTGTTCCTATTAGTATATAATTCTATTGTACGTGTGTAGGCGGGTTTATCAGGTTGGACCATTTTTGATAAAATAAACCTTATTTTTTTAGGTTTGCATAGATCGGTGTCTATTTGGTCAGCTAGTATATTTTTCTACATATTGTAAGATTATAATATATGGGGGTCATTCTCAGTCACATAAATAGATTACAAAATTGAGAAAAAGCTCGTATAGATACTTTTCACAATATACGGTGCCCAATTCGTGTCCCGTCATCGTCGTTACAGCTCATATACGTCCCACTGCTGGGCTCGAACCTCCTCCACAATGGGAGGGAAATTCTCCTACTATACCACGCTAGTCAGACGGTTTGGTGTAGGGTTTTGTTTCGAGTTTTCTTTGTCTTACATAAATGGTATTTATATAATCGTCTGCGTAGTCGTAGTTGTAATCCCTTAGTCATCTTTTACGACATCCACGGGCAAGAAAGAGAATGTTGAATTTTATTCTTATTCCGTCACGGATATACGGATTCACGTTTACTTGACGATAATCTCTTCAAATTGTTTTCGTTATTTATTTCTATGAGTAAGAATTGCCTCCTTCATGCTAAGCCCTCGGAACTCTCTAGTTCTCTAATCGTGTCACCTTACTGTGTGGCATGAGGTATGTTCACATCAGTCAGCCGGCGCTTCGCGTGTGTATTGCATACAAATTACACAAAATACATATCCGTCGTTAAGAAACTGACTCACCAGTACCAATTGTTTAGACGACTTCTTTACTCAGCCTTTCTTTCATTACCTTATCCAATTTTATGTATTTTTTTGATAAGTTTAACTAATTAAATATGATATTCATAACCTTGCAAGCTTTAAGATTAAGACCAAGGTGAGTATGTGAAGTATTGCGTCGACCACAATTATAATAGCAAGGGGGTGACGAAGCGAAGGCACCCTATTATACCTTCTCTAACATTGAATATACTTACTCTACCTTAGATATTCGACTTTGCCGGTGGTAGGAGATCGGGTAGGGTCGGTACAGAGTGCAACCACCATCTACCCGTTAATTCCGTCGCCAAGCAATAGTGAGTCTACTATTGTGTTCTAGTTTGAAGGATAAAACAAACGGTGTAATTTCGGGCGTAAGAAACTTATTGTTAGTTCTCCTTCGTTTATCACACAAACATTTGTAGTCCACTCAACATGTATTATTTCATTGTATATATTACAAAAGTTATTGATACTTAACAGTTTCATGACAGGCCGCCGGCCTGCCATCAATCCTCCTTTTGAATGTAATGTAGACTAGATGGCATTAAATAGAAATGGCGTAGGTCTATGTAAAGCTGTTAGTCATATTTTGCGATACCCACGAGCAATGTTAGTGTTGCTAGTATTCATAACCGCCACCGCACAGCAAATTTAAGGTTGTATATAACATTGATACATTCAAGGTTTCCCCCCCTAAGATCTCCTTTTGTGCAAGGTTAAATAAATATATATTTGCAGCTTAGTAACCATTCCGTGTGGTGACAGAGTAAGAATGCAATTCATCAACCCCTTTTCTTCCCCGTGGGTGATGTAAAAGAAGACTAAGAAATTAAATTTGTATATAACATCTATGTAATAGAAGGACAATTTGAAAATAAAACCATATATCAACCCGTTTGACCAGCGTGGTTCAGAAAGTAAATTTTTCGTCCTATTGCGGAGGAGGCTCAAGTCCAACAGTGGGACATATATGAGCTAAAATTAAAAAAAATTCAAAGATATTGTACCGTTCAATGAGTAAGGTCTATAAATGCATTGCGCAACCCGTTTGCCCTTTGATACAGTACAGAAACAATATCGTATTTAACACGTACGCGTACGGCTGTTTGATGCAGCGATTTATATGCTTGAGGGTTTACGTACTGGTATGCAACGACACCGGGTTATCTGTATTTGATCCAGTGAAATCGAAATTATTTGTGATCACTTGATTTTAGAAATTTTGATCACTGTTAATTAATGTTTTTATGCATATAGAATTAGCCTACTTTACTTCATGTCGCCCGCTTTGCATAGGAGGGAAGTGGAATCGTGCCAAATCCTCCTGTTTTTCTTTTCTAATTAAATTTGTTGCGGGTTCCAAGACAATTAAAAGCGTTTCCCGGGACTTCCCGAGGGTCAAACCTCGTTGTCTTATACAGAGACAATTGTGGATCCTACAAGAGTTACAGTGGTGGGAAAGTGTGGTGGGATAAGTCCCTAAAAAAAAGAAAAAAAATACATATAAAAATACCATCAGCATCACACTTCATATACGTCCCACTAGTGGGCTAAAGCTTCCTCCATATTGGGAGAGAAATTGATCTACTATACCATGCTGGTCGGGATGACTAGACGTACTGGCATAAGGTTTTCTTTCGAATTTTCCTTCTCTTACATAAATGTCTAATACAAACGCGATAAAATCCGTAAAGTAGTTTTATTTATAATTATTTACAACACACATTGCATTGTATTGACAAATGCAAATTTTATGCATGCTTATCATAGTTTAGACAACTACTAAACTAAACCATATAAAATTAACAAATATCATTAAATTAATAATTTGCTGGACCTATCGATGAAAAGAAATTCCTTTTTGAATTAAACTACTCAACTAATTTCTTTTACGACACGATAACAGCGCGAGACGGCATATTTCTCTTTTGTGAGCTTCGTTCAGGGTCACTATTTGAGCGCGACTATTAGCCGGTAAAACGAATTTCGCTAATATTCTGAGCGATGACTTACATTTGCGGCACACCTGGCCGTTCTAATTAATTTTTCTTTGATATACCCATACTGTGGCGTGGTCACGTTAAGGGTTTGGTGATAGCAAATGTATGTTCAGGGTCCATCATTCATCATTTCAGCTCATGTACGTCCCACTATTGGGCACTAGTCTCCTCCACAATAGCAGAGAAATTGACCTTACTATATCATGCTGGACAGACTGGTATAGGGTTTTGTTTCGAGTTTTCCTTCTCTAGCATAGATGTTATATGCGTATTATATCCCTTACTAGTCTTTTACGACATCCAGGTTCAAGATAGGGTGTGCTGATTTATACTCTTACGCCATCACCGCATGGAAGGAGGATTAATATCCTATATTAATTGATATATTAAGTGGCTATTATGGTACAGTGTTACAGAGCTTGGTGCTCCCGGCGATGGTATGGTGTGTGTGAGGCGCGGTCGCCTGGCGCTGATGCTGCCACTGCTCGCGCTGCTGACCCTCGCCGCCGGTGACGTCATCTTCCGCGTTCCTGAAGTATTGGTAAGTATCATCTTTGTATCAGATTATCTTCATCCACTACTGAATGTAAGTCGCCCCAGAAAAAGGGGGACCGATGCCGTAAATGCTATACTTGGCAGGCGGGTTAGCGATCGAGTGATGCTTTTTTTTTTATTGCAAATGGTGGCAAACGAGCAAACAGTACACCTGATGGTGAGTGTTGCTGCCGCTCATAGACCTTTACAAGGCCGCTGCCTACCGCGAAGAAAGTGAAGGGAGTGTGAATGCGTGCATTGAGGCTTGGTGATACCAAAGGTACCACCAAAACCCTCCACACGCAAACACCCTCAGAAAGTTGGGCTTCCGGCTCTCTCGCTCACCGAACGAAGCGCAGTAACAAATTGCTACTACTCAGACGTCGATTTTCTGCGAGAGTGTGGTACTACCCTGGACGGACCGGCCCGCGGCTGTAGACAGATAACTATCGACAGTGTAGTCCTACCACTCTTCAATCTCTCTTCTTGTTCAATCAATCAATTGTCTCTTCTTGTTATACGTATCTCCAGAGAGAGGTCTTTTCTTTGACAAGCGACGATTTAGTCCGGCGTTATGCAAGATGTAACGTGTAGACCCTGCCATATTTTACCCCGATGTCATTTGGTCTAACAACCTGTACAGAGTCCTTATCTTCGGTATCCTTGGCCGCTGTCAACTTTCCCGGTATGACTCTTATTCAAATTTTCTCTGGAACTTTTATCACTAATTTAGTGGACCATCGGTATTGAGACTTTATTTTCGCTGTTAAAGACTTGAAGATAATAAGGCTAATAAGAAGACCATGAAGATATACATAATAATAATGTTGTGATGCTACCCTTACTCAGGTCCGTCACGCAGCCGCTCCAAAGCCGGTTGGCACCGGGCGCAGTAACGCGACTCGTGTGAACGACTCCGAGCGGTGGGACAACGCCGCGGGTGCGGGCGGAGCACTACTCGACGTACGCTATGAGGAGTACTTCGTGGAGCACGACGTGTCTACAGCTGACGCGCGCATCGCCGCCGGGAGACTCAACCTCGATGACAGTAAGTAACACAAAAAGCTTCATATCAAACATAACTGAACTAATTGTAGGTTTATAATAACCTTGGGTGGTGACGGAGTAAGAATACAATTTACCCATGGGTGTCGCAAAAGACGATTACGGGAATTTAATACGCAGATAATATCTACACAAGAGAAGGAAAACTCAATATAAAACCCTATTTCAACACCTCTGATACCGTGGTGTAGCAGGTCAATTTCCCTCCCATTATGGAGGAGGCTTGAACCCAGCAGTGTGACTTATATAGGCTGGATGATGATGTTTATAACCAGTGTGTGTTACCAGCGATGACATACGGCACTGAAACGTGCTCTCTAAATGATGGCCTCATAAGTCTCAAAGGCCCTCGTGCTATGGCTGCTCAATATTTCTTTACGTGTCAAAATTCGGAATACGGCAATCCATAGAAGAACGGGTTTGAGCGACATATGGTAACGTGCAGACCACATCACTCGTCGAACTGCATCCTTGGAAAAGAAATTTTCTCGAATACCGACCACGAATCGGACGACGCAACGTAGGACCACCCACTACTGGGCGGACTGACGACACCTTGAAAGTCCCATGGAACCGTTGTATGCAAGAGGCACGGGTCTGTGCTGAGTGGCATCGTTGTACGGAGGCCTATGTCCAACAGTTGGCGTCTATGCGCTATGATGGATGGCAACTAGTTGTAGAATAAAGCTGCCAAGTCATACTTATCTTGCAGAGATGTGTATTTGCTCCATATTCGTCTCTTACAATACCCACGGGAAAGGAGATTGCGAATTATATTCTAACTGCGTTATCACACGAAGGATAATACATTATTAGTGTTTATTTTAATTATATATTTACATAATATTGTTTGTTGTAAATACAATGTATTGTGATTGCATACGTGTGTGTATTACATTACAATAATACGTTATAACTAGTTTTAACCGCGACATCATTCAATGCACACATTTAATGCAAGTGCAGTATTTTCTTTTTAAATAAAATAACACTTTGTACTAAGAAATTAATTATTGTGTCGAAAGTAAAACTGAGAACAGTAATTTGTCATCACTACAAGAAAAACTCCAAAACTATATTAAACCGTCCGATTAGCGCGCAGTTCAATTAAACTGTCACTGTGGTGGCATCCTCTGTGCAAGCATGTGTATTCGCTGAAGAGGAAAAATTACATAAATATGATATTAAAAATATGAAATGTTCCGTGAGGTGACGGAGTAAGAATACAGTTCATCTTGCCCGTGTGTGTCATACTAAACTATTAAGGAATATAATATGCATAACATAACACCTATCCCAGAGATGGAAAACTCGACATAAAACCCTATACCGGCACGTCTCATCAGCGTGGGTCAGTTTTCCTCTTGTAGTGTAGGCCCGAGCCCAACAATGTCACGTATATGGGCCGAGATGATGGTGATAAAAGAATATGAAACGGAAAAGTCATTCTCACGTGAAGGTAGCACAAACGAACCGACACAGTTGTCATTATATGATTGATATATTAATATTGGATGTAATATAATAACTAGCTATTTGTGTTATATATAACCTTGTTTGATATATTAGAATTACTTCGTTCGATATCATAAGTTTGAAAAAAAAATTATTGTGTGGTACCGACCCACATAATAATTTTTTTTTACCACACAATAATTTTTTTTGGGTATATACCCAGACTGACTAACCTATAGTAGTCAGCTCGATGGCAGGGTGGCAGGTGGTCGGCAGGTTATGGAGTTTTACGCCTCCCGTCTACTGCCTTAGTTATCGAGCGTGGTGACATCAGAACATCATCTCAACTGATACATGCACCATGTCTTTGTAATATAACTGTAGCAAGCAGGTTGGACGAATTTGAAATAGACCTGTCGTTGCCGACCATCGTCTCACAGATGCTCGACAGCAACAGGTGCTGGTTGTCGATGGCCTCATTTTGTGATGTCGTCATTACAAGGAAAGAGGCTGCGGAGCGAGAACGCGAGGCGCTTGCGTCTGTTCATCGGGAGGAGTAGGCGCCAATATACGCAACTCCTTCCACCGCCTTGAATGACGCTAGGACATGGCCAGACGACCATGCGTTGGGGTGTTGGGGATTGAATATCATCAGACAATCTATCCGGCGCCCCATAAAAGCGTGGAAGGGGCTGCTGTGGTTTTAGTGGGTAAGCCGATCACACGGTGGCCGTCGAGTCCCACACATTCCTCCGTCTGTTACCGGTGGAGGACAGTGCGTAAATGTATTTCCGCAGCGTGAACAAAAAAAAAGGTTGGACGAATTGGTGTGAAACTTTGTCGAGTTTTCCTTCTTTTAAGCAGATTATGAAATAATATAAAAAGCATGCATGGCATTTTCAGCCTTCTGCGAGACAGTGATCTCGCGGAAGGAGGCGGCGGATCGCCTGCGTGAGGAGCGCAGCCTCGATGAGGAGATCCGCCGCCGGCGACTGGGGCGGCGCAGGCGCAACTATCTGCGCCTCATGCCGCCCTAGCCGAGGCCGCGGGTCACGTGACCGGGGATTAGTCCGTCACCCGCCGAGAGGCCGACCGCGTGAGGAAAGACCGACGTCCTCCCCGAGGGGGGGACGTCGGTCGATGGGAGGGTACCCCAATAGGGGGTATTCCGTCGGGTCGACCACTGACAAGTTAACGCTGCTCCAGTGGTCGGCCCAACGACGAAGGCGACGTGGTTTTCGGGTGGGTCGCGGGAGTTGCGTGCTTAAGCCCCTCTGTCGCCCCGGACGGAGTGGTGCGAAGGCGCGCAGACCGCGACCCACCCACAAAAAAAAAATGCATGGCATTTTTGTAGTCATCATCATAATTTTAGCCCATGTAGGTTGAGTTAAAAAGCCAGCTAGGCTTTGACTATTGGGCACGGACTTCCTCCACTGTAGGAGGAAAATTGACATACGGACGACCAAGGGATATGATATGCTAGGTTATGTTATACCTATGCAAGAGAAGGAAAACTCTGCATACGGGTCTGACCAGCTTGGTATAGTAGGTCAATTTCCCTCCCATAGTGGAGGACGCCCGAGCCCAACAGTGAGACGTGAGCTGAGATTATGATGAATTATTAATTTAAACTTAAGAACACTCATGTGCAACCACCGGATTGGAACACGACTACACTAAGAAAGATCTGGCAAGAAAACTCACAGCATATTATTATTGATTCTTAAAACACTGCTTACTTTATCGATTTTATATGAATTACTGTTGATTGCATTAGTTGGAGTGTTACTGAATGTCCTGGGTTCGATTCCTATGCAGGATTATTGCTATCCTTTACACGATTCATGAAAGATCGTTTCAAGTTAGAGTGTGATTTGTGCTTATGGGTTGTCTAAAAATAAATTATGTACTTAAATATTTGTCCTGTTTAGAAATCGAGTCCAGAACATTCGGCTCACTGTGTTATTGTAGGTATAACATTAGAAATAGTATTGTTTATCGCCTTGAGTATTGTAAACAAGTAATGTTATGTTAATAGTCACGAAAATTGTATGAATAATAACAACTTGTTTATTGCATATATGTAGTTAAATGTTTTAATTTGAAGTTTTATTAACTGTGTATACATCTGTAACGAGCTATCAACGAATTTTATAATCATCTAGTTGTTTACAATGTAAATCTATTGTTTATGTTATATAGCACTATTGTGCATGCAGTGATACACTAATAAAACGATTCACGATTCAAAAAAATTGCGCGTGTAACACTGTACACGGGATAGAAGTGAAAAAAAAAAAACTAAATTAAAAAATACATATCGCACCTTTAATCATAAACTGAATTAATTCAAAATTTACGTTTTTTGAGTTTTCAATAAAAACCGAAATAACTTCGTCAGTAGAATACGTACAATCTAACAGATAAATCGATACGACGTAAATGACAGAGATAAAAGATTGTCGTTCTCTTTTCCATTAACTCCTGAGTACATGTCGATACTTTATTCAAAAGTTGCATGTATTCATACTTATTTCATTTTATTAGAAAATTACATGTTTTATTAACATATTATAATTTATTTCAGTTTTTTATAAATTATATTGTACAATTATGACATCATTTTGAATTAATGCAGTTTAAGACTAAAACGTTTATGCAGAACTTTAATAACTAAGTTTTATTTCAGTTTTGTACTATAAATAAAAAAAATCAGGTACATATTTTAGTGAAAAGAGCAATAAGTACGAACTTTTTTTTAAACTGCTGTCTAAGGTGTATTCTTCATTTAGATCGTATAATTTTGTATCTTATTCCAATAATAGACTAATTATGCTATAGTTATCTTTTTTTTTAAATACCTAGTCCTTCTATTCATCCATACTAATATTATAAATGCGAAAGTAAGGATGTTTGTTTGTTTGTTTGTAACGCTTTCACGCTTAAACCACCGAACCGATTTCAAAAATTCTTTCACCAATGGAAAGCTATAATATCGGGGAGTAACATAGGCTATATTTTATCCCGGTATTGCCACGGGAACGAGAACTACGCGGGTAAAACGACTATAACCTATAACCGAAGCGAAGCGAGGGCGGGTTGCTAGTTTTTTTATAATTTTTTGAAGGCATCAATCTAAATATGTCAAACTTTAAATGCGATTTCCCACACAATTTAAATTTTGTGTTAATTCAGTTTATGAATAAAGGTGCGATATATTTTACTCTGTCGCTTTACACCGTTGTGTATATGTCGCTCTCTTTCGCTTAATGGCGTGAAAACTAAATGTAAAGTCAGTTCTCTCTCTTATTCACACTACGTAATAACTTTCGTCTCTCTCGCGTAACGAAATAGGCTTAAATGTGACTCGTCCTTGAAATTTCACTCGCGACTCTCGTCTATATTTCGATTATCGAATCGCCGCCCAAGAAGATTTACTTAAAAAAAAAGTAGGTATCACGTTCTGTTCAACAGGAATAATCAAATAATTGTCATTTAACGATTATACTGTCTCGCGTGAATTACTTAATCAAGTAAACATACTCCATTACCTCATTTTGGAAAAGAGCTGATACACTGCTGGACCGATATTAACCAAACATGGCTAAGAAGAACCAACGCAAAGAAACTGGCTTGAAAATGAAAAAAAAAACGCATTGAAATTGGTCCATCCGTTTGAGAGCTATGATGCCACAAACAGACCGACAGACATCGACGTCAAACTTATAACACCCCTCTTTTCGTCGTCGGGGGTTAAAAAATGCGACGTCCTAATCTAATAAAATGACAATTTTTTCACGGAATCAATGCCATCATCTTAACACCATCATTTAAACGAACTGTTATCAACCTACACGTGTTTTATTAAAAAAAAAAACGAACTACACTAAAGTACTAATTTTTATATTACTTAAGACTTTATAAACATACAATGAACGTACACAAATTACATTCAGACCCTGGAACAACACGGATAGGACATATTAAAGTTGTCCTATGTCGGGATCGAATCCAAGATCCTTGCCATGGAACATACCCACATTCTGTAGCGGGTAGATATAAATCTATATAATAACGATAACTTATTGGGCGTTAGATATCTTACCCTGTCCGTGACCATGAACGCTGTAGTGTCCGACCGCAATTTCGGTTTCGATTTCAGTCTAGTTTCGGCCAAAAAACGAGTTTCGGTTTCGGCTTATAATCGTGCTGAAACTACGCAGAAACCGAAACTGAATTCGTGGGTTTTTGCGCTCGGTTACAGGTATCGTTGCACGAGGGAGACGAAGTGTCATTTTACAGTGCTCATAGTCATCTCACAATTTTAGTTCTTTCGTTTGTGTCTGCGCGTCGCGAATACACAAACAAAGTTTCGTAGCTTGAGGTAATCACTTCATAACAGGTATATTTTATTTCACTATTTAGATGATGTATTTCAAAAATGATCTAGAACATCTTTGTCTTTGTATTTTTGTAGATACAAGGCAAACAAGACTGGCTGGTCAACTAGGTTTATTATAAATCGATGGTTAAGTTTTATAACTTTCATTTTATGTTTATATTAATTAGTATAGAGTAAAAACTGACTATTTATTATAGACTATTTTTTTACCCACAAAAATATTATAATTTACACAGATATTTCGGTTTCGGCCGAAACTGAGACTGAGCCTGAAATTCGGTTTCGGCCGTAAAAAGTAGTTTCGGTCGGACACTACTGTAAAGTATATGAAACATCGGGCAACGAAAAATCAAATGCAAACGATAAAAACCGTAAAGATATATTTATTTATAACAAGGCTCAAAGTCGCTCAGCGTGCTATGGAATGGGCTATGCTCGAGATTTCTCTGCGAGATAGAATCCCAAATACGGAAATCTGCAGAAGAACGGGTGTAACCGACATAGCACGAAGAATTAGCACGCTGAAGTGGCAATGGATAGGCCACATCGCTCGACGAACTGACAACCGCTGGGGAAGAAAGGTTCTCGAGTGGCGACCACGTATTGGACGACGCAGTGTAGGATGTGTAATACGAGACTCGCGTAAGCATTAGATATCATTAAGTCCTAATATGTTGAGGATACATTACTTAACAATTCCTAACATAAAATATTGTGTATAGAATACATAATACAGTGTATGTACTATGTACCCTTTAGTGGTTATACACACAAATGTGTTGGTGACTTGTCCCCATGAGTACGAGACGAGACTCATAAAGGCGAATATTGTATGACGCAATAGCGTTTACTTGTACATGTCCCTAATTAAACGATACACTCAATGTCAACTAGATTAGTCTTGGTACTCCAGAGATCAAAGAGCGATTTTGGGTACTACATATTGTCTTTCATATTTAATTAGTGTGGAATAAGAATACAATTCACTACTCCCTTTCGCCCGTGGGTGTCGTTAAATACGACTAAGGGATTATAATACGCAGATAACATATATGAAGGAGAAGGAAATCTCGAAATAAAACTATACCAACACATTTGACGAGTTTGGTTATAGTAGATCAATTTCTCTCCAATTGTGGAGTTGACTCGAGCCCAGCAGTAGGACGTATATGAGTTGTGATGATGATTCAACTTTCATTTGCATTGATAATTGAATGAATGTCATGTAATTACTGCGTTCCTCCAGATAGGTCGCTCAAGGCAGCAGTACTGGTGACCCGCCCAATCAATGGCAAAAACGCCTACGGGGGCTAACGACAGGGTGTGGGGAGACAGGACAATCCGTCTCAGAAAATTTCTTTCGTACTGTCGTAGTAGGGGAAGCGCGAGTAGCTGTCTATGTAAGTGTTAAGATTGACAGGTACTCACGCTGGTATGCCACTCAGTATCCTATCATTTCGTTTACATGATAGTGATTTATTTATCTTTCTATTGAATGGGCTTAGTAATTTTGTGATGAAATTACATCATTATAATATGTAATTGAGTTTTGGCGGGAAAGGGGAGTGTCATGTAATGATCTTGTATTAAATACATAAAATTTCGATAGCATTTTATGCAATACTAGCTGACCCAACAGAATTGTTCTGTTCAAATAAAATAAAAGGAATTCGCCTTGAAATCGACAGCAGCGCCACCTACCGGATCCAATTGTGAATCTAAACCATTTTCGAATCCCCTTGAACATACATAAAAAATTTCATCAACCTCGCTTTAGGAGGAGTTCAATTACAAATATACGATTTTATTAATGGTAGGCGCACACTGTTGACAGTTGTCTGTCTACAGCCGCGGGCCGGTCCGTCCGCGGTAGTACCACACTGAGCAGAAAATCAACGTCCGAGTAGTAGCAACTTGTAACTGCGCTTCGTTCGGTGAGCGAGAGAGCCGGAAGCCCAACTTTCTGAGGGTGTTTCCGTGTGGTGGGTTTTGGTGATGCCTTTTGTTTCACCGAACCTCATTTCATGCATTACCACAAGCTACCATTAACAGTGTAGCCATCGCACTGTTGAAGGCGACGATTTAACTTACGGGCAATGAATGGAGTAGAGTAGAATGTATGAAGGGTTAATTGATAAATAAAAATTTGAGAAGAAAAAGCTTAGAGATTTTAGTGATCAAATTTTTGAACTAAACAGTATATAGACTCGTCTATATTCTATACAAATATACAAAATTTAAGTCTTTGTATAAGGAGTAACTTAGGCTATATTTTGTCTCGGTATTCCCACGGCAGCGGGCACTGTGCGGGTAAACCCCCAGGAATACGCTACTTAAAGTTGTATTATATAATTATATCCTAATAAGATTTTCATGAGAAAATTTTGGAAAGCGAAGGTACCTAATATAAAAAAAATGTAATAATCCATACTAATATTATAAATGCGAAAGTAAGGATGTTTGTTTGTTTGTTTGTAACGCTTTCACGCGTAAACCACCGAACCGATTTCAAAAATTCTTTCACCAATGGAAAGCTATAATATCAGGGAGTAACATAGGCTATATTTTATCCCGGTATTCCCACAGGGACGGGAACTACGCCGCGGGTAAAGCGACTGAAACCGAAGCGAAGCGAGGGCGGGTTGCTAGTATTACATAAGTATGACATATACACAACACAAAATGCTAAAAAAGTTATTCCGCACACGCGAATTAATCAAAAATAAATTTAATATTCAAAGTATGACACCGGAACTTTATGACTTTTAACAGGCACCATTACTGCCTTTATATAACCAATATATACACTCATTTGCAAAAAAAACGGGCACCTAAGCAATGAACCATTTCAAATGTTAATATTTCTTTGTTTGATAATTATAGGTAGTTTTATCCACACAATTTGCTAAATTAATAAGAAAATAATCGTTTTCATCAGTATTTCATAAAATTTAGATACAATTTATGGGAAATAATGCTAAACCTCGCTAGTAGTGTATATTCGCTAGTAGTGCATATGCTCATGAAGTAAAAATAAAAAAGTTTTTTTGTTTGTTTTTCTTTAATAAAGTAAAAGCAGATAAATGTTTAGTATCGAGTGTGACCCCCTCTAGCTAAAATCACAGCTTGAATTCGTCTGGGCATGCTAGCGAGTATATCCCGGATACTTGCTTGCGGAATACGTTCCCACTCCGCAGTAATCACATTCTTCAGCTCTCTGATGGTCTGCGGAGCCGGGTGTACTGATCTCACACGCCGTTTCAGAACGTCCCAGACATGCTCTATGGGATTGAGGTCGGGACTTCGAGCTGGCCAATCCAAACGACGAATGCCGACCTCTTGCACATACGCATTAACATCGCGGGATCGGTGGGCGCGAGCATTGTCGTCCATAAAAATCGAGTCTTCACCTAGAGCGGTCAATGCGGGTTGTGCATGAGAAATTAGAACTTCCGTTATGTATCGATGCCCAGTCAGTGAGCCGTTTTCAATGAAGACTAACTCTGTACGATCCATTGAATTTATTCCTGCCCAAAACATAACAGAGCCCCCACCATAAGGTGTGATTTCTTCGAAACATGCCTCTGCAAAGCGTTCTCCTTGTCTTCTTAGCACTCGCCGACGTCGATCTTCACCGAACAGAGATATCCTGGCTTCATCAGAGAACAAAACCCTATTCCAATCGTCTTGAGTCCATGATTCACAATTTCTAGCGAACCTAAGCCTGTGAACTCTGTGCTCACGGAGTAATTTGGGGCCGCGGGCCGGGCGGTGACTGCGTATATTGGCAGCGAGAAGCCTCCTCCTGACCGTCCATAGACTAATATGCACATTTCTTACTTCTTGGAGGTTGTTCTTAAGATCCACATACGAAGATTTGCGATTTCTCAATGCGCGACTCACAAGAAAACGATCATCCCGTGGTTGGGTACATGGTTTTCTTCCAGAACCAGGCCTTCTCTCGACGGAACCAGTCTCCTGATATCGCTGCCAGGTCCTTTGGACTGTCGAGCGACTAACATTTAGCCTTCTAGCCACGAAACATTGGCTGCAACCCTCTTCAAGCAGCGCGATAATTTTGGTAGCTTTTACCACTTTATCTACCATTTTTGATACAGCCAAACAGCATTAAATAAAGCTTTGACAGTCAAGGATATGAAATTAATCGATAAAAATTGAATAAAAGTTATGAAAGTCGATGTTAACTTCTGGAACTTCGCGCCAAAAATGTAGGATAAAAAGGGGTTTTCTGTAAAAATGAACATCAAATGAAAAATTGAATTTAGAACGTACTTTTTTAAATACCACAGCATTTTTAAAACCGGCCAGTAACGTGTACAAACGATTGAAACCTTTTTGGTATTGTATCTTTTTAAATATGAATGAAAATCAAAACCGCCCGTTTTTTTTGCAAATGAGTTTATTTAAATACCATTAAATATATACTTGCCAAGTTTCAGTAAGTCTGTAGAATACATATTACTTCTTATATGTGTATATAGACTTAAGTACCTATATGACGAGCTATGTAGTAACGGCAAAGAATACTACAAACCTACATTGCTTCCATGTGGTGACGGAGTAAGAACACAAATTACCATTCTCTATCTTGCTCGTAGATGTCGTAAAAGACGACTAAGGGATCCAATACACATATACATACATAACATCGACGCAAGAAAAGGAATACTCGAAACAAAACCCTATACCAACCTGTCTGACCAGCATGGTATAGTAAGGTTAATTTCCCTCCTAGTATGGGAGGCTCGAGCCCAATAAGGGGAAGTATATGAGCTGTAATGATGATGACGATTACATTACTTTTGCGTGTCATAAAAAAGCTAACACCTTAACATAGACCTGGGCTAACTCCATCTGACCTCGTCTAGTTAATAATTATATTCCCAAAGAAGGTTGAAGAAAAATTATTGACAGTAATTTTTACAATATGTAGGTACCTACTATAAAAGAAGAGTACCTACATATTGAGTCGAGCACACGTAATTGGGCTGGGTGATGTTGATAGTTGCAGATACTTATTATATCAATACCGCGTGGTGGTGTCCACAAATATTAACATACCTAAAATAGTTCGCGAGTGTCGTAAAACCCGACTAAGAACTACATATTTGTCAAAAAGAATTGACGCCAAATAGGTACCTGTTCGTAAAATTGAAGCAAAATCTTATGGTGTATGATCAGTGGGCCTACTCTTGAAATCAATTCTATTTTCGAATCCGATTCGATTCCAATCTCACCAAACTTATATTTGGTACTCTTGAACAAAATCGAGAATGAATTTTTCGCGTTCGTCGTTGTTATTTTCACCAAATGTGCCATGTTTTCTTACTTTAAATTAATAACGTTATCGAACTCAATCACCACAAAGACGCTTTCTTAAAATTGTACAACATTAACGATTTTAAACTACGTCAAAATCACATCGGGAGTAGCAAATATTTGACTTAATCGACGAGAGTCAAATTCATTTAGTTTAGAAACGTTCCACCGAATTTGATTCCAATCGGGCGCTAGTGTCGCTTTCAAGAGTACCAAATTTGCTCAAATTCGAGCTGCGATTGGATTTAGGATTGAAATCGAGATTCAAGAGTAGGCACTGTTCTTATTTCATCTTGATGGTGTTAGAGAAAAAATACGCAATGTCGAGCCCATATCAATGAGGATTAGGGTAGCATGTGATAATAAATATCTTAATACACACTCATAAGGATATTATCAATATTATAAATGAAAGTGAGTGTGTTTGTTACGCTTAAACCACCGAACCGATTTCAAAAATTCTTTCACCAATGGAAAGCTATAATATCAGGGAGTAACATAGGCTATATTTTATCCCGGTATTCCCACGGGAACGAGCACTACACGGGTTAGGCGACTGAAACCGAAGCGAAGTGAGGGCGGATTGCTAGTAATTAATAAAACCATTATATTTTATAAATAAAACTATTTATACAGATTTTATCGCGTTAGTATTTTATTTTCGTTTTCCTGACATTTTGAACATGTTTCAGGGTTCACGGTGGACTAAGATGTCTTACATCCAACAAGTCATCGTTACTACACATATTTATATCTACCCGCTACAGAATTAGTTATTAAATTTCGACCCACATTTTGATACAAATTTATTGCTACTACTTGCAGTAATCGAACAGTATGCTGTAATTTCCGGAGTGTGGTGATGGAGTAAACATACAGTCCACCACCCTCTGTCTCACCCATGGGTGTTATAAAAGACGACTAAGGGATATGATATACAGGTAACGTGCAAGAGAAGGGTAACTTGACATAAAACGCTATGCCAACATATCTGACCAGCATAGTATATTAGGTTAGTTTCCCTTCCAATGTGGAGCCGGCCTGATCCCAACAGTGGGACTTATATGTTTTGAGATGAGGATAGTGTAGTGTAGGTATGTATAATGCTCGAAACGTCGGGAAATCATAAATTGATTACAAACGCGATAATCCGTAAAAAAGTTTTATTTATAACTAGCAACCCGCCCTCGCTTCGTTTCGGTTTCAGTCGTCTTACCCGCGTGGTGCCCGTTCCCGTATACCGGGATAAAATATAGCCTATGTTACTCCCTGATATTATGGCTTTTCATTGGTGAAAGAATTTTCTACTTCGGTTCGGAGGTTTAAGCGTGAAAGCGTAACAAAGAAACAAACAACTGTCGCATTTATAACATTATAGTTGTCACAAAATAAGAGGCCCGTTTTGACACTTGGTCTCACCGATGTATTTAGTGATGAACCTTACGACTCAGTACTCGATACTCACGATAAATCGAATCAAGTTTATATGAGTATATAATCGATTTGAATATGTATTGTAAAGTGCATTGGATTAAAGTTCTGATTTGAAAATTTTACTTAAACTGTGATATTGTAGATATTTTGAAATGATATAATGTTACGAATGGTAATTTTTCTATCATTTAATATTTTTGTTACAATAACATTCACTCAATCACAAAAATATCGAGAAAAAGTGAATCTTCAGTCAATCATTTTCTTAAGATGATGAGCTAAAATTGTCAGTTGAGCTATCGTCACCCATATATACATATGTATTATTTCATTTTCATATTGTCAATATTGACGTCTCGAATTTTCAGTAATAATCACTACACAGCTGGTGAAATTTTGTAATTAGTTGGTCTAAATACTAGTATTCAAATTAATAACACCGGCCAAGTACGAGGCCGCCTTAAAAAATATATCTTGATCGATTTATTTTTCCTTAACCGATTATTAATAGTCTGTGGACAATATGAAAAAAATCGTTATGCTACAGCACTTAGCCCAGTGGGCGGTACCCGTCAATGAAAAATGTTATTACCTTCAAAACATTTCGATCGGTAAAAAATAGAAAACTTCTTGGGCGTGAACTGTCAAAACGGCCCTTTTATTTTGTGACAACTGTAGTAAGGATATGTAACACTCGCGTAAACATTATTAACTATCATATAACTACAATGCCTTAGAATAATAACGTATAGAAGGATAGTGTCAGTACTTCGAACTTTAAAAATTTGAATCTAAAAATAGTAATGGCGCGCAGACGATTACACACGTACACACGGAAACCACTATACAAATTATGAAATCAAATTTTGTTTTTATTAACATAAATCGTCCAAATACTTTTAAAAGTAATGTTAAAAACCTCTTTATGTTTTTCAAGTGTGTTGTGGCACCATTTGAATGCACAAGCCGTCATAATTACCTATTTATTTTTTAAGAGTTGCGTACGTTCGTGCAGTGCAATGACTTATACATTACGGGACTGTTCCGGCGTAGGCTCCATTAGGCTCCAATTGAAATGCCTCACTTTTTGTGCGTGGACTTACCTTCTATATGTTATTATTCTAAGTACAATACATTATGCAGCCAACAGTAATACTAAGTATATAGTTACGAGTCATTATTATATTGTCATTGAACTGAAAATTGTATGCATTTTTCACATTACGTGTAATTTATAGACCTTGATGTATGTATGTAGCGGTACTTGTGATAATAACGCATACAAACATATATCTGTTTATAAATCATTTCATCTGTTTGTCGGTTCATATACGTCCCACTGTTGGGCTCAAGCTTCCTCCACAATAGGAGGGACATCCATAATGTCTGGTTGTCAATCTGAATGTGACTTTATGTAAGAACCGTGGCAGACCCAATAAGGGATAGGTTGGATTGGTTCAATACGAAGGACTGAAGTCTATGGAAGGTGCCGACCCCACTTAGAAAGTGATAAACTCAGGCTAATGATGATCATGCTTATTAGATCGGTTTTCTTTTGGATTTGCCTTCTTTTACAAGCTTTTATTTAGTTTCACCTGTCCCGTTGTCTGTAATCAAATCTTGCAAGTTAAATTTGATCCACTTCCCGGTTTCTGATTGAGCTAAAATTTTGTATACATGTATAAATCGGATGACAATGCAATATTATTGGGACATAGATAAGATCTGATGATGGACATGGAAGCTAGCCATAGGAACTTCGTAATTAAACGACGCAACCCCATCAACCCCATTGAGTTTGGGCTCATTTGATTCGCCTAGACGAGTACCTACTTATACTATATGATAACAAGGGTCTGATGATGGACCTGGATTTTTAACTTTTAGTTCATTTTATTAACAAATAATAAAAGCTTGTTTTTAAAAAAGGATTTTTCTTTAATTATATTACAATTATATTATACTATTTGATGACGATGTTCTGCGACGATGTTCTGCGATCGACCGCAGCACCACCACAATCGGTAATTCTAATTATTAATCTAAACCATTCTCATATCCATTGGAACAGCCACAAAACAAAATGGGTGCAGCTATTTAGGAGTTCAATTACAAACATACGGACAAAATGTTTTTATATATAAAGGTGTATATTCTTTATTTGTATTTTCCATACCCGCAAAAATATAAGGAATGCTGAATTGCATTCTTATCCCGTCATCGCGAAGAAAATTAAAATTTATATTTATACTCTTGTATCACTAAAATTACGTTTTTTATCTATCTTAGGTCATATAGGTCTCACTGCTACACTTTGGTCTCGTCCTTAATAGAAGGGAAATTGACCAACTATACGCTAACCTACGCTATGCTGATAGTGCTGATTGTTAGTTTTATTTCGAGTTTTCCTTCTCTTGCATATACATTATCTTTTAGTCGTCTCTTACGAAAACGACTGCCAAGATAAGGATTATTGAATTATATTCCTGCTCAATTACCACAAGTTAAATTATATTCAAAAACATTTAATTATATATTATGTACTAGCAACCCGCCCTCGCTTCGCTTCGGTTATAGGTTATAGTCGTTTTACCCGCGTAGTTCCCGTTCCCGTGGGAATACCGGGATAAAATATAGCCTAGTTTACGCCCTGATATTATAGCTTTCCATTGGTGAAAGAATTTTTGAAATCGGTCCAGCCGTTTTGAAGATTACCCGGAACAAACAAACAGACAGACAGACAAAATTTTTTTAATTGCTATTTTAGGTATAGGTGTCGTGCAAATAACCGTGTGAGCATGAAAAAAGCCTATTATTTTGACATTACAAACAGACACTCCAATTTTATTTATTGGTATAGATGACAGAAAGCACACATTGGTTACATTGCATATGCCGTAGTTAATGACAGTGGTGCGGAAGGTCGCGAGGGATATAATGACGGTTGCTTCCACACAGGCTGTTCACAGTACCCGGGGCTCAGGTCGCGGGGCGTGGTACACATTGTTGTAATTGTATACACATCAATGCTACACTGTGTAAGTATACATATAATTCAATTCAAATCATTTATTATGTACTAGCAACCCACCCTCGCTTCGCTTCGGTTTTAGTTGTTTTATCCACGTAGTGCCCGTTCCCGTGGTAATACCGGGATAAAATATAGCCTAGTTTACGCCCTGATATTATAGCTTTCCATTAGTGAAAGAATTTTTGAAATCGGTCCAGCCGTTTTGAAGATTACCCGGAATAGACAGACAGGCAGACAAAAAAAATATAAAGTGATTTTTAGGCATGTGTATAGTTGCAAATAACCGTGTAAGCATGAAAAAAGTCTATTATTTTGACATTACAAACAGACACTCCAATTTTATTTATTGGTATAGATAAACCCCGCGGGGGCGCTTACGTATTGATATTTTTTATAATATTTTATCCTAAATTACTACCAAGTCGGAACGCGACCGCACTGAGAAGATCCGGAAAGAAACTCGGTGGGATGGTCTTCTTTTTAATGAATTTACTAGTTATTTTAAATAAAAGTCGTATATATGATATGATACGTTCTTTAATATTGTAGTACATTATTTTATTCTATCACTTCTATCCTCAATAGTTTTCGCAGCGCATGTGATGAAAGCAATTTTTTTGACAACTTGGATTACATTATTGAAGTTTAAGCAAAGATGCGTAATTAATTTTGGAAATTATTATAGCCTATGACACTCCACAATAACGTAGCTTTCTATTGGTGAAATAATATTGAAAATCGGTTCAGTAGATCCAGAGATTACCCTTTACAACGTCACAAACTCAAACGTTACCTCTTTATAATATTAGTATAGATGTATCAGGTTATGGGGCAACTGTTCGAGTATGTTGTAGTTTAACGGTCATAGATCGTATTTAAAATGTATATTACACAAAAAGCAATGTATACTTTCGTTGAGGAGGCTCGAGCCCAACAGTGGGACGTATATGAGCTGAGATGATTATGTCGCATAGGCAACCGTTAACCGTACCAAGTATTGAAAGTAAATAATTATACAATCTTCAATCGCCGTTGATTCGTTTTTCGTGACTATCATTTCAATCTCACTCGTAAGGTCGGGCCATCATCGTAAGACGCGACTATATGGGGCTAGAAGTAAACGAAGTCCACTCAAACTATAGTTCTGTCTGAGAATAGAAGCTATGACATTTAGCACTGTAGCTTGATATCTTTACAGCAACGCCATCTTTGCAGTCGAAATTGAACAGACTCTTTAGTTTTTAATAAGTTGTTTACATTAAAGTACGTTGTACCCCTAAAACCATCTATTTGGGATAACATCATGAGACCTTGACCAGTTATTGACACCAGTTGTGTTACAGGAAGGCAGTATGTACAGTATGCACAAGACACTTGACTGCTAACTGTGTACGCAAGTACAGTGGTCGGTAACGCTCTGATGGACACTACTGGCAAGGTCTCGTCCCGGCGCACGATTTGACCTTCGATTTTGTCACCGAGGGTCACGTGACCGTTATTGATACATCATTGATTGGTTTCTTTATTACCTTGAATCGCAGTGTAATAAGATATTCTTTTTTATTATAATTAAGTATTTCAGTAAAAAATGTATTAAGTTAAAATTCACTAAAAATTTTAAAGTAGTGGGCTATTTTAATTTCGTGTGGTGAGACGGAGTAAGAATACAATTCATAACTCCCTGTCTTGCCCGTGGATGTCGTAAAAGACGATTAAGGGATATAATATGCACATAAGATATATGCACATAAGAGAAGGAAAACTCGAAATAAAACACTATAACAACTTGTCTGACCAGCATGGTATAGTAGGTCAAACTCCCTCCTATTGTGGAGGTGGCCCGAGCCCAACAGTGGGACGTATGTGGGCTGCTATGATGATGGGCTTTTTAATGTGTAACTTTTTGGGTCCGTTATGGCCTGATTGACAACACCCCGCGCAACTATCCGTGGTGACGTAAAGACAGTGTGTCTTCTCTCCCCTATTCAGTAAGGCACTGGATCGAAACTTTATCTATAATAGGTCACTTGCTGTGTTTAGGCTATTATAAACCCTTACAATGAACGTTTTTCAATATGGTGATGGGGTAAGAATACAATTTATCACTCCTTCCGTGCCCGTGGGTGTTGTAAGAGATGACTAATAATTTTACACAGATCTTCCTTTTTTTTTGGGGGTCGGCTACGGCCGGCGCTCTCCTCGCACCACTCCGTCCGGGGCGACAGAGGGGCGTAAGCATGCACACCCACAACGCACCCGTAACACCATGTCGCCTTCGTCGTTGGACCGACCACCGGAGCAGGGTGTCTTGTCGTCAGTGGTCGGCACGACGGAATGCCCCCTTAGGAGTACCCTCCTATCGACCGATGTCCCCCCCCTCGGGGAGGACGGTGGTCTTTCCTCGCATTTTACAAAGACCTAGGCCAACTGAGGATCTCTGGGCAATAAATATGTACATACATAAACATTTGCACTATGTAAATGGTAGAATACATATTGTGTATAAATCTATATATACATTTATATTAGAAATAACATAAAAGCTACAATACATTTTGCCGTAATATCGGGCAAATTTATATACATGAAGGATCCTTTAGTCTTTTGAAGAGTTGGTTTTGTAAAACGACTATCTCATTGATTTGGCTCAACGGATCATGAATTACTCCGTCAGTGAAGCGATAGCGTGATCCCTCCCGCATACAAGTACGAGGATTTCATCCTAGCCCCGCTCTAAGCGTGTATAGGCATCCGATAAGATAACCTGCCGGGTGACCTTTAAGGAACAAAAACTAGAATATTCTTTCGCCTACGCTTACGAAAGTGTGCTGCTAGTTGCTTATCACAGGATGTTATGTTACAAGATAAACTTAACATATAGAGTTAATATTTAGTGAACATTTACGTATAATGAACGATAAGTTTAACAAATAAACTGTATCAGACATTGCACTCGACACGTAGAGCAGGCACTGTGAACGACACCTTGTGAGCCATATCACTATTTAAAAAACATTTTTGTTTTGTAGAATTAGTTTTATTAGCTACTAGCAACCCGCCCTCGCTTCGCTTCGGTTTCAGTCGCTTTACCCGCAGCGTAGTTCCTGTTCCTGTGGTCATACCGGGATAAAATATAGCCTATGTTACTCCCTGATATTATAGCTTTCCATTGGTGAAAGAATTTTTGAAATCGGTTCGGTGTTTTAAGCGTGAAAGCGTTACAAACAAACAAATAAACAAACAAACAAACATCCTTACTTTCGCATTTATAATATTAGTATGGATAAACATGTTTAATAAATCTAAAGTTCTTTGCCAAATAATATTTTTTGAATGCTAGACATATTGTTATCGGGTACACTATTCTGTGGCTACAAGACTCTAAAATAATATTGATCATCTAAATAGATTATTAAGTTTGGCAAACTTTAAAAAGCACAAAAGGCAAGCTTTTTTACCATCTGCATGATCACTAGAAATTGTTAGATTTGCATTACACAATAATTTTTAATTAATCATTAACGTAAATACATAGTCTATAACGATGATCGATTTACAATAATATGATAATTCTATTGGCAACACCGAATATCACATGTGAATACACAAATGATTTTTCACCACGACTGCCGCTTGCGTGCTAATAATAATTTATTAAGAGGGAGAAATCCATTCATATTGGTGGCAGGACTTATCACAGGTATATATTAAACAAAAGATAACGACTATGTATTTATTTACCTACTAGTACCGAAATGGTACAAAACATTTTAAAACGTATGCATGAATTAACATCCACAACGCTTCAAACATTCACAGTAAAATAAAGGTTGAGTAAATCATAACTGAAGAACACGTTAAAACGAAAAAAAATAGTTTTGCTTCATCATCATCATCATCATCATCATCGCGGCCCATATACGTCCCACTTTTGGGCTCGGGCCACCTCCACAATGGGAGGGAATTTGACCTACTATACTATACTGGTCAGACATGTTGGTATAGGGTTTCATTTCGAGTTTTCCTTCTCTTGCACAGATGTTATATGCGTCGGGTATCCCTTAGGGGTCTTTTACGACATCTACAGACAAGATAGGGCACGGGCAAAGTGGCACTTTTTGGCAGTTTTCCTTCTCTTGCACAGATGTTATGTGCATATTATATCCCATAGTCGTCTTTTACTACATCCACGGGCAACATAGTGAGTGGTGAATAGTATTCTTAATCCGTCATCACACAGAAAAGTTTTGCTTACCTATATGAAAATAGCCTAATTTAATGAGCTTCATAGACCTTTTGAGCAATAAGTCGTCGAACCAAAGATATATTTTTAAACTAGCAATCCGCCCTCGTTTCGCTTTGGTTATAGGTTATAGTCGTTTTACCCGCGTAGTTCCCGTTCCCGTGGGAATACCGAGATAAAATATAGCCTAGTTTACGCCCTGATATCATAGCTTTCCATTGGTGAAAGAATTTTTTTATTATTACACATTTAGTAAAAAAAATAGTTTTGTCTTTAATTTATATAAGTTACGTACTTAATTGCATACATAAGTAAAATAATGTGTTAAAAAAAGGTAAAATAGATATTAAAAATAAAAAATAAGTTCAATTTTTTTTAACTAAGGGGGTGCCTTAATTTAAAAAAAACTGAAGTTATGAGGCTTGGCAGTTGGGGGTCTAGTCCGATGAATTTGCCACGGGCCTCGAACGGTGTAGTTACGCCACTGGATATAGGCAAGAAGTTATAAGCTGAAACATAATCATCATTTTTTCTAATCAAGTTACCGTAGCAAAGAACACGCGTCAAACTTTGTTACACTTTCGTTCACATCAAGGGTATCCAATAAATTATTGCTTTCCTTTATATCTTTATCGAACCCGACGATAGTATTACTCTCGCCCAGACTGAGGTATATACAGCCCGCGAGGCTTTGACAAATAAATATCCACGAATACGCCCCCGCCGCCGGGGACGGAAATCGTGCCGCGGTAAAGTCATAAACGTGGTAAGGCCCACTTTGCCAGCGACCCCCTGAGCCGAGGTCCGTACCCCACAGGGGGTGCCCTCGGGATCGGTCGCTTAACTTTAATCAGGTTGAGAGCCCTCAGTGCTCACCCAATAGTTGCTCACCGGGTAAAGTTGTCATAGCCATCTGAGGCTAACAACTAAGTCACACACAAAAAAAAAAGAAAAATATATCTTTATCTAAATTTATTTAGTTACACTAAAATAAAATACAGTATATTAAATACCGTCTTATATTGTATGTCTCCAATAAATAAAATATCATAATAAAATTATCGTCAAATATACATTTATATTAATAATAAATCATTATAAATTACTATTTTACGTTATAAATAAAACTATCTTTATGACATTTATCGAGTTGGTATTTTTGATTGCCCGATGTTTCGAACACATTTCAGCCTTTATGATCACGGCCAGAGTAAACATTCAAAAGTGTGCAAAGCATGTGAATTTCTTTGAAGGGTAATCAAGTAATAATCGTACATTAATTTGAATAAAATAGAGACGCTTTGGAATGAAAATTAATTGATAGAAAAATCTAGAACGGTTGCTAAGCGCGCTCTCGTGCGGGGCGTTGGATGTTGTTGTCAAGGTTCTGTTAGTCTTGCGCGCGTCTGTCCTCTCTGTGATCAATATTGTGAGCGCATGCGTCACGCAGACCCATCCGCGTAGTCACCTCGCCCTAACCGACACTCGCGTAATGACATCGCCTCAAGATGCAGGTGAGTTGATCACATTGTAAATTATTACTTTCCTTCAAATTTTAGCTTTTTAGGTAATATAAAGGGCATTTAGTATTTTTATAATACTGTGCATATTTTGACGTTAGTTGTTCAAAATATCGTTTGTCAATTTTCCTCGATCGATCGCAGAAATTTCAGCATCGAACTGCACAAAAAAATTGTTTGTTTGTAAAGTCGGTTTACGGACACTCGGCTTAGACGGAACGTGACAATGATACATCCACAGAAAAAAAAGTATTAATATTTCTGTGGATACATCCTTTTTCGTGCGTGCAGCCAGCGTTCATTGATTTATAAGACGTAATTGTGAATGTTCATTATATATTTGTGAAATCACCCTCAAAACAAGGATTACCTACATCCGAAGTAGTTTAAAAAAAAATAAACCACAGATTTTTTGTGATACGCTAAAACTCATTACAAGTACTTACTACGGCAATAAAAACAAAGGCATGTTAATGAGTAAACAGCCACAATTCTAATTGTCAGTGGATTCTATTACACACAATGACAATATTTTATGAAATTTCTTTTGGAGTGTTACCACTGGTGTTTTAATTTCGCTGATCAAGAAAAAAGTTAATGAAGACTGAATTGTTTTGAAGAAAGGTTCACTATACCTACACGATTTGCACCGTTTGCGGTACTCATCGAAATTGAACCGCGAAATCATGCTGCGGACTTCTATTTTTATCTCACTGACATTAATGGTACAAATTTCAAGAAAAAGGGACAATCATTTATCATAAATTTGAATACAGCTATATCAGTCGCTCATAGTAAACATTTACCAGTACCAATGCCAGATATCGGTACCGGTAGACAGCTTAAAAA
This sequence comes from Lymantria dispar, assembly GCA_032191425.1. Lineage (NCBI taxonomy): Eukaryota > Metazoa > Arthropoda > Insecta > Lepidoptera > Erebidae > Lymantria > Lymantria dispar. The sequence goes on from CM063459.1 coordinate 28,542,319, forward strand.
GCTGTGGAGAGTTAAGAAGATCGCACACCGTCCTAATATTTCAAAAACATATATCAATAACGATAAAGCTACAAGACAGTGTGATAATGAAGACAGACCAAAATAAGTGATGTAAAGATATGCGTTCGCCAACCCGCCTTCCAATGGTGACGATTATGGCATCATGGATGATTGTGAAGAGGCCTGCGTCCAACAAGAAGTCTGAAAGATACATGATGATGACGGAAAAGTTTACCGTGTTATACAGTACATATATTGTATATGGTCTCACAACGAGTTCAGATTGGGAAAAATATATCACAGATACAACCATCAAGAAATCCAACCATCACACCAGATAGAGTTTATTAGTTTTCAAATGATAGTTATTTAAATTTAGGTAATCAACTTACATTCCTTATGTTATATGAGAGTTATTGTTTTCATAATGTACTAAATATTTGATTTATAGATAAAAACAAATATTAAGATTCAATAGATCATAAGTTTATTGCATTATGTAAATTATTTGACAATTATAATATAAAAAGTCATATTTATTAATAACAAACACTTTTGTAATAGAAAATAAATGTGTTCTAAATTTAACAAAGAATAATATATGTTTGTCTAATAAATAAATTACATTCATTTCAAAATAATCTGCAGAATTTGGCACCCATTTATATTTCTCGTTGGTCTTTTTAGTCTTTTGTCGTGGAAGTTGACACTATATAGGCTGCCTTTTGCACATTTCTGTTTTTACCGGGATATCATTACGTTTTGTAAATAAATTTATTATTCCTCATCATCATCATATCAACTCATATATATATCCCACTGTTGAGCTCGAGTCTCCTCCACAATAGGTGGGAAATTGACCTTACTATACCATGCTGGTCAGACAGGTTGGTATAGGGTTTTATTTTGAGTTTGTCTTCTTTTGCATAGATATTATATGCATATTATGTCCCTTAGTCGTCTTTAACGACATCCACGGACAAGATAACGAGTGGTGAATTATATTCTTACTCCGTCACCATACGGGAAATTTATTATTATTAACAAGTTTTACCTGTTAGTATATTTTTACATTTTGCGATGATGGATTATGAATCGTATTGATAAATCTAGTGCTCATCACCTATAATGATGTCGTAAATACGCCGAGACGAGCCTGCTTCAAATTTGTTTATCATAACATAGCACCACTACCCGGCCCTGCTTCCGAGTATCAGTAAGGTTGTACGGTATCCATCGTGAAACTATTCTCCTCGCTCGAAGATGCAGGAGTAGAATTTCGTGAATACTTCCTGATTCACTCTGCAGAATGTGCTGAATCTCCTGATACGTAACTCGCCTGTTGTTTTGGATTAACTTTTTCACTGCTAGCACTCTTTCTTCTGTAACTTCTTTCTTTCTTCATCCCCTTAAGTCAGTCGACCGCACTTGAATTTGTTATACCAACGAAACACGGTTGCCTTGGCAAGGCCTTTATCCATAAATGCTATTTGCAGTCTATCGTTACGATTCAGCCGATTTCAGGCGATATTTGAAATCGTAGTAGAATGTTTATACCTTACATCCTTCCAACTCAACTAATTTAAGTGGAAAATTTCAATTGAGGGAGTTCCCTCCATCGTTTAACTAAGAAAACTCTTCTTACAGTTAAACATATTCATCTTAATAATAATAGTCTGGGTTATAGTTAAATCAGGCAAACTCCAAAAAACAACTAACACAGGTAGAATTCATGTTTGACTATAACCAATGCTTGATGATAAATCTATGCATCAAAAGCTTCTTATTAAATAAAAAAGTAAATTGATGAGGTTTTTTTTAAAAACCACCTCGCCTTCGTCATTGGGCCGACCACCGGAGCAGGTTTACTTGTCGTCAGTGGTCGGCCCGACGGAATACCCCCTAAATGGGGTACCCTCCCATTGGAAAGACCGACGTCCTCTCCGAGGGGGGGACGTCGGTCTTTCCGCACGCGGTCGGCCTCTCGGCGGGTGACGGACTAATCCCCGGTCACGTCACCCGCGGCCTCGGCTAGGGCGGCATGAGGCGCAGGTAGTTGCGTCTGCGCCGCCCCAGTCGCCGGCGGCGGATCTCCTCATCGAGGCTGCGCTCCACGCGCAGACGATGCGCCGCCTCCTTCTGCGAGATCACTGTCTCGCAGAAGGCTGCGATCGCGTCCCAATTCCCGACGCTGTCGACCATCGCCCTAGCGATGGCCGGGAGCGTCAGGTCGGCACCGATGATTGTGACGAGTTCACGGCGCTGCACTGCCCAAGCCGCGCAGGCCTCGAGCGTGTGGCGCGCCGTGTCCTCGTCGCAGTCGCAGTGGTGGCAGGACGGTGTACTCTCCCTCCTTACGACCCTGTGCAGGTATTTGGCGAAGCTCCCGTGCCCCGTCAACACCTGCACTAGTCGGAAGGAGAGCACCCCGTGCCGCCTTTCCAACCACTGCATCACCACCGGCCGGAAGGCCTCCACGGTTCGCACCCCGAACCGAGGCCACTCCAGCCGGACTTCCCAACGGGCAATGACGTCTCGGCGGGCATCGACGCGCCAGGCGGTGAGCTCCCTTAACGAGATCTCACCGCCCTCCGCTCGCACCCCCGTCACCCGCCGATACAATCCGGCGAGCATCTCCGCCTCCAGGTCCCACGGGGGAGTCCCGGCCAATAGGCACGCTGCCTCCGTCGCCACCGTGCGGTATCCGCGGATGGCCCTGACCGCCATGACCCTCTGTGGTCGCCACAGAAGGGCCCTAAGTCGGACGGTCAAGGACCCCGCCCACACCGGTACGCCGTACAGGGCCATCTACCGGATGACCCCCGCGTACAGCCGTCGGCACGTAGCGCTCGGTCCGCCCACGTTCGGCATAAGCCACGATAGGGCGGACGCCGCGCCGACGAGCCGCGGAGCGAGCCTGCGGAAATGCTCCCGGAACCACCAGCGCCGTCGAGCACCAAATTGATGAGGTAGAAAAAACCGACAGAGTCTTAATTGATTTCATTTTTATTTAATACTAGCAACCCGTCTTCGCTTCGCTTTGGTTTCAAGCGCCTTAGTATAGTATTCTTTATTGATAACAGAGTTACAAGTCAGTGGTGAGTTACATATATCTCCATATGCATTTAATTTTAATTACAGTAATAATAATAAATAATAGAAAACATAAAAATATTTTAAAAATAATTCAATAATACCTAATAATATTATTGTAAATAAAAAATTATATTATCCATACTAATATTATAAATGCGAAAGTTGTTGGTTTGAAGGATGTTTGTTTGTTTGTTAGTTTGTAACGCTTTCACGCATAAACCACCGAACCGATTTCAAAAATTCTTTCACCAATGGAAAGCTATAATATCAGGGAGTAACATAGGCTATATTTTATCCCGGTATTCCCACAGGCACGGGAACTACGCCGCAGGTAAAGCGACTGAAACCGAAGCGTAGCGAGGGCGGGTTGCTAGTATGTGTATAAATTAGAATAATTTGGAATTTTGAAATACTTCATGTTACCTGCGTAGTTCCCATTTCCGTGGGAATACCGGGATAAAATATAGCCTATGTTACTCCCTTATCCGTGTGGTGACGGAGTAAGAATACAATTCACCACCCCCTATCTTACCCGTGGGTGATCGTACGAGACGACTAAGGGATATAAAACGCATATAACATCTATGCGAAAGAAGGAAAACTCGAAATAAAACCCTATACCAACACGTCTGACCAGCATGGTATAGTAGGTCAATTACCCTTCCATTATGGAGGAGGCCCGAGCCCAACAGTGGGACGTATATGGGCCGAGATGATGAGATGATGATGTTACTCCCTTTTTTTTTCTTTTTCACGCTGTGGAAATGCATTTGCGCACTATTCCCCCGCCGGTTACAGACAGGGGAGAGTGTGTGTGGGACTCGCCGGCCACTGAAGTGACCGAAATACCCACTAAAACCACAGCGGCCCCTGCCGCGCTTTTACGGGGTGCCGGAGAGATCGTCTGATAACATTCTATCCCCGACACCCCAACGCTTGGCCGTCTGGCCACGTCCTGTCATCATTCAGAGTGGTGGGTGGAGGAGCGCATAGCGGTGTCTCCTCCTCCCTGGTCGTCGCCGGCGGAGCGAGTCAGCGGACGCAAGTGCCTCGCGTGCCCGCTCCGCGGCCTCCTTCCTTGTCATAACAGCCTCACAGAAGGAGGCCATCGACGACCAACAGCTGTCGCTGCCGAGCATCTTGGAGATGATGGTCGGCAACGACAGGTCTGTTGTTGCCAAGTCCGTTGACAGGACGTGGCGCTGAGGCCCCCAGGCGGGGCATACTTCCAGTGTGTGGCGCGCATCGTCAATTGCCGCGCCACACTCATGACATCCTGGGGCCTCTTCTCTTCCAATTTTGTGCAGGTACTTACCGAAGACCCCCATGTCCGGTAAGCACCTGCACCATCCTAAATGTAAGGCTGCCGTGCCTTCTCCTGAGCCAGCGGTGGAGATGTGGCGCGACCGCCTCCACAGGCCCCCGCCCTGCTACGGGGGACTCCAGCTCTCCCCTCTACCGCCGGATTACTTCCCTTCGGGCCACTTCCTGGGCTCTGCCCAGTCCCCTTATGGACACTTGCTCTCCGTTGGCTCGTGCTGTGGCGCGGAACCGGTACACTTCCGCCAACGCCTCCGCCACCAGTGGCCAAGGCGGGTCGCCTGCCAGCTCGCAGTGTCGCTGCAGTCCATGACACAGTACGGTAGCCCCTAATGGCCCTCGCCGCCATAGCCCTCTGCGGTCGTCGCAAAAGGGCTCTGTTGCGGACGGTGAGGGACTCCGACCAGATAGGAGCACCATACAGTGCCATGGAACGCAGGATGCCGACGTAGAGACGTCGGCATGTCGACCCGGGACCGCCAGTGTTTGGCAGAAGTCTTCCCAGCGCCGCGGCCGACTTGACGAGCCTAGGGACGAGCTGGGCAAAGTGTGGCTCGAAATTCCAGTTTGAATCTAGGTGCAGACCCAAATATTTTATATGGGCCTGCACCGGCACGGCAACCCCAGACACACTGATGTGTGCTCCTCGGGGGGGACCTCGACGTGGGCCATGAAAAAGGAGGGCCTCGGTTTTGTCCAGCGAGACCCTCAGACTCAACATCCCAATCCGGTCTACGACGAGCGCTACTCCTTCCTCTGCCAATCGGACAGCCCCCCGGAAGTCCGCCCTCTTCACCGTGACGAGGGTGTCATCCGCGTAGCAGATGATCCCCATCCCAGGAAGGAGCTGACCCCGTAGGAGCCAGTCGAACCCGACGTTCCACAGCATCGGACCGAGAACCGAGCCCTGTGGGACGCCGCACTCCACCCGATGGCGATGTATACGCCCGTCGCCCCCCTCCCAGAGCACGTGCCTTTCCTCGAGGTACGCTTCCAACAGCCTGCCAAGATACGGAGGCACTCCATGGTACTGGAGCGCCTCTTTTAACGTCTCGTGAGGGAGACTGTTGAAAGCGTTTTTAATATCGAGCGAGACTGCCAGGAGGACTTCCTTTTTGGCCACTGCTTCGGTGGCCAGGGACTTCAGAGCGGCCAGCGCGTCATTTGTTGACCGACCGCTCCTGAATCCGTATTGTCTCTCTGACAGTCCCGGCCCAATTTCCTCGAGGTGCTGGACGAGACGGTCTGCGAGCACCTTCTCGAATGATTTAGCCATCTCATCCAGCAGCACCAGTGGACACAATCGTCCACACTTCCATTGCTCCGGAAACTGCCCGGACCTCAAACACGTATTGAGCAGTTCCCGGAGTTCACCCTTGAGGTATTCCGCGGCGATGCCGAGTACGAGTCCCGGGACCCCGTCCGGACCAGGCGCCTTCCTTTTACCACGAAGTCGGGAGAGAGCCGCTTCCATTTCTTGGTCGGTAATGGGTGAAATAGGGGTTTCCACCTCCACCGCCGGCCAAGAAGCCATTCTGGGGGGTACGTGCCCCACAGAACGCGGAAACAGTTCCCCCATTAGCCTCGACAGGAGACCCGGGTCCATTGATTCAATGATGGGGGCGCCACAGGCACGGAGCTTGTTCCGCGTCCGTTGGTATGGGGGCCCCCACGGATCCCTGTCAAGGCCCGCAAGGAGTTCTTCACGGGCCCTCTCCTTCGTCTGGCTGATGGCCAGCTGCAGTATCTTCTTCCTTGTCTTATATTCTGTTCGCAGCTGACCCTCAAGGACGTCATCCCGGTTGATCCTCTGACGGCATCGGACGTAGGTACGCCGCGACCTGTTGGAGGCCACCCGCAGATTAGCAATCTCGGGTGACCACCAGTACACCTGGCGACGCGGCGGCATGCGCCGAGCTCTGGGCATCGCCGCATCACATACTGCCTCAAGGGCGTTCCTTATTCGACCTGCGAGCCCCTCCACATCTGTGGGTAGCTGTCCTGCTATACCCCAGCGCTGTACTATGGCGGACTCCCGGACCATTTCCAGATCAAGTTGGCCAATGGCCCATTTCGGAAGTCCACCTCTTCTTCCGCGCCGAGGCCCTAGTGGTCCTCGAGGGGTGGAGATCTCGAACCGTATATATCAGTGGTCCGAAAGAGTCTCCACTCCTTCTTCAACTCTCCAGCCATTCACCTCACGGGCGACACCGGGGCTGGCAAACGATAGGTCCACCACGGACCCACCCTGATGTCGCACGCAAGTGTGGACCCTCCCTTTATTAAGAAGGGACAGACCGGAGAGCAAGGACCACTGCTCAACAGCCGTACCCCTGGCGTTTGTGGTAGGGTTCCCCCAAGCGCGAGACTTCGCATTAAAGTCGCCGAGAACTACAATTCTTCTCGGCGACTGACGACGAAACGCGGCACTGACAGAGTCCAAAAATAATTTAAACTCTGCCAGGCCGCGGTTGGGAGAGAAATAAACGGCAATAATGGCGAAATCACGCCACCCCACCACAACATATCCATTGCCCCTCTCGAGAGAAGAGAGGGGAGGGCCGGCACATCCTCTTGTCAGGACAGCTACATCTTCCCTAAGATCCCCCACCCAATTGGATGATTGGGGAATAAAGTAGGGCTCGCTGGCCACAGCAACATCGGTATTACACTCCGCCATGGACTGCAGCAGCAGGTCCTGAGCCCCGGCGGAGTGGTTCAAATTCGCCTGGAGGATGCGAAATGTGTCTCCCATTAGGTGGACATTTCGAGCTCCTCCTGGGCTCTGCGGCTACTGCTTAACGTAGTGGCCTGAGGTCCTTGGGCCACCTTGCCTTTCGATGAGGGGGCTTTGCAAAGCCTCCCCCCCATTGTGTGCTCTGCTGGGCGGCCAGCAGCGGCGCAAACCGCACAGTGTGGCATGGCCATACATGCAGCCGACTTGTGTCCACTGCTGCCGCACCGAAAACAAAGTTCGGAGCGGTCTACAGTAGACGGGCATAGCGGAGGCGTATGCCCTAGTTCCAGGCACCGGTAGCACCTCAGTGGAAGGTTCTCCAGCACCTGAATGCCAGCCGAGCTCCAGCCAACCAGAAGCCTTCCTGCATCAGCGAGCATTTTAGCGGCGGCGACGGGGCAACGCACCTTCACCATGCCCATACCACGCGGTCCGCGTTGGATTTGTCCAACTTGAACATCCGCGGCGTCACAGCTACATGTACGGACTACAGCCGCTCGCACTTTCTCTTCGGTAGCGGAGTCATCCATCCCGGTTACCCGAATATCAGCACGTTTGACCGGTCGGATGACATCCGCCATACCCGTCAATGCCGTACGCAAATTGATCGCCAGCTGATCAGCAACTTCCATTGACTGAGACTTGGGCAATTGTAGGACCCTAGCCCCAGTCACGGAGCGCCTAACTTTAAGACCCTCCTTAATCCCCATCTCTTGGAGATTAACTTCCTGCTCGGCGCGAAGCATTGCATCGGCGTATGTGACCCATGATGTTACTCCCTGATATTATAGCTTTCCATTGGTGAAATAATTTTTGAAAACGGTTCGGTGGTTTAAGCGTGAAAGCGTAACAAACAAACAAACAACCTTACTTTCGCATTTAAAATATTAGTAAAGACATCGAGCAATTGAAGTCTTGTGTTGTTGATACTACAAATTCGATCAACGCTTAAATTGCTTGTAACAGTCATAATGAGCCAACTGCATCTGATGCTTTTTTTTTTGGGTGGGTTGCGGTCGGCGCGCTCCTCGCACCACTCCGTCCGGGGCGACAGAGGGTAAGCACGCACACCCGCGACCCACCCGAACACCACGTCGCCTTCGTCGTTGGGTCGACCACCGGAGCAGGGTTACTGGTAATCAGTGGTCGGCCCGATGGAATACCCCCTATTTGGAGTACCCTCCCACCGACCGACGTCCCCCCCTCGGGGAGGACGTCGGTTTTTCCTCACGCGGTCGGTTTCTCAGCGGATAACGGACAACTCCCCGGTCACGTCACCCGCGGCCTCGGCTAGGGCGGCATGGCGCGCAGGTAGTCGCGCCTGCGCCGCCTCAGTCGCCGGCGGCGGGTCGCTTCGTCGAGGCTGCTCCTCGCGCGCCACGCGACCCGCGGCCTCCTTCTGCGAGATCACTGCCTCGCAGAAGGCTGCGACCGTGTCCCAGTTCCTGATGCTGTCGAGCATCGCCCTAGCAATGGTCGGCAGCGTCAGGTCGGCACCGATGATTGCGACGAGTTCACGACGCTGCGCTGCCCAGGCGGCACAAACCTCAAGCGTATGCTACGCCGTGACCTCGTCACTGCATCTGATGCTTGTATCCAGTCTAGTTAACGATCACAAGACCAAAAAAAGTTGACGTCAGGCAGACGACCGGTCAATAAACTATTGCCAATATACTTTTGCAATATGAAGATGAGTACATATTGCGTCAGCTTCAAGTAATTGTGATAAGAGCAGGTTTATGATGATGATTATGATCGAAGAGTTAATTCCATGTGAAATTGAAGTCAATTATCAAACGAAATCCGTTATTAAAGAGAAATCAACTATTTAAGTTGTTAATTGCTTGCAAATCTGATTCTTAATTTATCAGTTTTTTTTTTTTTTTTTTATTGCGAACGGTGGCAAACGAGCAAACAGTACACCTGATGGTAAGTGTTGCTGCCGCTCATGGACCTTTACAAGGCCGTTGCCTAAAGTGAAGGGAGTGTGAATGCGTGCATTGAGGCTCGGTGATACCAAGGGCACCACCAAAACCCTCCACACGCAAACACCCTCAGAAAGTAGTGCTTTCGGCTCTCTCGCTCACCGAACGAAGCGCAGTAACAAATTGCTACTACTCAGACGTCGATTTTCTGCGAGAGCATGGTACTGCCCCGGACGGACCGGCCCGCGGCTGTAGACAGATAACTGTCGACAGTGTGGTCCTACCACTTCTACAGTTTACCTATCTCTTACCCTATTTAACCCCTTTTTTTGTGGCTGGGCTATGATCAGCGTACACGCCGTCCATTCCGTCCGGGGCGACGAAAGGATAGCACGCGGGCTGTACCCACGTCGCCTTTGTCGTTGGTTTGACCACCAATGCCGAGTTCCTTGTCCTCGGTGGTCAGCCCGACGTAATACCATTTCGGGTAACCTCACCTCTCGACGTCCCTGTCTCGTAACGTCGGTCGCCGTCGCGCGGTTAGCCTCTTTGCTGGTGATGGACTAAAGTCCCCGGTCCGGTCACCCGCGGCCTCGGCTAGGGCGGCATCAGGCGCAGGTACCGTGTACAGGCGCCTGACAATCTCCTCGGTGCCGAGAGTTGCCCGGTGTGCCGCCTCCTTTAGCGTCCCACCCCGGGCTGTGACGAGCGTATTGTCGGCGTAGCAAATTATGCCCAGCCCAGGATCTTATTTAACTCCTGAGGTATAATTACGTGTTTATGTGTCTGCCTATGACATCGTAGCTCCTAAACAAATGGATCGATTATGATGCGGTTTTGTCGTTTGAAATTTAACTTGATCGAGATGCTTGTTAGTTATGATCTAAATCTAAATAAAATACAGGCCCTTTGTAATGAAAATTAATTCATAGAAAAATCTAGAACGGTTGCTAAGCGCGCTCTCGTGCGGGACGTTGGATGTTGGATTGTTGTCAAGGCTCTGTTAGTCTTGCGCGCGCCTGTCCTTTCTGTGATCGATATTGTGAGCGCATGCGTTATGCAGACCCATCCGCGTAGTCACCTCGCCCTAACCGGCACTCGCGTAATGACATCGCCTCAAGATGCAGGTGAGTTGATCACATTACAAATTATTTTCATATTTTCCTTGAAATTTTAGCTTTTTAGGGACTATGAAGTGCTTTTAATATTTTTATAACACTGTGCATGTCGTGCCGCTAATTTGTTAAAACACCTGCGTGGTGTGCTGTGTGTATTCTCCGTAATAAAAAAATTGGCCTAGTATAACGACCTGAACCGGGTTATCTATTAACCCTACTATGATTCAATTCAATTTTATTTTTGTAAAACAATGTATGACGTGTTTTAAAATTTAAATCTATGAGATGATATTTTATTAAGGTTTTTAAAACATATAGTTAGCATCAGTCAGAAGAATGGCTTTGATATTAATTAACTAAAAGATCAATTAGTTTGTTTTATATCAGTGCAGTTATAAATTATATTATAATACATAGATACATTGAGTCACGCCTCTTTCCCATAGGGAAAAGCTTTATAATATTTAATTTCGCGAATAAATAGCTATTATCAGTGGATTTTATTACATTTTGGTGTGTTATTATTTTTATTAATGTGTCAAGAAATGTAATAATGAACCAGACTCTTTTTGCCATTTTTGTGGTAAACGTATTTTCAAAAAGCAATAACAATATTTTAGGCAACAGGTGTTTTGTTTTCTTTGTCGCCTATTAGGATCAATTCCGCACTCCTCGTGCCCGTTGCGTAAAGTATGTGAAGAACTTCATTGACTGCAAGATAGGATCAAGACATTTTTTTTATTGCTGTTGGTAACTAACGAGTAAACCGAGCACTTGAAATTATACTGCCGCTCGACCTTTGCTAGGCCGCTGCTTACAGTGAAGAAAGTGAAGGGTGTGTAAATGCGTGCAATTAGGTTCTGTAATACTAAAGAAACCACCAAGACCCACACGCAAACACCCTCCGAAAGTTGTGCTTCCGTCTCTCTCGCTCACCAAACGAAATGACAATACATTTAAGGATCAGTTGGCTAGGACAATCTGTGATCTTTCATCACGATAACGTTGGGACTACACACATCTTTAGCCAATCAGCAAAAATTAAGAGAGCTTGGCTGGAAGGTGTTAATGCATCCACCATATAGTCCTGACCTTGCAGCTTCAGGATTCTCCCTGTTTCAGTCTCTTCAGAATCTTTTAGACAGCACCAAGTAAACATCAAGAGAGGACTGCCAAAACTACTTGTTTCGTTTTCTGGTTCAGAAGTTCCAAAATTTCTACAGCAACGGGATTATGTTACTACCTGCAAGATAGCGGAGAGTCATCGAACAAAATGGCACACATGTATTGTAAATAAATGTAAATACACTTTGAAAAAAAAATGTCTTTGTTGTATTTTTATATGGAATGCAAAGACACTTTTCGCCGACCTTATATATTGCGCTATAGTATGCTTTTTCTATCGTAACCTATAATCTGGATGCGCCCGCCTCGTGCTATATATGCTGATTATAAACGGCACTAATTTACGGGTTGATAGCCCTCAGTTACGGATTGAGAGCACTCAGTTCACGGGTTAAGAGCCCTCAGCGCTCACCCACCAGTCCGGGTAAAGTTGTCACAGCCATCTGAGGCTAACAACTAAGGTCACACAAAAAAAAACAAAAAAAAAGTACTAATTTTCTTTCGGTATATACTTTCCGAAGCGTAGGACGACCTCCTATTAGGTGGACTGACCACATCTTGAAAGTTGCAAGGAACCGTTGGATGCAAGTGGCATTCTCGTGGGGAGGCGTATGGCCAACAGTGGATGTCTTTTGGCTAGATAGATATATAAATATAATTTGGAGTTGAATCTTGCCTAGTACTAAACTTAACGCAGCCTAAACCTACCCAGGCTTTCGGCACAATGTAGTCAATATAAATCAATCTGTTACACCAAAGTGAACTATTTTTTTTATTTATATTTAACTTTGTTATCTATGTATGTTTAAGAGTGGTAGGACCACACTGTTGATAGATGTTTGTCTACAGTCGCGAGTCGGTCCAACTGGGGTAGTACCACACTCTCACAGAAAATCGAAATCCGAGTAGTAGCAATTTGTTACAGCGCTTCGTGCGGTGAGTGCAAGAGACGGAAGGCCAACTTTCTGAGGGTGTTTGCGGATAGTGGGTTTTAGCGACGCCTTTAGTATCACCGAACCTCATTGTACGCATTCACGCTCGCTTCACTTTCTTCGCGGTAGGCAACGGCCTTGCATAGATCCATATGCAGCAGTAACACTTACCATCAGGTGTACTGTCTGCTCGTTTGTCACCGTTTGCAAAAACTCTTTTCTGAATTCCACTGATAGCATGAACGCCGACACAGAAATTTTCCATTTTCATTCTATCAAATACTTTGACGGGTTTGGCTATTTTGAATGTAATTACTATTTCATGGCAAAATCCGCCATTTTGTTTATTTAAATACATATCGAAGAACTTTTGTGTTTTGAAGATGAGTATAACGATACCTTACCAACAAAACCCATTTAACATTAAGAAAATATGGTCAATAAAAAAAAATTCAAGCAAAAGCAATTTTTCTTGGCAGTGGGTTAAAAAAGGAAAACAACTGTCGCCATTTTGAATCTAAATAACTAGTTAGCTTTATAGCTCTCAAATCGCACTCGTCTTATAAAATATTCTAGTTGAGATAATATTTAATCACGTTAACAATATAGAAAAAAATATGTAAACGAAATATGAGACGAATCGTTTTAATAAAAACAATTAATTACATAACATAAAGATCTAAATGTACCTACAACCCATTTCCCCGGGCAGAGCTCTTAGTTGTTAGTGACCACGCCCCTTAGGTATCCCGCGCGCATCTAGGTTCCAATGGTCAATATTGACAGCGCATGCGTCGTACCGTCTATTACACTGATGCGTTTAGCCTCACCCTGCACTCGCGTAATGACATCGCCACGAGATGCAGGTGAGCTGCATTTACTGTAATATGTGTATTTTTAGTTTTTGTTAGCTTTAGGTGTCTTTTAAACCTGTGACTATTCCGACACGATTTCCATATATTAAATCGTTGATATTATAAATTAAAACTTCACTACGGTTTAGGTTTCAATCAAATCTGTTTATTTATTTCTTTGTTCTCCTGTTATTTTCCACTCTGTCACCAATTGTTTTCTCTCGGCGTCAACAATAATGCGATGCGTACTTATTCTAACAAACCGAGTCTTAGGTTTTCTTTACTTTGATTTTAGTGGTTTATGAAGTGCATGAAATGTTTTTATTGAGTTATAAATGAACTAAAATGATCGTATTTTATTTAAATTTATTAAGAATAATATGTGTTCATCAGGTTTGTATGGGCATTTAAATTCTTTTACAAGTCTTTTTTGTTTTTTTTTACTCTAATACAATATCGAATAGATACAATTTGTTTATGTCAGAGAGTTATAACCGATGAACTTCTACCTCAAATTTAATATTCTATCCTGCGGGAACAATCCTTATTTGTAGCTTGTAGAAAAAAAAGTAATGTACAAAGGATATAAAGGGGCAACAAACAAAGGGCATTTTTACTTATATGTATATTTTTTGTTATTTAATATTACTATTATTACGGATTTGAGAGTATTTGTGTTATAATATAATACAATAATTACCATAAATTGTACCAAAAGTGGGTCAAAATTTAATAATTAACACTGTATCTGAAGATAAACATCTCTGTTATAACGATAACTTGTTGGACGTGAGCCACCTTGGTGCTACCGTAATTACGAACGCTGATAAATGTTCGAAACATCGAGAAATAAAAAATGAAATACAAAGTAATAAAATTCCAAGAAATAATTTTATTCTCGCCTAAACGTCAAAAATTATTTTGTTTACTATTTTTTAAATCTTTAGTATACTATTTTAATCAACCTCAATAATACGAGAAGGTTCTCATTTCCTTCGAATTCTTATTTTTTTTTTATGTTATGTTCATCGATTACTCAAAGTCGCTTGTACCGATATGGCAAATTCTTTCCGTTCGATAGGTTATATTTTTTATAAATAAAGGTAATTATTTGTAGTCAAAAAACAACCACCTACTATTTTTTTTTTATTGCAAACGGTGGCAAACGAGCAAACAGTACACCTGATGGTAAGTGTTGCTGCCGCTCATGGACCTTTACAAGGCCGTTGCCTACCGCGAAGAAAGCGAAGGGAGTGTGAATGCGTGCATTGAGGCTCGGTGATACCAAGGGCACCACCAAAACCCTCCACACGCAATCACCCTCAGAAAGTTGGGCTTCCGGCTCTCTCGCTCACCGAACGAAGCGCAGTAACAAATTGCTACTACTCAGACGTCGATTTTCTGCGAGAGCATGGTACTGCCCCGGACCGACCGGCCCGCGGCTGTAGACAGATAACTGTCGACAGTGTGGTCCTACCACTCCTAATATAAACTACTACCTAACCCATATGAACTTCTACCTAAGGCATTGACTTCAAAAGCTTTGTTAATTATTTCTTTGCTTTAGTACCTTGGTGTTATTGAAGGCGGTTCTTTTTCCTCACGAATATTTTTTTTTAAATTCCAAACAGTCGAAGAGAAGAAGGACATCTTTGTAAAGCAAATTACGTAATAAAAATCTAGATATTTATTACTCTGGCGACACTCCTAGTTTTGTTAGTGACCACGCCCCTTAGGTATCCCGCGCGCATCTAGGTTCCGCGAGTCGATATTGACAGCGCATGCGTCGTACCGTCTATTGCACTGATGCGTCTCGCCTAACCCTGCACTCGCGTAATGACATCGCCACGAGATGCAGGTGAGCTGCATCTGCTGTGATGTAGTTATTTGTTCTTAAATCTATCTAATTTCAAATAATGTCATTACCTTAATTTGCATCGGCATTTTATCGCGTTTCTTCTATAGGTTTTATTGAAAGTTTTTTTATACTTGCAAATAATTCATTTTATACTTTGTTAAAAATGTGAAATAGTCGAAGAAAGAAGAACGCCATCTTTATAAAGTAAATTACATAATAAAAATCTAGATGTATTGATAAATTCACCAGACGGCACTTTTAGTTTTGACAGTGACCACGCCCCTTAGATATCCCGCGCGCGTCTAGGTCGATATTGACAGCGCATGTGTCGTACTGTCTAATGCATTGATGCACGGATTAAAAATAATTTAAAATCTGTACAAGGAGAAAGAAATTAATATTAAAACTGGATGTATTGATAGAAAACCCTAGATCTATCGATGACCTAATTCCCCGGGCAAAGCTCTTACGGGCCACGCCCTTTAGGCATCCCGCGCGCGTCTGGGCTGCGTTTGTCAATATTGACAGCGCATGCGTCGTACCGTCTATTGCACTCATGCGTCTCGCCTCACCAGTGCAGACTCGCGTAATGACATCGCCTCGAGAGGCAGGTGAGCTGCGGTCACTCTAATACTTGTTTATCTAATTACTTCGTACATATTTTCATTTTAAAGTGTTTTGCGTTTTTTTTTTTTAAATAATGTGTGTATTGTCGTGATTGTTATCTTGATTTTTATCTTTTGAAAACGGAATAATAATATCTTTGTTGATCTTTTTTTGTCTGTGTTAGAAACTGAATCTAACAGTCCAAACGTTATTTAGTAAAATAAATGTGCGGTTAGATTTAAAAACAAATCATGGTAAAGCGAAACATAGTTGGCCCCAGCAGATGGTCAGTCATAACTCTCATTTGTTAGCAATCGGTAGTATTGTCCCGCCAGTGCAATTACTTCTTAAATATTTTCGTTTTTATTTTAATTCTTTTAAATTGTATGCGATTTTCCTGAATCCTAAATTTGTTTATCTTTTGAGAACGAAATTATAATATCTTCGTTGATATTTCTTTTCTGTGTAGGAGAAACTGAATCTAGGAGACAAATGGTTTTAGTAAAATAATTGCGCGGTTAGACCTAAAAACAAATCAGGATAACTCAAAACATAGCTGTCTCAAGTAGACGGTGAGTTATAACTCTTATTCACTCTCTCAGAGAATATGGTACCTTGGAACCACTGGGATAAAATAATTACCAGCAGGTAAATGTAACTAGTATCTGAACGATATCTCGCGTATAAACTGATTGAAATTAGTTTATTCAGTTTTTGAACGAATGATGAGACTAGTTTTCGTTAATTAAACTTATTGTTTTTTTTGGTTTCCTCTTTGTTATGATGCAAATAGATGCATCTAGGGTATCGATGATTTATTTTCCCAGGTCTTACGTGCCACGCCCCTTAGGTATCCCGCGCGCGTCTAGTTTCCATTGGTCGATATTGACAGCGCATGCGTCGTACCGTCTATTGCACTGATGCGTCTCGCCTCACCCTGCACTCGCGTAATGACATCGCCTCGAGATGCAGGTGAGTCGCATCTGCTGTGATGTCGCTCTTTGTTCTTAATTCTATTGGGCTTTTAAATATTTTTATTACTTTAATTTGCATCGGCAGTTTATCACGTTTTCTTTTATAGATGTTATTGAAATTAAGGCGGTCAAGTTTAAAACATTTCCTTTATAGATAAATACTTATATCTATGGTCGTTTGAGTTCATTCTGATTTTTTTAGGTATATTTGTAGTGACGCGGTTCATGGGAAATCCGTTAGCTAAATATCGTGTTGAATTTTTATTGATGATGATCTTATGAGAACGAAATAATAAAATCTTCCTTGATTTTTTTTTTATCTCTTAGTAACTGAATCTAGCAAACAAATGTTTTTGGTAAAATTAATGTGCGGTTAGACTAAAAACAAATCATGGTAACTCGAAATATAACTAGCTCGAGTAACTCTTGTTGACTCTGTCAGAGAATATTCTGCCTTGGAACCATTGTGATAAAACAATTAGCAGCAAGTAAATATGACTAGTATGTGAATGATATCTCGCGTGTTAACAGATTAAAATTATTTTATTGAGTTTTTGAACTAATGGATTAAAGGTTTCCTCTTCGGTATGATGCAAATAGATGCATCTAGGCCCTCGATGACCCATTTCCCCGGGCAGAGCTCTTAGTTGTTAGTGACCACGCCCCTTAGGTATCCCATGCGCATCTAGGTTCCAATGGTCAATATTGCCGCGGGTGACGTGACCGGGGATTAGTCCGCCACCCGCCGAGAGGCCGACCGCGTGAGGAAAGACCGACGTCCTCCCCGAGGGGGGGACGTCGGTCGATGGGAGGGAGTGGTGCGGAGGCGCGCCGACCGCGGCCCACGCACAAAAAAAAAAAAAAAACAGGTCAATATTGACAGCGCATGCGTCGTACCGTCTATTGCACTGAAGCGTCTCGTCTCACCCTGCACTCGCGTAATGACATCGCCTCGAGATGCAGGTGAGTCGCATCTGCTGTGATGTAGTTCTTTGTTTTTAAATCTATCAAGTTTTAAATATTCTTATTACCTTAATTTGCATCGGGATTTTATCGCGTTTTCTTCTATAAATATTTTGTTGAAATAAAGGCGTTCAAGTTTATATTCGTTTATAAGCAGACGCATAAGGCGTTTGCAATCATTTTGATTTTTTTAGTTATATGTGTAGTGATGCGGATCATAGGAAATCCGTTGGTTAAATATCGTGTTATAAAAGTTAATAGAGGCACTTAAGATTTGACGCACGTCTCAATATGAGGCGTTACCATTGTTCGCTGATGTACGTAAGGTATATATAGTGTGTGCGAATTTGTCGTGACTTCATGGAGCTGACTTTTAAACGGTTATGTCATCAATCATTGTCTCGAAATTTATATTCTTTTCGTCGCATTGTGATCTAAAAGGTAATACGTGAATGCATAACCGCGTGTGAGCTATGTATTCAATGATTTTCTTTCATTGATTTTTAACAGACTTCAAAAGAGGAGGTTCCCAATTCGACAGTATTTTTTTTTTATTTGTTACCTCAGAACTTTCGTCTGGGTGAACGGATTTTAATGATTCTTTTTTATTTTATTTAGTAGAGTTCTGACAATGGCATACATGAGAAAACGGTTGAAGTCGAGTTTTTTTTGTCAAAATTATAAATTATAAACACTTCATACGTCATTGTTTACTAAATGAGATAGCGACATGATATTAAGTTCTGAACAGCTCAAAGCTGGTGTGAGTGTAACAAGGAGATAGGTGAAGTCTTTATCAACTTTAGCGTTTACATTGAAACTGATTACACAAATGGTTTAGTGAACTCTTGTGCAGTATCATCGATTTGATTCTCATTTGGGGTCCATGGTATATGTCTGCTATAAAATAGCATTTTTCATCTTAATGCAAGGTGACATACTAAATAAAAACCGGCTAAGTGTTCCGTACCACGGAACGGTTCCGTACCATTATCTATAAAACGGGCAATAAAATCGCGTTTGTTGTATGGGAGCCCCCCTTAAATATTTATTTTCTTTTTAGTATTTGTTGTTATAGCAGCAACACAAATACAAAATTTGAAAAAAAATCAACTGTTTAGTTATCGTGGTTCTTGAGATACAGGCTGGTGACAGACAGACGGACGGACTGTCATCTTTTACTACACCCACAGGCAAGATAGGGGGTGGTGAATTGTATTCTTACTCCGTCACCACACATGGTTGTTGGCGGTTAACTTTAAAATCATCCAACCGATGTGACGCGAACTAGTTTCATTAGAAACACAATGATAATAGGTTAGTTTAATACTATTAATACAATGCATTAGTGGGTTCAAGTACAGGTGGCGCTGCAATCTAATTCGAGGAATTATATTTTTTTTTTATTTGTACATAACAACGTCTGTAACTGTTACAAGTTAGTAGCTTTATTAAATACATACTAATACTAGCAACCCGCCCTCGCTTCGCTTCGGTTTCAGTCGCTTTACCCGCGTGGTTCCCGTTCCCGTGGGAATACCGAGATAAAATATAGCCTATGTTACTCCCTGATATTATAGCTTTCTATTGGTGAAAGAAGTTTTGAAATCGGTTCGGTAGTTTAAGCGTGAAAGCGTAACAAACAAACAAACTTACTTTCGAATTTATAATATTAAGTAAGGATTTATATATCAGAGTTTTTATTTGAATGAGTAAATGAGTTTTAATTGAATGAGTAAATGAGTTTCGGTGCGACCGAAATTTTATGTGATTTATAGCTAAAACTGATCGAAACTAGCTTTTTTGGCTTTTGGCCAATTTGAATTGTCAGTCGAACAGTCCATCAGCCCGTCTACGTACTCTGTTGGATACAGGCCTCCCCACGAGAATGCCCTTTAGAATGGTCCTGTGCCAATTGCATTCAACGGTATGTTACTACTTTTAACGTGTCGTCGGTTCAGTTAGTGGGAGTTCGTCCTACACTGCTTCGTCTGATTCATGGTCGTTTCTCCAAGGGCTGTCGGTTCGACGAGCGATATGGCCTGACCATTGCTATTTTAACGTACTAATTCTGCGGGGTACAAAATAATTCGGGGTACAAAATAATTTCGATGTTTCACATCTGCCAGGCGACCTGAGCGACAGCTCCCTTTTTGTCCTTCATTTAGAGAGCACGTTTCATTGTCGTTATCATTGCTGGTGACAGACTAGTTATACACACTGGTCACATTCTTTATACATGTTAATATCTCTCCATGATTATTTAATTAAAGTGTTGTATGTTTGTATGTGCTCAGTCCCGGCGAGTCGCGCGGGGTGCGGCTCGTGCAGTGCCCGCGACCTCGAGTACTGCGAGAGTCGCGTGCTGGCGGACCACTGCTGCTGTGAGCGGCGGTTCGTCCGCGAGCCGTTCCCGTGGCTGCCGCACACGTGCTACGTGGGCGCGCACCGCTGCCGCCCCCTGGCACCTGACTGCGCGCAGTACGCGCGACTGCGCGACTGCTGCTGCCACAGGAGGCTCGCCGAGAGATGTCAGATATACTATATTATTACCTACCTTATACAATTTATCACCCTATTTTACCCGTGAGTGTCGTAAAAGATAACTAAGGGACTAAGTATGTATATAAGATCGATGCAAGAGAAGGAAACCTCGAAATAAAACCGTATACCAACCCATCTAACTAGCGTGGTATAGTATGCCAATTTCCTCCATATTATAGAGGAGGCTCAAGCTGAGATGATGATGATGATGATATATAATCTACACTAGATCGACAATACAGTATCTCACTATCATCCGACTACCTGTGGGATACATAAAAATAGTTTACAGAGTCACTAGGAGTATAGCCAGCAGCCCTCCCCTAGTAAGCAGCTGTGATAATGGCGTATTCCACTTTTTTTTATGGGTGGGCTATGGTAAGCGCATACACCGCCCATTCCGTCCGGGGCGACGAAAGGACGGCGTGCGGGCCCATAACCCACCCGTACCCACGTCGCCTTCCTTGTCCTCAGTGATCGGCCCGACGGAATACCCTTTCGGGTATCCTCACCTCTCGACGTCCCTGTCCCGGGACGTCGGTCGCCGTCGCGCGATTAGCCTCTCTGCGGGTGTCGGACTATAGTCCCCGGTCCGGTCACCCGCGGTCTCGGCTAAGGCGTATTCCACCTTGGAGAGGCTTAGGTCCAATTAGCTGATAGACGCCGCTGATAGACGGATTGAAGTTCCAGGCTTCTGCGGCTTGTTATTGAAAATTTTATTGTTTATATATTTAATCAGGGCTCAAATGTAGAGACCATCAAACACATGTTATGTTGATACACTTATGTGACACTAGCTTATGGAAAATATGGAGTAAAATAGAAACTAAACAATATGACGTGTTCCACTCCTTATTATTCTGTGGAAGTCGTAAAACCGCCTGAAGTATCGTCAAGACTGGCCGCCAGAAGACCGACCGACACCACTTGCCTGAGAAACTTATAACGGCAGCTGTGATTGTCAAACATACTATTAAATAATCATCATCTTCTCAGCTCATATACGTCCCACTGTTGGGCTCGAGTCTCCTCCACAATAGAAGGGAAATTGACCTACTATATCACGCTGGTTAGACAGAGTTTTTCCTTCTCTTGCATAGATGTTATATGCATATTACATTCCTCAGTCGTCTTTTACAACATCTACGGGTAAGGGGTGTTCAATTGTATTCTTACTCCGTCATCACACGGAAAAATAATATTTATTCATAGCCATGCGTGTAAGCGCTGTGTAGCCGTCTATACGGGATGGTCAATTTGCTTCCATTGTGAACGTGGGCTCGTTCCTATCAGTGATGTGTGTATGCTCTTAGAAGATAGAAGATGTGAGGTGTCTACAGCTGGTTTATATTCGTGTATGTATACAGGGAAGGGCATCCTGTCGAAGTCGACGCGGCTAGGAGTGAGCGGTGCGTCACTGCTGCTCGTCTCCATGCTGCTGCTGGTGACGCGCCTGTGACGTCAGCCGCCGCGCGCGCCACCGCCCATAGGTGTGTGAGTGTCGCGCGACAACACCTAGCCGATGGGCGATGACTTTACGCAGAGTGTATATTTTTTTACCAGTAGATAAAAGTGATTGCGCAAAGTGACCGTAGCTCGGTGCGAGGACACTCGTGCTGGTGCTCCCTCTCTCCTAGTGGATGTCGTCCAGCACGTCGCCCCTGCCGCGGTGCCGGTCTCACGCAGTTGGCTGAAGAGTGCGCCAAGACCTGGACGCGCTGCATGAAGCATGCGCGTGTGATAGCCTCCCCACAGGCGCGGCAGACAGTCCAGTACAAGCATATGGAATTGTTAATTACATATGTTTGTGCAGACACGTGTGTTTGTTTGTTTGTGATTGGACAACGCAGCATCGAACTCTTGACAGTTGTGGGAGGATGCTCCTCATTTGTGATCTTTCGTTGTGGTTCGTACTCGCCACGGGTGACGGTGCTGCGAAGGGATCGAACGATACCCCTGTGGTGATACAGTTGGAACTGCCGTGCCGTTCACTCGCCTACCCTCAAACAGGCGAAGCTGTTGGTGGAGGAAGCAGCCGGTGAATGTCGTACTGGTCCAAATGACCGGTCGCTGTGAGACGTACTAAAGATGGGCTTTTTTATATATAGATAGATATATATAACGTGTGTCATGTCTATACTTATGTAGTCTATGGGTTCACAGATGTCTGTTCATATCTGTACCTTACTCCGCTGAAGTGTAACAGTTGGGGAACATTCTGTACCGTCGATGGATACTCTAAGGTATTGTCGTAAAATATGAAACATGTTATTATGACGACAAGTTATAATAATATGTTTTGTATGTGTCATGTAACACATTGTGTATTAATCGTAATGTGTAACGTGATATACCTAAGTGATTGTAACATATTTGTGTTCATGTAACATTCAACGTAACATTTGAAATAATTTACATTATATGAAATTAATTCAATGTTACATATGATATACACATACACCGATTAACCCGTGTTTGTGTATATACAATGTATATTTCATAATATTTTATGTTGATAATATAAAATATTTTGAAATCATAATGTGATGAATACAAATAATAATAATAGAATAAGCTCTTACGAACGCTCTTAAATATAAGCACTAATACACCAATACAATGAAGAAAGAAAGATAAATGATTATTGCAACACAAATAACAGCTAATATTATATCTCTTATACTTTTTAGATCGATGAAAGTATTAAGAGATTTAAGAGATGCTGTTATTGTATATAGTCCATTGCGCCCAAGTGGTGCGGTGGCGTCGTGTTCAGCGTAACATCTAAAACTGAACGATTAACTCTTCTGTTACGTTTATTTATAAATATATATATAATATAAATTTATATTATATATCTATAAATGTATGTATGTATATATAAAGTATACTCCTATCTCTTGATATTATTTACAATAAATATTATATTCTTTTATAAAAGAAAATCTTATATGGTATATATGTATATATATATACGGAGACTGACTCGCTATATATAGACTGATATATAACTATATATTTTATTTAAAATAATAAAATATTTTTTTATCGTTTTTTATATATTTAATATATATTCATTTCATCAAATAATTGTATGTAATATATATTCTATATATAACAACTTTTATAAGTGACACCTACGAATACCAAAATGTGCACTTGTCCAAAGATTTCAATTGTAAACTTAATAATAAAAATTGAGAATGTGTGGCTAAACGATCCTAGGCATTGTTTTTGATCGTCCATATCTACGCGTGTAAAAGCAAAGCTGACATAGAAAGATTAATGCATGGCCCCTTACAATATGTTATACAAAAACCCATGTAATGTCGTTAGTAACACAGAAATCAGCATATTATAGAAATGGCAAAAGCACATGACCTTATCGCCGCACTGAGCACAATACTTCCTTCTTCCTGGAACTGTCTTCTACGCCGGCTACCATCTATTTCTAAGGACTAGGTACACGCGCGAACACCTGGACCTAAGAATGTGCTATCATCCGCATTAAGGCGTAGACCAGAAAGAAAGAACTAGGCTAGTCGCAGGTGCGACGTACCGATTTGTATCGAGGCTCCGCTCCTACAGTTAGCTTATCGACTAAGATTCATTTAAATCATAGCCCACCGTAAATAATCAGGTCACCAGTGCCAATAATTGGGTTGTAAGGAATCATGCGCTATTTCATATCTAATATTAGTCCGATGCCGATTTCTGTGTATAATATCAACAATTTAGTTATTATTTATTTTCATCTTTTATGTGATCTAGCTTATGTTAAACTTAAGATGTAAAACTCCTAATCATTGTCAACATGTTTTGTACCACAATAATCCGGTCCCACCTCAAAGGCACTTCACTATGCCGGCTAACAAATACTTCACTTACTAATAAAACAATATTTGTAAAATTGAAAAATTTCTAGTGTTTT
Organism: Lymantria dispar; assembly: GCA_032191425.1. NCBI lineage: Eukaryota > Metazoa > Arthropoda > Insecta > Lepidoptera > Erebidae > Lymantria > Lymantria dispar. The sequence continues at coordinate 28,566,302 of CM063459.1, forward strand.
GGTATTTACGGCGGGTACTTACTGAGCTAAAATGAGTTGTCGTTGTACGTACCAAAAGGTCACAAATTTTTCTCACTTCACTTCTAGTTTCACACTTTTATCTGTGAAGAGCCAAACAGAATTATAAATATCTCCACTGACATAATTATTATTCCCACACAATAGGAGGTGCCTTTATTGTTATAGATCCGGCCTTTGAGTTTAACATTGAGAATGTCAATAGAAAATTAACTAATACTTTTTTATAAGAATTTCGAAGCCTGGGACTTGGGAGTTCCCATTTGATGCCACTGGATGAAGTAAGGACAGAACAAAACAATTTAAATATATTTAATGTATAACAGTATTTTGAAGCCAAAGGCTTTTATATTACATAAGTTACCACTCGTTAATTTAGTTCTAGTTATTTTAGTTAAGTTATTACACTTTAGTGTCGTCCTAAGTTTTATTAATGGACAATAATTATGTTTTGTTGTTAACAAGTTTTGTTTAATGTTACTGAAACATTTATGTTTAGTTACAATTTAATGTTTGTGATATTATTTAGTACTCAGTATTTCTACATTTGACCGTAGACCGCGACTTAACAATCTCTTATTTCCGTAAGACCTTTAAGGCCATAAGAGTCCAATAAAGTCATACTTAAAATTATATTGCTATTGTCATTTGAAAGTATTTAATTGAAATGTTCGTGTAACGGTTTTAATTTTTGACCCGTCATGTATTAATCAATGTTTGAATCGAGTATAATTTTAACATTATGCTCAATTATTTCTTTCATCAAATGCATTGAAAATGATTAATTCAATAGCTCCTAGTGTTGTATTTATTTAAACTACTAAACGTAACAGATAATTACAGGTATCCATGTTATTGTTGCAAGTGTTCGTATACGATTCAATTACAAAATATATCGCCATAACTCGCAGTTTCGTACTAGAAATAAGTCCGTGTCTGGTACGTATTCCAACTTCACTGATGGTATAACGCACTCATCCTAACTTATATATATATAAAAAACATCTTAAGTTCAATTTGTCAGTCTCAATATATGTCAATAAAAATATAAAAAAATACAAATCTATTGTTTTATTTTTGAGATTCCTTGAACATTTGTAATTTCAAAATCGATGAATGCTGGCAATGATTATTTTTTATATATGACTATAGTTGTTGTCGCCGTGTGGTGACGGAATACGAATACACTTCACCATCGCCTTTCTTGCCCGTGGGTGTTGTAAAAGACAACTAAACTATTATATTATGCAGGTAACACCTTTGTAAGAGAAGAAAAACTCGAAATTAAACCCCTATACCAACACGTCTAACCACGATGGTATAGTTGGTCAATTGCCCTTCCATTGTGGAGGAGGTTCGTGCCCTATAGTGAGACATATAAGAGCTGTGATGATGATGATGATAGTTAGCCGCAAATCGCTATGACAACTTTACCCGAACTGTTGGGTGAGCGCTCAAAGTTAACTGCTAGAATTCCTTCTGTTCCTGCGCGGGGCGTACATTTCTTTGTACTAATGGTTGTTGTAGTAGGTAATACGTCGCAGTATTACAAAATGTATTTTAGATGAAAACGCACCGAGCACTTTTAGGCTACTACGAGAACTGCCGTCTTCAAACTCGATTCGCACAGACCGAGGCATACACAACCCGCGCGACCCTGATGATTAACTATCCACGATTCCACCCTCGCCGCCGAGGACGGCAAGCGTGCCGCGATAAGTCATAAACGTGGGAATTCCTTTATCGGGTTGAGACGCGACTTGAGGCGTGACTTGTGTCGAGTTGAGAGCCCTCAGCGCTCACCCAACAGTCCGGGTAAAGTTGTCACAGTCTGCCGTCTGTGGCTAACAACTAAAGTCATACGAAAAAAAGTTTTGTGACCTCATCGGTATACCACACGCTAGAACAGATACCCTAGATATATGTACATGTAATAATCATTAAACAACAATTATAACATTAAATATTCACTGAGGACACGTTTAAATAAAAATAGTTGCACATATATTTATAACTAGCAATCCGCCCTCACTTCGCTTCGGTTGCAGTCTTCTTACCCGCGTAGTTCCCGTTCCCGTGGGAATACCGGGATAAAATATAGCCTATGTTATTCCCTGATATTATAGCTTTCCAATGGTGAAAGAATTTTTAAAATCGGTCTCTTACTTTTTAAGCCAATTCGCCAATTATGTTTGTAAAACATACATACAAACCTTTCCTTTTTATAATATTAGTATAGAAGTATAGATAAGTCATAATATAATTATCTAGTTGGTTCTTTAGTTCATATCGACGTTGGACGTAGCGCTCCTCAACGGGGCACGATAATTTAATTGTTACGGTTGGCGATAACCATTGGAATTTTGTCCCGGGAGTTTCGTTCACCATTCTTCTGATGAACCTACAGACGGTTTTTGCGAACTCCACATGAGAGTATCTAAGGAGTGCAGACATAGCTTTTATAACCCGTTAAGCCCAATAAGGATTTTTGTCATATGTAAAATTTGTAGTTAGAAGATGCGAACTATCGATCCCGAAATATGGTCGACGAGGTTGAAAGAGTACAAGGTGCAAGGGTTTCTTTACAAGCCATATGGTCAGCAGCCACCTCGCAGATATGAGATGATCTTACGGAAGAGTTTGGTTGATGCTGTTCAGGAGTATTGGAGGAACTGTTCGATACCTGGTGTCAAATATATTAAAATGGAGCCAACGTGTAACGCTGACAGGTAATGTAGATAAGCAATTAAGTATATATAACAGTTCATGGCGTGGAAACAGAATATAATTCACTAGTCCCCATTTCCTGCCTATAAGTATCGTAAAAGAAGGCAGAATGATACTCCGATTGGCTTCGTTACTGGTGGTCTAAACAATAGACAGAAAAGGGGAACACAGCTATGGGCCCCCGTTGACCTAGCTTAGCACAATTGGGCCTCGCCCCAATTAACGGGGCGGACTGCAGTCGTTTTAATAAAATAAAAACTAGATTTTTTTTTTGGAGGTGGGTTTCTGTCGGCGCACTCCTCACTCCACTCCGTCCAGGGCGACAGAGGGGCGTAACTCACCCGTATAGCACGTCGTCTTTGTCGTTTGGTCGACCACAATAAAAAAAACTGGATATAAGTAGACTTGATATAAGAAAACTTGAAATAAAAGCCCACACCAATCCGCTAGATCGGCATGGTACCGTGAATATGGTTAATTTACTGCAAAAGAGGCAACTGACTGTTGCTTTGAACTTTAGAAATATATGGGCGCAACTGAAGTCCTTACATGTAAACCTTCAAGCCGCCTTACCGATTTGAATAGCAATTACAGGTATCGCGGTAAATATCAAAAATTAAGGAAACGCTTCCGAGGGCCGGTTTAATACGGCTGGAAAAATGATCTTACGTAGCCTTTCCATAACTTCCTATAGCTTTGAAGGAATGTGGTGAATGGGAACAAAGGCCTACTAAAAGAATTAGTAGAAAAGTTCAGAATCTTATACTAACCTGAGCAAATTAGACTGCTTTTATGTTGAAGTTACCACTTTTGTTACTGCACTTCGTTCGGTGAGCGAGGGAGCCGGAAGCACAACTTTCTGAGGGTTTTTGCGTGTGGTGCGTTTTGGTGCTGCCTTTAATATCACCGAACTTCATTACACCTATTCACACTACCTTCACATTCTTCACGGTAGGCAGCTGTCTAGCAAAGGTCTACACGGCAGTATCATTTACAACAATAAGTGTGCTCTTTGCTAGTTTGCCACCAAAGGCAACAAAATAAAAATAAAACTTCGGCGAGCGAATTGAAATATGAAAATTCAAACATTTAAAAAAGGTAACTGTTAATGCTTTCAGATATTACTACATATTGTGTTTCACTCTAACACTGGTGCTGTCCACGCTCGCAGTGTCCACCACTATGATAGCATTCGTCGCAACACCCTCGCTAGTGATCAACGGTTACAACACCGAGGAGCTGATCTCTCACATGAACTTCCCCGCTGTAGCAGTTTGCAGCAACAACATCATCAGTGGAACGGCTCTTGACAACTACACTGAATATATATACAAGTAAATGTTCAAATATCCATAATATGTACACCCGTAGACAAGGATTTAATACCGGTGGTCAGCATAAATTTCGCGAGATAGGTACAATACTGCTCGATGGCGTTGTGGTTACGATACCGACCCACCGTGTCATGGGTTCGAATCTCATGAAGAATAACACTTTGTGCGATACACAAATTGTTGTTCTGAGTCTGAATGTAATTTGTGTCCGTTAATTATATGTTTGTAAAGTCCCCCGCAACAAGGATGTTGTCCTTAAAAACAAATACACCATCGATGTATTCAATATGAAAATATTTTTAATTTTAATATTTCAGTCATCCTAAGAATCGGAACAAATTGCGTCCCTTCAACAGAAGCACTGTCAAGCTCTATCTGAGTAACGTTGGTGCGTTGCTATCTATGGCGCTACCGTCGCTGCAACAGGACTTTGAAGAGTTGATATTGAAGGTTGAACCGAAATTCAACATCACTGACTTTATGTTTAAGGTCTGTAGCAAAATCGTTTTCATTAAAATCCAAAAACGGCTGAACCGATTACAATGTTTTTTTTTCATTCCTTTTTTATTTCTTACTGCGAGTGGTGATGGAGTACGAATACTATTCACCACCCGCTCTCTTGCCCGTGGGTGTAATAAAAGACGGCTAAGGGATTAAATAAGCATATAATATGTATGCTAAAAAAGGAAAACTCGAAACAAAACCCTATATCAACACGTCTGACCAGCGCGGTATAGGTCAATTTCCCTGCCATGGTGGAGGTGGCCCGAGCCCCGATGATGTCACCACCTGTGTACTTGGATGTTATGTAGTTATTTATGTACTACTAGGAACTCACCCACGCTGCGCTTCGGTTTCAGTCGTATTACCCGTTTCCGTGGGAATACCGGGATAAAATATAGCCTATGATACTGATAGACCCTGATATCATAGCTTTCCATCGGTGAAAGACTTTTTGAAATCGGTTCGGTGGTGTAAGCGTGAAAGCGTAACAAACAAACTTACTTTCGCATTTATAATATTAGTAAGGATGTTGTCAGTTGTCGCCATCGTGCTCGTCGCTACTAAGGCGCTGCAGTTGGCGTGGGCGGCTGGTGCCTTGCGAGACACTGTTCGCCGCCAGGAGTACCTCGCTTGGGTTCTGTTGCGTCTTCAACTCCAGATACTAGTCAGTTATAACTCTTCTTTATATTGATTACATTTCTTGTGGAGATGGAGTAAAAATACAATTGACCACCATCTTGACCTTAGGTGTTGTAAGAGACGACTAAGAGGTGTAATGCTTATAACATCTTTGCTTTAAGGGAAACTCGAACACAAACCTTATCGGTGTGGTATAGTCGGTCAAATTCTCTCCTATTGTGGTGGAGGTTCGATCCCACTAGTGGGGCGAATATAAGTCGAGACGACTAAAAAAATATAATGCGTTGAATGCATAAATGTCATCAACTGAGTACAGTAGACAATGACATCTTAAAAGGAAGATATTTTTACAACCAAGAGATGGTGGTCGAAGATGGCGTAGAAAGGAATGAGCGTAGTTATGACGTCACATAAGAGTGTTTTGATAAGAGAATAATGTCGTGCAGCCTGTCATGCATTATTTCATCATTTCAGCTCATATAGTCCCACTGCTGGGCTCAAACCTCCTCCTATCCAAGGATTGATATTGACCTACTATACCACGTCAGACAGACGTTTTGGTATAGGGTTTTATTTAAAGTTTTTCTTCTCTTCAATAGATATTATATGCATATTGTATCTCTTCATCATTATTTACACCCACGGGCAAGAAAAAGGGTGGAGAGTGAATTGGGTTCTTATTCTGTCAGCACACATTAACTGAAAAAAAAAACAGTCCACCCTGTTTATTTAAAATAATAAGCTGATAAGAACCCAGGCTGCAACCTATCATGCATCTATTAGCCTATGGACGTCCTCTGTTTCACATATAGTTCCCCACCTGTAAGGGGATAATGGCGTATATAAAACGCATAGGAGAAGCCTGGAAAGGCCTCGGTATGGTGACATGACCGTCGAGGCCTACCGGCCGGTGCTGATGGAGTGGTTGGAGCGGACGCACGGTGTGCTTTCCTTCCGACTAGTGCAGGTATTGACGGGGCACGGTAGCTTCGCTAAGTACAGGGTGCGCAGGGTCATTAGGAGGGAGAGCACATCGTCCTGCCACCACTGCGATTGCGACGAGGACACGGCGCAGCACACGCTCGAGGTGTGTCCCGCGTGGGCAGATCAGCGCCGTGAACTCGTCGCAACTATCGATGCCGACCTGACGCTGCCGACCATCGCTAGGGAGATGCTCGGCAGCATCAGGAACTGGAACGCGGTCGCCACCGTCTGTGAGGCCGTCATCTCATGGGAGGAGGCAGTGGATTCTGTGCGACAGGAGCTCCTCTTCGGTGACACGTTCCACCACCAGCGTCTCGGGCGGCGCAGGCGCGAGTACCTGCGCCTGATGCCGCCCTAGCTGAAGCCGTGGCTGACCGGACCGGGGACTTTAGTTCAGCACACGCATAGAGGCAGACCGTGCAACGGCGACCACCGTCCCGGGACAGGGACGTCGAGAGGTGAGGGTACCCGAAAGGGTATTCTGTCAGGTCGATCACTGAGGACAAGGAACTCGGCACTGGTGGTCGGCCCAACGATGAAGGTGTCGTGGGTACGGGTGGGTTACGGGCCCGCGCGCCGTCCTTTCGCCGCCGCGGACGAAATGGACGGCGTGTGCGCTTACCATAACCCATCCATAAAAAAAAAATGCCAACACGCCTGATTAGCGTGGTATAGTAGATCGAATTCCCTCCCAATGTAGAGGAGCCTCAAGCCCAGCAGTGGGGCATATAAGAGCTGCGATTATGATGATGATGAAAATAAATATATTTCATTGTTACCCTCTAACATTCATGGGGACCTTAGGTCCGTAACATCTAAATTCTAACATTATTTATTATATATTCGATCAGTCCTGAAGACTCGAAGAACAAGCCGTACGTATTGAACCTGACCGGTCAGAATCAAGGGCTAGGCTTCGTACTCAAGGAGAACAGGGAGGATTTGACGTACGTGCGGCGCAATGCATACGGAGCACAGGTTTGTGATAAACTAACTTATAACCAACACAATACTTATATTATTGAACATGAAACATCTTATTTTGATCTTGGTATTAGACCAGGATTTTTTATTAGGATTAGATCAAGATTACCTAAACCTTTCAAGCATAAAGGTTTCATCATTCAACCTTTCGTTGTACACTGGACGTAGGCCTCCCTCATAGGGGGAGGCCCTCACAAAACGATATATGTGGTCTTTTATTGTGAGGGAGGCAAATTGCCTTAATTTGTGGTAGGAGCGCACTGTTGACAGTTGTCTGTCTACAGCCGCGGGCCAGACCTTTCGGGGTCTGAGTAGTAGCAATTTGTTACTGCGCTTCGTTAGGCGAGCGAGAGAGCCGGAAGTCCAACTTTCTGAGGGTGTTTGCGTATGATGGGTTTTGGTGATGCCATTGTATTTTCGAACCTCATTGCACGCATTCACACTCCCTTCACTTTCCTCGCGGTAGGCAGCGGCCTAGCAAAGGTTCATGAGCGTCAGGAACATTTACCATCAGGTGTACTGTACTTGCTCGTTTGCCACCGTTAGCAAAAAAACTCGCTGTGATTGATAAGTACTTTGGCAATTGAGGTATCACACATTTCTCAGAAGAACTGTTTTTACCTAATGGTCCTTGAGTTAAGGTGAGGACTTGTAAGAAAGTCCCAGGCAAGAAAAGTTTAGTGACAATTATATTGTTATGCCCTTAATATGGCGAGGATTAAAGATGGAATACGGAGAGTAAAGAACATATGACATGACTATCAACAAATTTTAAGAGACAGAATTTTACTTGACAGTGACAGACTATATCTATTGTTCACAGATGTTAATCTTCGAAGGTTCGGAGTACCCTATAATAGAAGGCGGTGAGGTTCAAATGTACCCGGTACCACAGAACAACTCTATGTTCGCCAGCGTGAGTGTTTTAACACAGTACGTTGATGCCGCCCTCAGTACATACAGCGAGGAGAGGGTGAGCTATTTCATTTAGCTAACATATGACATCTCACATTGAAGAGAAAGGACGAAATTTTGTTTTTTTTTCATATTATAATCTGAAAATACGTCGATAATACATTAACAGTAAAAAAAAACACAAAAAGAAGAATTCATTATTTTTAAAATTCAAAAAAATATATATCCCATCATTATGCCTTTACTGGACCAGGCTTAAATTTGTTTTTTAGGAGTAGTATTCGGGAGATTTAAAAACAAATCGAAGGATACAAACAGTTTCAAAATTCATGTTTTAACTTTGAGATAAAAACCGATCAGAATGATCATGTAAAAATTTTTGCATGAAATTTTCAGAAAATTAATTAAGAAACACGAATAAAGAAAAAAGACCCATGTTGGACTATTTGTCATAAAGTTACGGCTATTTAAAAAAAAATACCGAAATTTAAAAAGTCATGACTCCGAAGTGGCTGGATAAAAAAATTCGAAAAAATTACAGAAACCTTTTTCGAAGGGCCTTGTGTTTCAGCCAAATCGGAGATGCAAAGTCAATTGGTAGGATGAGTTGTGAGTTGGCATGGAACGCCCCACATACATATTCATCGTCTTCTTTATTTATCCTTATATCAATTTATGAAAGCACATCGTTGCCTTTTATAATACAGCTTACAAATGGGCTAAACATTATGTCTATGTGTTAGTTAATTTTTTGAAGAGATTATTTGTGTGAACGATGTCCAAAAAATATCAATTGCAATGTTTATAGCGAGGGTGTCGTGTCAATGGTCCGGGTCGTTCTTATTGCCTGGCACAGTGCCGACGCGACACCGCTATGACGCTGTGCAATTGCGTCCCGTACAACTTGTATGCGGCGGAGCGGACTGACGATGTTCACGTGTGCTCCCTGCACGACCTCACCTGTCTCCACAAGTATAGAGGTACAGTTACCTGTGATAGACTTGATCAAGTAGACACTCTGTGTATTATGAGTTAATTGTACGTCTGTAATATATCCAATGCTGTAAGGGTTAACCTTCAATGCTTCAGTCATGCAGGCCTTTTTATCGTTCCGTAACTATGAAGGCGACGGCGACCAACGTCCCGGGACAGGGACGTCGTGAGGGTACCCGACCACTGAGGACAAGGAACTTGGCACTGGTGGTCGGCCTAATGACGAAGCCGACGTGACTACGGATGGGTTACGGGCCCGCGCGCCGTTCTTTCGTCGCCCTGGACGGAATGGACGGCGTGTGCGCTGACCATAACCCACCCATAAAAAAAAATGGGTGCGTGTACTTATGTACGCGCGTGAGAAGTTATACTTCTTTGGCATCATTAAAAAATAGTTTTTAATTGCATGCAAATAATTAATTACAATAAAATAATAGAAGGATTGGAAAAGGATAATCAACAAAGTTCAGTTTAATAGTCATCAAATTTAAACTAAAAGAATCTTAGATTGATCTTAGATATCAATAATTAATATTAAAAATTGAAAATTAATATATTTATATAATAATATATTTAATATATATATTTAATATAAATTTATATAATATATAATTATATATATATATATATATAATTATTAAAAACAAAATTTAGAGAATAATAAATATATAAGACATAATTTGTACTAAATATTATAAGATTCTTAATTTTAAATGTTTATTATTGATTATTTAATATTTTAAAAATAAATTTAATAATAAATTCAAAAATTGAATTTAAGGTTAAGCAGACAGCTTCATACTGTTAATTTTGTGTCACAGATGCGCGCGCATCTTAAAATTTCACTCAATGAGCGGTTAAGCAGACAGCTTCATACTGTTAATTTTGTGTCACAGATGCGCGCGCATCTTAAAATTTCACTCTCATCATTTTTTCATAACGCGCCTAAAGAAGTATAACTTCAAAAAAAAAACTGAAAGATTTCGAAACATCGGGCAAGTAATATCAAATAGAAACACGATTAAAATCTGTAAATTTAGTTATCACTATTTTTGCCGTGTGGTGACGGTATAAGAATATAATTCACCAGCCTCACTCTTGTCTTGTGTCGTAAAACACGAATAAGGGATATAATATGCATATAACACTTATGTAAGAGAGGGAGAACTCGAAAGGCAACTCTATGTCAACCCGTTTGACCAGTATAGTAGGTCAATTTCTCTCCCATAATGGAGGAGATTCGAGTCTAACAGTGGGACGTATATGGGTTGAGATGATAATGATGATGATGAGTATACAATGCTGTAAGGATTACCCTTCAGTCACGGAGACCTTTTTGTTTTTCCTTAATCGTGAATTTAATTTAGTTTTATTTATAATGTGTTTGTTGTGCTCGCGTAAATATCAGATATCACTATGTTGTCTCTTTATCCCCCGACCCTAAAAAGGATTATAAGTTTCATGTGTGTCAATTTATTATTATCGGTGTTTCAAAGTAATCCGGTTTTCTGTTAGCTGTGGTAGGTTCATTGAATTTCGAATATATCTGTGACATAACTTTTTAAATATCCATGCATGATAATACTATTAAGATAATCTGATGATGAAGGTCGAAGATAAGAGCAAAAATCTTAGATTATCTTTTAGTAATCTCAAAGTTTAGACTCATTGGATTTGTATTCTGATCATATTTCCTGATAACAACCATGTGAAGCTTAATTTTAAATATATTTTTTTGTCAGGTTACCTATTTCATCATCTCAGCGTATATTTTTTTTTATTTATTTAATTTACAAAAAGAAAATACATAATAATTGTTATTGTATCTTTAAACTTTCTTAAGTTTGTATAGGTACTCACATTCAAATAGCGAGGCCAATAAACATGTCTTATGATAGTAATTACGTTACATTATAAAAATATATATATCTTATTTGACAATCTAGAAACAAAAAAAAAAATAGCAATAACAAAAGAAACAGATTTAAAGAAAAAAGTAAGAAACACGTATCTTAATAATAGCAAGCATATTTTCAATTAATTTTAAAGAGGGTAGTAAAAAAAAAATTCATTTGCAACAGATGAGGAAGCCAACCTTATACAGCCTGCTTCATATATATGCTATTTCATTATCTGTTATAAGAAATTAATGTTCAGCAAATAGTATTCAAATAGTATTTTTTATATTTTTGCTTGTAGTTCATATTATTTATTTCTGTATTATAAGTCTATATATATAAGTCTATATGGGCCCGCTATATGCCACTAGGGCTAAGGGATATTAACCTACTATGTCACGCTAGTCAGACATGTTGTTATAAGGTTTTTTATCGAGTTTTCCTTCTCTCGGATAGATGTTATATGCATATTATATCCGTTAGTCGTTCATTATGACACTCACTGTTATAATATGAAACGTGAAACTCTATTTGCTTGTTTTATTTATAAAAAATAACGAAATCCTCACAGAGAAGTTCATGTATACGTACCCTTGGCGCGTGCCGGACGAGGTAGCCGCCGCACTGCCTGAGGAGTTGCACGACTCGATGCTCTGCTCCGAGTGTGTGGTGCCGTGTGACAGGCGAGTGTACCGCGCGCTGATATCCAACGTGAAGTACGAACTGAAGACAAACACCTATCGGACTATACTCACGTAATACACTTATCTCTAATGATACAATTATTACAATCACATTGCCCGTATATGTGTTAAGAATGCGGTTCACCGAAGTCAATATCCAAGAAACCACAGGACATCCATTCTAAGGTTGTCTGTAAGAAATTGCTGCATAAGACTGCATAATTGTACTAAAGACAATTATTTATATTTTTTATTCCTGCACTTTTCTGTAGTTTCTCCGTGTGGTGACCGAGTAAAAAAACCCCCTTTCTTGCCCGTGGGTGTCATAAAAGACGACTAAGTTGATATCTTGTGCATATAACAACAATGCAAGAGAAGGAAAACTGCCAGTGGATGTTGTTAAAGACGATTAAGGGATATAATATGCATTCAACATCTATGCAAGGAAAGGAAAACTCGAAATAAAAGCCTATACCACCCCCCTGACCAGCGTGATGTAGTAGATCAATTTCCCTTTCAATATGGAGGAGCTTCGAGCCCAGTAGTGACACTTATACGAGCTGTAATTAATGAATGAATGAACATTATCTATAACTAATTACTTTATCGAAAAACAAACGAAACAAAAAGTTGTAAGGAAGGAGTATAAATGCGTGCAATGAGATTTGGTGATACTAAAGGCATTATCAAAACCCACCGCACGAAAACACCCTCAGAAAGTTGGGCTATCGGCTCTCTCGCTCACAGAACGAGGCGCAGTAACAAATTGTTACAAGTCAGACGTCAATTTTCTGCTCAGTGTGGTACTACCCCAGACGGACCGGCCCGTGGCTGTAGACAGACAACTGTCAACAGTGTACTCCTACCACAATAAAAGTATTGGGGTAGGTAAAAGAATTGGGGCCAAAGTGGAATAGTAATTCTTTCAGCATCGTCATCATCTTAATTCGTATAGGTACCACTGGCTGGGATCAAGCCTCCTCAACAATAGGAGGGAAATTGATCTACTATATCACGTCTCTCAAACGGGTTGATATAGGGTTTAATTTCGAGTTGTCCTTCTCTTACATAAATATTATATGCATATTATATACCCTCAAGCCTTTACGGTCAGGATAGGGGGTGGTGAATTGTATTCTTACCCCGTCACAACATGGAAAAATAATCTTTCAACTATATATACTGTTAGTAATTGATTACGTGGTATCTTTTGTTTCTGTGCACAGTAAGGGTCTTCTGTTGGCGAATTGTTCGGTGGTGCGTCTGTTCTACAGCACGGAGCGTCAGCAACGATACGTAATCGAAGCGGCCGTGCGCTGGTACCAGCTCTTTGGTACGTACCTCAACTCTTTGGAAAAATACTGTTCATATGCGTCTGGTTTTTTTTTTTTTTTTTTTTCGGTCTTGTTTTCTTACATGGATAATTGCATTTATTATTATGAACATAACGAGCAACTGTCTTGACATGACTTAAAGACTGTCTTCTTATTTTTAAAGCCCAAGACATTGTTATTAAACTTATACTTTATATCTCATTAAACCGGCATATAAATTTATGTAATTATTTAATATTGTAACTATAAAATTTGTATTTCTATTATTATTTTTTTTCTTTGTTCGTATTACTACGATAATCGTCGTAATAGACGACTAAAGGATTATGATATGCAGATAGCAAGAGAAAGAAAACTCGTTATAAAACCTGATACTAATACAGTCTGACCAGCGTGGTATACTAGGTCCATTTCCCTCCCATCATGGAGAAGGCTTGATCTCAGCAATGGGTAGTATATAAACTGTTATTATGATGATGAATAAACATACTTAATTATTTACATATAAAATACACAACACCGCACAATACATGTAATGGTACGCTGTACATAATTTGCGACACTTGTCACGAGATGTCGCTAGTAAGACCAAGTTAACTGCAACTGGTATTTAACTTGTTACAAATACAACATATAGTAACTAAGTATACATAGTATATTACGGCAGGCCAAATACTTGGGTGTGACCCTTGACGATCGACTCAGCTTCGTCCCTCACATAAAGCAAGTCCGCGCACGAGCAGCCTTTGTGATGGGCCGTCTCCACTGTCTACTCAACTCTAGGTCGCGTATGCCCCTGAGTAGCAAAATCCGACTTTACACCACCTGCATACGGCCCATCATGCCAGTGTGGTGTTCGCGCATGTTAAGCCACACAGGATCCACAGGCTACAGACATTACAAAATCGTTTCAAACGCCGAGGTACGGGAGCACCGTGGTTCATACGAAACGTCGATCTCCACATCGACCTCGAACTGCCGACCATCAAGCAGCTTATGAAACGGTGCTCTCAGAGCTACTTTGACTCTGCCATGACACACCCCAACCAACTAGTGGTTGGGGCGGCTTCCTATAGACCCTCCAAAATCTCCTCCATCCGACGTCCTCGTCACGTCCTCGACGAAGAGGACGACATTATCACACTTGCTCAGCAAAGAGCCTACACGGCCCGCGAGGCCATAACAAACAAATATCCGCGGTTCCGCCCTCGCCGTCGAGGTGCGAAACCACGCCGCGCAAAAGTCACAAATATAAACGTGGGCACGCCCACTTTGCCTCCAGCGACGCCCCAAGCCGAGGTCCGTTCCCCACAGGGGAGCCCTTGGGCGATGTCGCTTAGCTTACTCTTCTCCGGGTCGAGAGCCCTCAGCGCTCACCCATAGTCCGAGATAAGCTGTCAAGGCCATCTGCAGCCAACAGCTAAACACTCACAAAAAAAAAAAAAAAATAGTACATTACCTATATGTACGTATTAAAAACAGTCGTCGGTCCATCTAATGGGAGCGTCCTACACTGCGTCATCGGATACGTGGTCGCCACTCGAGAACCTTTCTTCCCCAGCGGTTGTCGGTTCCTGACCATTACCACTTCAGCGTGCGTTATACGTGCTACACCAGTTCTTCTGAGGATTACCGTATTTTGGATTCTATCTCGCAGAGAAATCCCGAGCATAGCCGGCACCATAGCACGCTGAGCGACTTTGAGCTTGGTTATGAGGCGTACATTTAGGGGCATCCTCACATATTATTGTGAATAGTTTCACTTGAGTTTCTTAAAGTAGGTATGTAAACGTTTTCTTATTATAATATCCAATGTAAATGAGATTAGTACTACCTAAAAAATTGTTACATTTTTGGAAAAAAGTTATATCTACAAAGGAAGCCATCGTTAGTTATGCGGATTTACAGCTCTCTATGCTCACTCATAGTCCGGACAGAGCTGTGAAAGGCACCTGTGGTTAACAGCAGACTATACACATAACAAAAACTTTCATAATTATAATTTCGGCTCTTATACGTCCCACTCGGGCTCGAGCCTCCTCCACAATAGGAGGGAAATTGGCCTACTATATCACGCTGGTCAGACATGTTGGTATAGGGTTTTGTTTCAAGTTTTCCTTCTCTTGCATAGATTTTATGCATTTTTATGCCTTAGTCGTCTTTTACGACACCCAAGGGTAAGAGGGGGGTGGTGAACTGTGTTCTTACCACGTCACCACACGAATAAAAAAACTTTAGTTTTAATTAATAGCATTACTATATATTAAAACTAACGATTTTTTTCTTATTTTCAGCCAAATTAAATGCACAGTGGATGATGGTGGGCGGAGTGTCCGTGTTGTGTGCTGTCGAGCTGATATATCACTGCACTATTAGATGGTTACATCACTTCGTAAGAAGAACGAGACTTGCCAAGTTTCGGTTACGAGCGACATCTATACACGCGTTGAAGAAATAACTAGCAACTGATAGCGACATCTACATATAGTTAAATCGAAACAAAATTCACTAAATTGTACAATGTTCCTGGAAAAATTGTATAGATGGCGATAAATATCGTAAGATTGTTTAAAGTTTAAGAGAAATTATTATTTCTTACAATTGTAATTACATATATCTTTTTGTGTATAAAATACAATGCACAGATTAATCACTTGCTTTTATATATGATGTTGTGAGAAATTTTTACCGTACCGAAATGCGTAGCGATGACCTCTTATTTTTTTATAGAAATAAATAAGTATGATTAATTTTAGTAAATAAACACTAGGTTGCATTGATTCAATCTCAGACTAAAATATGTGTGCGCGTTTGGGAGGGATAGTACTCGCAACTCGCAAGGGTAACCCGCCGAGCTGGTCACTGACGTCAAAGGTTTACTACCAGTGGTCAGCTCAATGACAAAGGGAGAGAATACGGAAGGTTAAAGGCCAGTCCTTTGCCGCCGGTGCCGCCTTTTCGTCACCACGGCCGGGGTGTATCCAGACCATATTCCGCCATAATAAGGGCAAATGATTCTAAGAGGACATAGAGATATCTATAAAAAGATTAACTAAAAATGCACTTAGTTTTAATACGCTTTTATTAGCTTCAGACGTATGTATGTTAGTATGTAACGGAATCTTTGAACATGATTTTGACCTCCTTCAAAACGTCGGATTATCGAAATTTGGCATACTTATTAAGGACCGACGACAATTCAATATTTTAAACAGTTTGACCCGTTATCCTTACTAGGATTAGCGAAAATTCAACTAAAAAATGTAAAATAAATAATAGTTCAAAAAAACTAAATAAATATGCTTTTAAAGAAAATCCAACTAAAAAATAAAAAAAATAAATTTTTAATAATTTGAATTAAGAATAGTGTTTATAAGAAAAAAAAAAAATATTGTAAAAAAAGCGTGGGGTGCTTTTTAAGATATTATAAAAATGATAATCCTTCTACTCATATCTGTCAATCATCATCATCATCTTGCTCTTATCCCAATTACTTGGGGTCGACGCAATATGTCATCTGTTTTGACATATTGCAAAAAGTTTCGGCAATGACTTTTATGACCGGCCGCCTGCCTGACGTCAACCCTCCTTGGGAATGTATCGTTGACCCAAATGGTACCAGATGGAGTTGGTCAGGGTCAATCTAGGGCTCTTAGTCGTCTTTTACGACACCCACGAGCAAAGCAAAGGTTGGTAGTATTCGAAGCCGCTACCACACAGCTACTCATATTTGTCAATAAAATATTTAAAACTATTGACAACATGCACCCCCACGCTTTTTTTACAATAATAATATTTTATTCTTATATACACTATTCTTACTTCAAGTTTTTTAAAATTTATTTTCTACTAGCAACCCGCCCTCGCTTCGCTTCGGGTATAGGTTATAGTCGTTTTAGCCGCGTAGTTCCCGTTCCCGTGGGAATACCGGGATAAAATATAGCCTAGTTTACGCCCTGATATTATAGCTTTCCATTGGTGAAAGAATTTTTGAAATCGGTCCAGCCGTTTTGAAGATTACCCGGAACAAACAGACAGACAGACAAAAATTTTTTAATTGTTATTTTAGGCATAGGTGTCGTGCAAATAACCGTGTGAGCATGAAAAAAGCCTATTATTTTGACATTACAAACAGACACTCCAATTTTAAATAAAACTACTTTACGGATTTTATCGCGTTTGTATTTGATTTTTGATTACCCGACGTTTCGAACACTTTACAGCGTTCATGATCACGGGTGGACTAAGATGTCTCACGTCCAACAAGTTATTGTTACTGCAGAAAATTTATAATTATCTACCCGATACAGAAATTAGTTATTAAATATTGACCCACATTTTGATACAAAATTTATTGCCAGTGTAAGAAGAAAATGATTCTATATGAAAAAATTATATTGTTTATGGTTAGTAATAATTAAACATTAAAATTAATAGTAATTATATTTAAAAAACTAAGTAATAATCTAGTATACTACCACCGGATCGGAACACGGTCACACTGAGAAAGATCCGGCAAGAAAACTCAGGTAACATGATGCTAAATTAAAGTTAATTTTGAAGGCGGCTTACTTTATGTTACTAAAAGGTTTTAATTTATAAAATTATCTTTAGTTATTATTATTGTGGGTCAAATCTATACAATATGAGCTCACGGTGTCTTGCAGTCTTGTGGTGGTCTTTTTGGATTTGTTTTTAATAATGTTTATAACAGGATCCCAGCTTGATGGTAATACCCAGCCATCCTCTCTATTGAAATTTTTGTGTTTTTTAATCTCAATAGCCTCGCGTACCATTCTAGGCAGGTATCGGTGTTCTTTTGCGAGGATTTGTGGTTTGTCAAACCTGATGTTATGGTGGGAGCGGTCCTGACTATGTTCACAGACTGCAGACCTAGTGTCCCGGCGGTGCTTCACATCGGCTATGTGTTCTTTGATCCGAGTTCTTATGGATCTCTTTGTTTGTCCAATGTAAGAGAGACCACAGTCACAGTCAAGTTTATATACTCCTGCATCTTGTAAAGGGATCTGGCACTTGACAGGTGGTAAGAATTGGCTAATCCTCTTCAGTGGCTTAAAATAAGTTTTAATGGAAGAGCGTTTCAGGATGTAGCCAATCTTGTCAGTGACTCCTTTGACGTAAGGTAGTATTGCAGGAAGGCGCTCAACTGTGGGTGGTTTCACTCGGTCTCTGCGACGGGGGCGAGGAACTGGCAGCTTGTTTGTACGTAGCACCTGCTTGACATGCTGCAGCTCCCCAGCCAGGTGTTCATCGTCACAGATTCCTCGTGCTCTCTGCAACAAAGATTTACACACGGTAGCTAACTGTGAAGGGGGATGATGAGAATCACCGTTCAAGTATCTGTCTGTATGTGTTGCCTTATGATACACTGTATGACTCAAGGTGTTATTAGGGTTACGTATAACCAAAATGTCTAAGAAGGCTAAAGAGTTATTTGACTCCAGTTCCATAGTGAATTGAATTTTTGGATTAATGGAGTTAAGATGGTTTAGGAATATGGTTATTTTGTCTGTGGGTAATATTGTGAAAGTGTCATCTACGTACCGCTTGTAGAACCTGGGTGTGACAGGTGAGCTTGATAAGGCCGTCTCCTCGAAGTCCTCCATGAATATATCGGCAACGATGACACTTTCACAATATTACCCACAGACAAAATAACCATATTCCTAAACCATCTTAACTCCATTAATCCAAAAATTCAATTCACTATGGAACTGGAGTCAAATAACTCTTTAGCCTTCTTAGACATTTTGGTTATACGTAACCCTAATAACACCTTGAGTCATACAGTGTATCATAAGGCAACACATACAGACAGATACTTGAACGGTGATTCTCATCATCCCCCTTCACAGTTAGCTACCGTGTGTAAATCTTTGTTGCAGAGAGCACGAGGAATCTGTGACGATGAACACCTGGCTGGGGAGCTGCAGCATGTCAAGCAGGTGCTACGTACAAACAAGCTGCCAGTTCCTCGCCCCCGTCGCAGAGACCGAGTGAAACCACCCACAGTTGAGCGCCTTCCTGCAATACTACCTTACGTCAAAGGAGTCACTGACAAGATTGGCTACATCCTGAAACGCTCTTCCATTAAAACTTATTTTAAGCCACTGAAGAGGATTAGCCAATTCTTACCACCTGTCAAGTGCCAGATCCCTTTACAAGATGCAGGAGTATATAAACTTGACTGTGACTGTGGTCTCTCTTACATTGGACAAACAAAGAGATCCATATGAACTCGGATCAAAGAACACATAGCCGATGTGAAGCACCGCCGGGACACTAGGTCTGCAGTCTGTGAACATAGTCAGGACCGCTCCCACCATAACATCAGGTTTGACAAACCACAAATCCTCGCAAAAGAACACCGATACCTGCCTAGAATGGTACGCGAGGCTATTGAGATTAAAAAACACAAAAATTTCAATAGAGAGGATGGCTGGGTATTACCATCAAGCTGGGATCCTGTTATAAACATTATTAAAAACAAATCCAAAAAGACCACCACAAGACTGCAAGACACCGTGAGCTCATATTGTATAGATTTGACCCACAATAATAATAACTAAAGATAATTTTATAAATTAAAACCTTTTAGTAACATAAAGTAAGCCGCCTTCAAAATTAACTTTAATTTAGCATCATGTTACCTGAGTTTTCTTGCCGGATCTTTCTCAGTGTGACCGTGTTCCGATCCGGTGGTAGTATACTAGATTATTACTTAGTTTTTTAAATATAATTACTATTAATTTTAATGTTTAATTATTACTAACCATAAACAATATAATTTTTTCATATAGAATCATTTTCTTCTTACACTGGCAATAAATTTTGTATCAAAATGTGGGTCAATATTTAATAACTAATTTCTGTATCGGGTAGATAATTATAAATTTTCTGCAGTAACAATAACTTGTTGGACGTGAGACATCTTAGTCCACCCGTGATCATGAACGCTGTAAAGTGTTCGAAACGTCGGGTAATCAAAAATCAAATACAAACGCGATAAAATCCGTAAAGTAGTTTTATTTAAAATGTATAATACTCGCGTAAACATCAGAAATCATTATGTAAGACACTCCAATTTTATTTATTGGTATAGATTTTTAGTTGGATTTTCTTTAAAAGCGTATTTATTTAGTTTTATTGAACTATTATTTTTTGAAGTAAAACTTCTTTAGAATCGTTATGATTTCAACCGCGATGAAACGAAAAAGCAAGTCCGAGACACAAACACGTAAATGTATAGGATTCAGCCGGCGAGAGAATGACATAAAGGATGAAGGATGAAGGGTGAAGGATGAAGGATATAGGTATTTCTCTCCTGATATGCGTACTTTGTACACACACACACACACACACACACACACACACACACACACACACACACACACACACACACACACACACACACACACACACACACACACACACACACACACACACACACACACACACACACACACACACACACACACACACACACACACACACACACACACACACACACACACACACACACACACACACACACACACACACACACACACACACACACACACACACACACACACACACACACACACACACACACACACACACACACACACACACACACACACACACACACACACACACACACACACACACACACACACACACACACACACACACACACACACACACCACACACACACACACACACACACACACACACACACACACACACACACACACACACACACACACAACACACACACACACACACACACACACACACACACACACACACACACACACACACACACACACACACACACACACACACACACACACACCACACACACACACACACACACACACACACACACACACACACACACACACACACACACACACACACACACACACACACACACACACACACACACACACACACACACACACACACACACACACACACACACACACACACCACACACACACACACACACACACACACACACACACACACACACACACACACACACACACACACACACACACACACACACACACACACACACACACACACACACACACACACACACACACACACACACACACACACACACACACACACACACACACACACACACACACACACACACACACACACACACACACACACACACACACACACACACACACACACACACACACACACACACACACACACACACACACACACACACACACACACACACACACACCACACACACCACACACACACACACACACACACACACACACACACACACACACACACACACACACACACACACACACACACACACACACACACACACACACACACACACACACACACACACACACACACACACACACACACACACACACACACACACACACACACACACACACACACACACACACACACACACACACACACACACACACACACACACACACACACACACACACACACACACACACACACACACACACACACACACACACACACACACACACACACACACACACACACACACACACACACACACACACACACACACACACACACACACACACACACACACACACACACACACACACACACACACACACACACACACACACACACACACACACACACACACACACACACACACACACACACACACACACACACACACACACACACACACACACACACACACACACACACACACACACACACACACACACACACACACACACACACACACACACACACACACACACACACACACACACACACACCACACACACACACACACACACACACACACACACACACACACACACACACACACACACACACACACACACACACACACACACACACACACACACACACACACACACACACACACACACACACACACACACACACACACACACACACACACACACACACACACACACACACACACACACACACACACACCACACACACACACACACACACACACACACACACACACACACACACACACACACACACACACACACACACACACACACACACACACACACACACACACACACACACACACACACACACACACACACACACACACACACACACACACACACACACACACACACACACACACACACACACACACACACACACACACACACACACACACACACACACACACACACACACACACACACACACACACACACACACACACACACACACACACACACACACACACACACACACACACACACACACACACACACACACACACACACACACACACACACACACACACACACACACACACACACACACACACACACACACACACACACACACACACACACACACACACACACACACACACACACACACACACACACACACACACACACACACACACACACACACACACACACACACACACACACACACACACACACACACACACACACACACACACACACACACACACACACACACACACACACACACACACACACACACACACACACACACACACACACACACACACACACACACACACACACACACACACACACACACACACACACACACACACACACACACACACACACACACACACACACACACACACACACACACACACACACACACACACACACACACACACACACACACACACACACACACACACACACACACACACACACACACACACACACACACACACACACACACACACACACACACACACACACACACACACACACACACACACACACACACACACACACACACACACACACACACACACACACACACACACACACACACACACACACACACACACACACACACACACACACACACACACACACACACACACACACACACACACACACACACACACACACACACACACACACACACACACACACACACACACACACACACACACACACACACACACACACACACACACACACACACACACACACACACACACACACACACACACACACACACACACACACACACACACACACACACACACACACACACACACACACACACACACACACACACACACACACACACACACACACACACACACACACACACACACACACACACACACACACACACACACACACACACACACACACACACACACACACACACACACACACACACACACACACACACACACACACACACACACACACACACACACACACACACACACACACACACACACACACACACACACACACACACACACACACACACACACACACACACACACACACACACACACACACACACACACACACACACACACACACACACACACACACACACACACACACACACACACACACACACACACACACACACACACACACACACACACACACACACACACACACACACACACACACACACACACACACACACACACACACACACACACACACACACACACACACACACACACACACACACACACACACACACACACACACACACACACACACACACACACACACACACACACACACACACACACACACACACACACACACACACACACACACACACACACACACACACACACACACACACACACACACACACACACACACACA